>OW119927.1:51473695-51833695 GCA_933210815.1 Meta bourneti
ATTTATTGGCCACTTATGAAACAATATCGATTTTTTCATTAATGCGAAATATGTTAATTTTTCTTTTTTAAAAATGAAAAGCTTCACCATTACCCAGCTTGTAATAAAATCAAACACATTTCCCATTAAAAAGTATTAAAAAACTGCACAAAATGCAATGTTTTCAGCATTTATTTATTTAGGAAATCGTATACATGTTGATAACAGCAAAAAGGAAAGACGATAAGCAAAATGAAAAACACTGAAATGCTCTTTTCTTATCAGCATTGGAACAAACATGATGTAATGCTCTCATTTTAAAAGGACATGTTTTTCCATCTGCATTTTATCTCTGATTCTTACAGCAGTCTGAAACAAATTCTGACGGGACAAAAGAATATGCCGTTTTATGTTTTCATAAATAAATGGAAGAAAGAATTAAGTACACAGATGAGAATTTTAAATTCGATAGAATTAAAATTCTAACATACTTAAATAAAACTATTGTTTCGGGGTAGAGAAATCAAACGAAGTGAATGATAACTGAGATATTTGCAAATGATCATTTAAATTTCTGCCTCTTAGAAGTGAACGATAGAAAATCTTTATTTTTTTCATGTTATGTTAAGAAAGAAATAACTAATTTAAGAATAAATAATTCGAGAAAAAAGGTTAACCGAATATTTTTTTAAAATTCTAAATACATAAATAGCTGTTTATCATCGAGAGTAGAAACACAAAACAAATCTACGAGTTTCGCCAATTCCGCAATAATTATGATCAGCTAGCAAACCCATAGTGGATAAAAGTAGAGTGAACAATAGTATGTACCAGGATCATGTGACCAAAACTAGTAGTAACGTGATCCTTAGGTGTATGACAGATAAGCACATCTGGAAAATGTCATTTCGAAAATATCTGCTTGATACTATTAATTTCGCTTCTCATCTAGTATAAACAAACAATTAATTAATTTTCTTCCAATACCAAATCACTTCTGCTTTTCTTTCTTGCGATTTTGTAATTTTGCGATAAATTTCATAAAATTAGAGAATTTCGAGCAATTTCTAAAAAACATTTATTTTTTTAGAAGCTCTTTCAATTCGCGAAATAAGAGTGACAGCGATAAAAGCACATTCGACAGTGAAATCCCTAAGCGAATAACCTTTGGAATCTTTCAGGTATAAGAGGGAGCACTTTTTAATTCTTCCCTCTAAAAATAGTATATGGATTAAATTAAAATACTTCCAAAAGTAAAACATTTTAGAACATTGCCTTACACAAATGAATCAAAATAATTTTGTTTATAAAATGTAACTCTAAATAAACCTTTCGTTTTCTGATAAGAGTATGTTAAAAATGTGTACACATGTTGCAAATCATTTAATTCAGTTTGTATGAATTTATAACTTTTATTATACTTTATTTTTTAGTTTTCCCTTAGATGAAGAAAGGATAAAATTAGGGTAAACAAAACTCAAAAGAACTGTTTTGTTAAAATTACTTTATCATTTTGTGTACTTTTTATATTTTATCGATATATGTTCATTGCGGTTATATAATATGAATGTAACAAAGAAAATTTACAAGAATTTAGTTTATTATTTTTCTTTTGTATTAACAAAGTACAGGATTGCAAGTGGATAAAATTCATAAAAAATACTCAGAATTTTTTAACAAAACCTTAATCAAAAGAATTTAAAGGGGTAATTAACATTTTTGTTTTGATAAATTTCAAATTTCAGCTATACACACGTTTAATTTATTTCTATACTCTTCAAACAATATGTTTAACACATTGAGCAAAATAGATTAACAATCTCAAGTACATAAGACTTCAGAAAGCTGTATATGTATGTTATATGGGTGTCCATCGTTGGATCTCACTACGTGCAAAGTTCTAACATAAAAGCCCTATAACTAACTTTTCAAACTTTTCTTTCTTTCACTATTTTTTACTTGATGCATCGGAATTATGCGAAAATGCTTATTGAAACTGCCATTAACAAACATGCCATTTTTCAATTTACTTAACCCACATTTACACTAAAATTTAAAACAAATTTGAATTTTTGAACTTTGACCCTTTTAAGGTTTTTTCAATTTTGAGGAAACAAATTACAATAAATCCAATGAAAAATTTAGATTATAGGAACTATTTCTGCATTTGTCTTTAAAATCTCTAATTTCATAATTTGTAATTTTATAAAAAAAATTCATACAGTAATATTAAGCATCTACAGTCGAATAAACAAATATGCATTTCTTCAAAGTTATTAGGGATAAATTGTTGATGATTTTACGGTTGAAAAGAATATCCTTTAAACGCACAAATGTGTTTGGTCAAACCCAAGAAATATCCATCCGTATGCGCATCCACAAATCAATCGTTATAAGATATTGTATTGCCAAACGAGGCGATAAAATGCCAAATCGGCCAAGTCAATTTTTCCAAAGATCAGTAGTGACTATTAGTCGTCATGTTGGTCACTCTTTTTGCCTTCTCAATGGCAATACTCAGTCTACTTATTTTTCACGTTTATGTGGTATCAAAGGATAAGTGTTACACAAAGCTAGTATGATAGTTTTAGAAATTCTGTTGGTTATTTGTCGCTATTAAAGAAAATAAAAATGAGTTTAATTCCCAAACCATCTAACATCAAATGTTTTATGGGAAGAGGGAAGGGGTGTTTATGTATAGCTGACTACTTCGTCGAGGACAGGTGGCAGTTAGAGGAATGAATATTTGTTTCGATTGAACTAACATTCAGCAGTTAAAATATCAATCTTCTAACTCGTTTCATTGGAAAAAAGATAGAGGGAAAAATACATTTAACACTTAAAATTAGTAGTTTACCTCGATATCTGGAGGATCTTTGGAGAGATAACAACGGCTAAACGGCATAGTTCTTATTTACTTCCTTGACTTTTCCACAAGACCTGTAGTACAGCAGGTGCCTTCACAAATGATCATTCGAAATAAGAAAGTTTTATCTTTGCTTCCGAGAAAGTGACCTTTCTTCCTTCTAATGATAACCTTGATGTCAGTAGCGCGATACATAAACTTAGTATCCTTCAATTCTACCCGTTTGTGTTCATTTGACGATGTTATAAGTTTGTAAATTTGGTAGTATAACCGATTTTATTTCTGTCATTGGAGTTGGCAGCTAAAAAGACAATTACTTGCTTTTACGCCGAGTCATGCAACAGTAAGCGGTAGCATTAAGGCAAGTTACGAGGAGTAAGACATGAGGTAAACGAGACAAAGCCAAAACGAGATTAAGTTGAAACTGCACATATAATTCGAGTTTTAATTTAGTTTCCACTTTTTAAATTTAGAAATGGATGAATAATAGGTTAAAACTAATTTGCGTGCATCATCACAACTTTTTAGCTAAACTGAGATGTTTTCACTAAAATATGTGAATACAAAGTACTTTTTTAGAAGTTTTTCCAAAATAAGAATTACCTTCATTTCATGAAAAACATTCTCATCCTCAAATACGTAACGTAAGTCAGGAGAATCTTCAAATTTATGTTAACTCTTCCTAAAAATTAATATTTCATGTGCTTACTAAATACGTTTTGATGTATGAGTATAAGCAACACTTTCAACTCTTTCCATTGTCTTTGCATAAATTTATCATAGCACCAACAGATGTTCCAAATAGAAAGACCATTTTAACCTTGAGCTTTTTATGTGATTTTACCATCAACTAGAATAAGTCTTATCTAGAGCAGTATTCCCAAACTTTTCAATCCAAGGGCCCCCTTGAAAATTAAAAATTTTCGTGGACCCCTTGAGGTTGATTATTTATTAATTGAAATGTATTAAATAAAAAAGGCTTTTAACTTGGTAAATTACCCTATTAATAACATAAAAATATATACCTTAATCTTAATGTGAACAATGAAACTGGTTTTTGGCAATTCGCTCAATGTTTGGTTTAATGTATGATAATTTCAATATAGTCATTCTCAACTTGTCTTTCATATCAAGAGAATACTGGAATCTCCAACTATTAACTATTTTAGACACAAAAATTTAGATTTTAGAATATAAAAGAATCGGAGAAAATAATGGAATAGTTTTTCTTGGGACTTCTTTATTTTGGCTAGTGAAATATTCCAGATTTATCACAGTGGTTCCCACTTTGGGAATCACTCCGGTAGCCTCCTATATATCTTTTAATATAGCAAAAAAAAGGAAAATCATATACAATTGCAAAGGACATTGTTATACCAGCAATCAAATAATTGAAACCATAATGAAAAGATTCTGGGCCTGTTTTAAAATGCTTACCATTGAGTGCGAATATTGTGAAAAGACGTATTGGCTGAAGATGTAGAAAAAACTATAGAATCAGAACTAAAATATAGTAAGTTCTCCATCCAACGTGATGAATCTACATTCGATAGTACTATGTAAGATAGTATGGTAAAACCAAACATTAAATTATTGACGAATTTTTATTTGCAAAATATCTTGAAAGTGATGGAACGGGGTTGACAATTTTTCAGCGATTGGAGGAATATTTAAATAAGTATATTTCATTTACTAATATAACAGCAGTAGCCCCCCATAGATGGCGCACCTGCAATGGTGGGCCGTTATCGAGGTTTCACTGTCTTTCTGGAAGAAAAAGTTCAAAGTGCATGCATTATTCACTGTGTTGCACGGAAACCATAAGGTGGCAAAAATTCTCAGTGACAAACTGCAGAATACTCTAACAATGTGTATTAAATCTATTAATCAAATTAGAGCTCATCCTCTTAAATCGCGATGTTTTGCCAAACTGTGGAAAAGATGAAGTATCAAACCAATTACTCTTGCATTCTGAAGATGGTTATTTAGAGGTGCAAGTCTACAAAGATTTGTCGAGTTGTTCAACTCAACCCGAGTTTCTTAGATGTTAATTTGTATTTGAGTGAACTGAAGAGAAATAAGAATCACATATTTTCTACATGGACTTATTTTCAAAATTTAATGACGTACACACCAGTCTACAAGGTAAAGATGCCACGATTATTCAAGCTCGGAAGATTCTTTTAGACTAAAATGCTAAATTAGCCTTATTATTCTTTCTTAGTCTTCTATGCTAAATTAAATCATCATTGCTACAAAAAGATTTTCAGTACTTTTTGAATCTACGGAATCAATTGGAAGCAAACGATGAAGACTTAGGAATTTACACATCTTCAAAATTTGAGCGATGATATTAAATTGCGCTTTGCAGATTTTGAAAACATGCACATTCCAGATTGGGTTATCACGCCATTTTCTGCACATATTGAAAACATCGAATGTAACTTACAAGATAAACTTATTGAATTGTCACTTGATCTTGAAGCTATGGCACTTTATAAAAATAGGATTAAGTTACTTTTGGACGAATACAAATGTAGAAATATATTCAAAACTTTGTGAAGTGATACTCCCTTTATGCTTGCATTTCCAAGCTCGTACAGCTGCTTTTAGCCATGTTAATTCCACATTAACAAACCAAATAAGCTAGATATAGAATTCTGTAGAGATTTAAGGCTGAAACTTACTAATTTTGAACCCAACATTGATAATCTTGTCAAGTCATGAAGCACACCCTTCGCATTGACAACGTTAGTAAATTGTATACTAAGTTAATAAAAGCTTTATTTTCATATGTATAAGGAAGACTGTATTATTGTTATCCAAATTAAATTTTATATATTATTTATTTCTCCTATCCTGTAATGTTAAGGACTTCAAAAACAAAAACATATCCCTTTGACGTTAAGCCAATATAATAATATATACTATATTATACATACAATAAACACTAATTATAAACAATCTAAAAATTCACATAAGCGTCTTTTTTGCTTGCCCTATTATAATTATGTAATAGTAAAATAGAGGGAGTTGATAAAAAGACAAGAAACTTTTGAAGGGATCGAAGGTCAAAGAAGTTTAGTTACCCCTGATATAGACTATTTCAGATGAGCCAGAATATTTTAAGGCCATCAGAAGATTTACATAATTTTTTAATAAATTATTTTGCGAAATAAAAATTTATTAAATACAAATTAAAACTATGAATACATAAAAATGACTGAAAAAGTAAAGGAACATTTATGTAAATTTAAAATTATGCTTAAAAGTTTACCACAGTACACTTTGGTAGTCTCAATCCACCCCTGCAATATAAATATAGAAATTTAAAATGTAATACCATGATTACATTTATTATTTCTTTATATTTGTAAAAACTTGATAAATGGTTAACTGTGGTAGTTAAAATGATCAAAAACATTCCATTGAAGCTTGACAATATTTGTTATTTGATAATAAAAATTGGTAAGATTTTTATTTTGTTTGCATTTTAGTTTATTGATAGTTATGTGTTGTGTTTTAATTCCTATATTTATAGTGATTAGTGGTTATTAAGTACCAATTTAAGAATGTAAAGTTATAAACAAATAAAATATCATCAATGCAAATAATGATATATTTACTTAAAAATATCTATTATAGATAATTTATTCTTAAGCTTTATCCAACAATAATGCTTTTTGTTTAACATTGTATAATCTTCAATTCTATTATAAATGGTGTCACTGTTATAAAAAATCACAAGTATAAAAGTTAATTATTAATTTTACATATTTGTTTATTAAAATAACATTTTCGATGCTTTATGTACAAAAGTAAACTCAATAGTAAAAATTTTAAAGTATAATCACATGCAACCACGTTTCAAAAAGAAATCTTAACGACAAAGCATTATAAATATGAATAATCAGTACTGTAATTGTAAATAATCAGCATCATAAATATGAATATATGTGTAAGAGTCCAAAATTAAAACATGGAAAAAAGACTTCATAAATCAGTATATTTTACAGTCCCTATCCACATAGTCATAAAAGAATACATATTCAATGAAATTTTAATGAAATAAGCTCAGCGTTTTAGTCAAAATACATTAAAACAAACCGAGAATGTTTTATGAAAAACTAAGTCCAATAAGTATATAATTTACCATGATAAAATAAATACCATTTGAAAAAAAAAAATTTACATTCAGTTTTCGAATGGAGTAAATGTTGTAAGAGTACATTTCAACTGAAAGAATTGGTAGTTTCAAATAAAACATTAAGAAAACAAAGAGTAAAACAGCATATTATCATATCAAAGAAATTAAGTGGCATGAGACCTTCCATTTTCTGAATGGATGCTAAATTGCAAAATAAAGCATGCAGTCAGCTGACAGGTAAAATATACTTTAAATATCAAAGCGTTATAAACGATTCTAGGTATACTTTATGGAGTAATGCATAAAACATTCATAATCGTTATTAAGTAAAGGAATTCACCTCAATAGTTTTCTTTTTTCAACAAAAAGAAACAAAGAAATATGTGTAAACTGCAATGTTTCTCCCTCAGTAGTGTTTAAATATGGGACTACAGTTTTATGACACACAGTCCAGACCTACAGCAAAGAACCAGAGACATGACTATTTTTTCCCTCCTAGAATGGTAATTCTTACTTTTAATAATTTGTCTCTTACAAAAATCGAAATGCATCATCCCACATTCAGTTTAAGTTCTCTTTAATTTCTAAAGGTGCCTCAGCAATTATTTATCTCAATCTGTTCTGACAGTGGTCTCAGTCAATAATATTAATTGAATAACCAAATGTAGTTGTTAGAAAATACTCATAATAGCAAAGAATTTGATTTTACTCGAATCTATATCACGTAACATCTAATCTCACAGAACTCAGATATTATATATTACCACCAGCCACAACAATTTGGAAACCTTTGCTATAGTCCATTAATTTTAAATAGGTACTTTTTCTTCAGTGTCATCTTCAATTTGTTTCATGGTAGCTATGTTGTGATCAATATACTAAACTTATAAATCCAACTTACATCAGTTAAGTGCTAGCAGTTAATTCAAGTAGAATCCCAAACATGAAATAAAAGTAAAGTGGGAATAGTGACCTCAGCATTTGGAATATTTTTTATGGATACTACCATGATAAAGGGTGACAAAAGGGAAATGGTGTCACAAAGAGACATGTTTAAAAAATAATAGTTTATCAAAAATAAATTACTGCTATATAGAGGGAGATGACAAAGTTAGTAATTATAATACATATATATAGAAACTGCATACATATATTTTTCTAATAGTATTATTAACTAAGAAATTAGTTAACATCTTTTTTTGTTGCTGAGTTAAAATAAATGTGATTAAATAAAAACTACAAACAGTATGTATTTATAAATAAACTACTTCATAACAATGAAGTGTTGCAACAAAATTATTTTTAAAATGTCAATGTAAAATGTAATTACATAAAATATAAATTCCATTCCTTCTTCATAACCTCAGAGTATATAAAAAATGTCATATTTTTAAGACTGGAATTTCCACATTTTTTATTGACAACACTTTGTTTTCATACAAAACATTCCGATCTTATTCTAACCTTCAAATGCTTGTTCTTAATGACTGATTTTTAAATTATGAATTTGAAAAGAATGCCTAGTTCATTTTTTGTCCCAGATGTTTATAAAATATATAAATCATATTATATCCATAATAAATAGTAAGTTTCTTACTAAACATCTCACATTAATCAATGCATCCATCATTATAACATCTTTGAGGAAAATAGGAATAGATATCCATTGAGTTATTAGTAACAAGAATTAATCTATCAGAATTCTGATACATTTAGCAACATGAAAAAAATTCAATATAATGCAAATTCAATTTTTAAATATTCTGCTATGTTATCTCTAAGCTAATATATTTAGATGTTGCTTTGGTGTTGTTTAATATGCTGCAAATTATTTTAAACAAAGGATTTTTTTTTGCAAGAAATAATCAGCTCAACATTTTAGAATATAACAAATTTTAATTGAAACTTTTAAAGGCAAAAATATAGTAGTTACTCTAAGATACTTTTCAAGAATTTGAGTTATAAGTAAACCCTCTTTCTAATAAAGTAATACCAATATATGTATTTAAGTGATTTAATGAGCAATTTATGTACTCCATAAAAATTCAAAAACTAAATAAATAACATTTGTGCAAATAAATAAATCATGCCAACGAATTTCTTAAGATTTACTCTCTTCATTTGTAACTGAATTGTCAAAAAGAGTTTAAGCAAAAAGGAATTCATGAAACAAAGAGCAGAAATAAGAGAACTATGACTAGAAGGTAAAACTCTAATCTTAAAAGAGATAAATGATTATAATCATAAGTATCAGCTATATAGAGAGCAAATCAATTGAATGTGTCACTTCCTTCTTCACATTTTCTTCTTTGATACTCTATCACCACTACCATGTCTGTCCCTAATAAAAAAATATAAAAATTAGTTATATAAGAGTAACAAAAGTTAAATATTAAAATTTAAATACACTCTTGAAGTATCTGACAATCATGATGATAGTTATATTTTATTTTATTTTTAACTATCAAATCAGTTGTTTTATATTAATATTTTTAAATGTCAATAACCACTTTTATATCTATACATAATAAAATTCACATTGATTTCTAAATTAAGATTGCAAATCCAAAGATCATCCATTCCTGTACGACATCTCCACACATCAAATAGCTTCTTTGAATTTAAATTTTGTTATAATAGTTTATAACATAGTACAAAAATCATTGCTTCATACTATGTTATAAAACTATAGTTTTGTATTTTAATGTAGACATAAATATAAAACGCAAAATAAATAATATCTTAAATAATTTAGAATTAAATATTAATAAATGAATAGGAAAAGTAAATTCATTAAAGATTCCACAAACCTGCTAAGCTTTGAAGCAGCAGAATGGGATAATTTTATCATTGGCAAAAGACGTTCCATGAATCTATGATAGTTACGTTCAAGCTCTCTTTGGTAATCTTTCTGTTCAGGACCAATCAGAGTTCGGTTTTTCCTTAAAGCTTCATTGCACCTAAATATTAAAGATGCTTACTGAGTTTTCATACAAAACTATAAAGCATGATATCAATACATGTAATGAGTAATGCATTCTCAGTAAATATCAATAAATACATTTAAAATATTTACTTTTCTATAACTGTTAAACAGATATATACATTAAATACTCAAATCAAAGTTTTCTATGTGCAAAATAATATTATTATCAACTAAATAAACAACATTTCCTTTGAATATATCTACACAATACACATAGTTACTAATGACATAGAAAGTACATCAATCCAGATTAAGCATTTTTACTGTTTTTAGAATAGTTTTTAATAAGAATACAATATATAAAAGAGCAGTTATAATAAGGGTATGAAAAAAAATCCTGATTTTTTTTTAATCATAAAAATCTGATTTATTTTATTTGAATCCAATTTTTATGATTTTAATTTATCTCTTGCCTGTACAAGTTGAACTTGCTGGACATGAGACACGCAAATCAGTGTAGTTTCTAGGTAGTTTTGATTTATGTTAAATTTTCATATTTATGATGAATAACATTAATGTATTAGAAAATACAGCTGGGTAAATTTTCGAGATTAAAATGCGATATACGAATTAGCACAAGTATATCACATGATAGAGTAAATAGAACAGCACAACAAAAGCCTAGCATAATGAATGTTTTCTCATCTGATTCTCGAGCAGCTTATATTAGTTTGACTTTAACCCATAGCCAATGGCAGGAAATTTTTTGGTGAGATCCCACTACGCCATTATAATTTTTTAAACAAAATTAATCAAAAATCAGACAAATTTCAGAATTTTTTTCCATTATATATGAATGAAATGTACAGAATTCCTTTAGTTATTTTTATTTTCAGTAATTAATTGGTTAAAGACTTTGTTTTTGAGAAAAATGTCATCAATAGAAAATAAAACCAAAAGGAACTTGTTACAAAATTCATAAAAAAATTCCAACTTTTCATTGATATTTAGCTTGCAAAAGGTACTTATTTGTGAGTAAATAGTAAAAAATGAGAGGAGACATAAAAATATACAAATTGAAATCAAATATGCCTATTTTTCAAATTTTCTCTGAACATTGATAAGTATTTCAGTTATATTCCAAACATACAAAAAAAAAGGGGTTATACATAACATACAAGAAAATAAAGCTTTTCTCTATGAACAGCATAGAATAAGTGCAATAATATTCCCCAGAACATGCCGATTGAGTGGAATTTTGAGCTTGCAATTAAAAGATAATCATAATCATTAAAATAGCTTTCAGCTTCAATCCATAATCTATTTTGCTAACATACTAACTCAATTAACAGATAAGCGAATTAACTTTTACATTCCAAATTTCAATTCCATAAATACAGAATAGTTATGCTAGCAGAGTAAAGAATTCCTAGGAATCTGCATAAAATTTCTCAATTAAATTTAAATAAAGTTAACCAACATATTACACAAAAAATGAAAATATTAAAATCCCAGTTATTGAGGTTTTTGTGCAAAAGTACAATGTTTTGTGATACTGCAGAAAACTTTTTCACTGTAACTAAGTGTCTTTATTTTTTCATAAACAGACTACTTAACTTATTTGAATAAAATAACATGCATCTTGTTCATAGTTATTTCATTTTCAATATTAATAAACTTTATACAGAAAGGTAAATCAAATTTAAAATTGTGATTTAAATCAACGATTTTTTAATAAAAATCACTTGATTTAAATCGGCATACCCTGATTATAATTACTTATATTATTGGAAACCAACATTTATTATGATAGCACAATTTCAAATTTGCATCTATTTCAACTCAATAATAAACTGCAAATTCAAAACCTAGAATAGACATAAGAATTAAATTATCACATTTTTTTTGTAAAATTACTTACTTCAACAGAAAATCTTTGAAACACAGTCTTAATTTATTTTGAAGTGCAGTGGGAGATTTTTTTCCATCTATTAAATCTATGAGGAACACATGAGCTACTTCCATAGGACCCTATAAGTAATAACAGCATTAAAAAATGTGACTTATATAACTGAAAATTTATTCAAAATCCAACTGGAAATATTGAAATAGAACAGTTTAAACTACCATAAAAACTTTGCATATTTTACCAAACATAATACAAAACTTGATTAGTGTATCCTAAAACTGATAAATATCTTATTAACATGATGGAATCAGAACAATGTGATAATTATCTCTTGAATATCCTAATCCTAGGTAGTTATCCAAAACTACATCTTATATTATGCTTATGAAGCTTAAAGAATAAAAAGCACACATTTTAAGAGTGTTTTTTCAGAATAAAATGATAGTTAACATTTTTTATATATAGAAGTACATTGCTTAAGACCTAAAATTAAACTATTAACCTAGCTTTTTAAAAAACCTAAAGTTGTGACACAAGCATGCAAATTTGATGATGCTGTTACTAATTAAATTTCAAATTTCGTTTTACGAAGACATATTGAATGGCATTCAACACGTTAGTCTGGTCATATATGTTACATAAGGCTCCCCGACAAACTGAAAAGTGAAATACATTCTATTCCTGTTGGAAATATAGTAATGCACTTTTCTATTGATTGAGAACTAAATTATTGTTGAGATGACAATTAGTTAATCAATAGTGATTCGAAGAAAAACAATGTAATGATATTGTATATGTAATAATAATCATATACTATATCTTGGAAAATTTAGTTCTAATGCCGGCTGGAAAATTCTAACACAGCAAGCAGCAGACCTAAAGTATTCAGAACCTATAAAATAAAAACCTGTAGATTTGGCAATGGTTTTTGCAATTCTTCAATTAGATGTGGCATAATTTTGGTTGCTATGTAATGTTTATAAAAACTAGACATTCTTTAGCAGTTGACAAGTTATTCAAAGATTGGATTGGATGTTGGGGTTTTATGATGCAAGGTCCAAAAGCAGACAAGCTGCACCAAAATTATAGAAATAATTCTCTTCTCAACTTTAATAACTGCAGAACAAATTGAACTTTAATACCCATGACATTTTTTAAAAAAATCAACTCACTCTAAATCTCACATTATTAACTTTATTCAGCCAGTCTTACAGCTCTGATTAGTTTTACTTTTCTTTTGTCTTTTCAATTAATGTTTCATTTATTTTATTGTATTTTATTAATAACAGAAATTTTTTAAAACATTCTGCTGTTTAATAGCAAAATAGTTTTTAGGACAAAATTAAGGAACTAAACATCAAGAAACATTAACATGAAAATGAAACCGAGTTAAACACTTATAATTTATTTACCTGATTAACTGTGGTTCCAATACAGCCTTGTAGCACCATTTGTAAAATCTTAGGATCTGAAGGTTCTTGACTTGTAGCATTCCCTAACTCTTGAGTCTTTTTCATTATATCTTCTATTGCTACTTCAATGGGTGTAAGAACAATCTTCAAAAAAGAATCAAAATTGAATTTTATTAAATAGAAACAAATGTGAATTGAATTAATAATTTTCACTCTCTTACACAATATGTTCAAAATTAACAAATATGAAAGCAAATTTCTTAATATGCTGCATATTGACTTTCCTTGATATCTGCCCCCCCCCCCCCATAACTGGAATTTGCCCTGCCCTTCATCAAGCTGGAATATAACTTGGAATATTTAAATTGAATGCAGGCTGGAAAAATTCTAGCACGGTAAGCAACAGATCCGAAATATTTAGATACCTTGGAAGGATCTCTTTACGCCTCGTTCAAAATATTTTGGGTCTAGCATTCGTCACAAGAAACATCACCAAACTATACTCTGCTTGATGCCTGGAGGGTCAATCAATCCCTAAATAGCTGGATAAGATTCATAATATGGGATTTGAGTATTGAACTTATGAAGAAAAAGTATGGTGGGGACACTAAGATAGATAAGCTTTTTGAATTTAATGCAGTCCAAAATAAAAAGCATAAAATTAATTGTCAAAATAAAAACAGAAGATTAGATCTAAAAAGTCATACTTGTTGTCGCTCCACAACTTGTATCCTTGTTTTAACATAGGGGAAAGTATAGGCAGTAGTCAAAATGGTTTTTCTCTTATACTGCTCATGCAATTCTCCATGAGCCCGTCCATCAGGAGTAAATGGGGTTGCATAAATGAAGCATCCTAAACAGAAAAATTGTATTACATCAATATTAATTTTTTTAAATTGGTGATTAATTAATGAAATGAATAAGATAAGAAATCATTTTATTCATTACTACAGATTTACAAGATTATACAAATTATTTCTATATGATCTTATAATCTGCAAAATTAACATAAAATCTATATTTGTTTCCTATTTTTACTTTTGTTAACATACCATTAGCTCTGTATCTAAAATTATTGAAAGTCAAAAGGAAAATATAAGTCAATAATAAAATTTTTGGTATTACTAACATCTCATTGCAATTTTATTTTAATTTTTTAAATTTATTAATAAGGTTAAATTATGTAACAAATTAGGAAATCTGAACTATGAAACAACTATACACATAATTAGCATGTGACAATAGATAAATGGTTAATATGCAGTGGGTTTATTTCTCTCCTATCTGCAAAAGTAAAATAGTGAAGGAATTTAAGAGTTTCCCATTCAACATTCAGAAACAATGAAATCTCTATTTAAAATGTAAATTACATAATTAAACTATTAAGAAATAATATCTAAATCAGATGTGATAGAACCAGGCAACTTATATTAGTAAAATGAAATGATCATAGGGTAATGAAATTAAAACCTAAACCAGTGAATAGTAAATCCTTTTTGTAAAATGACTTTAATTCTTGAAAATTTAAGGTTTTATATACTAAGAAAATTTTGTTTAATCATCATTTGGATTCAAGATTTTGATAAAATTCATTTTACTGCTTGTTCTCACTATTAAATTAAGGTAAGTATTTTAATTAACATCGCACTGGAGCAACACAACTGGTTATTGGCGATGGCCTGGGATCAAACCCGAAAGATTCAAGGACAACACCATGTAATTTTGAACAAAGGTCGTCTGGCCAAAGCTGGCACATTACTCCAAACTTCTGCACCCCGCCAATATGAAGACATTTGAGGCCATGACAGATTTAATGTGCACCAGCCCTCTTTGTATATGATGGTCTTTGGTTGGATTCGAACTCACAACCCTCCGGTTGATAATCTGTTACTCTTATAACCAGGCTACATTGCCCCACTATTAAATTAAGTATGTCACTCACAAAATATTTGAAATCAAGACAAAATCAACCAATTTTCTATGAAATATGTGTTTTTTGAGAAAACACAAATTTATCATGAATTTCAGTTTTAAAATAGCTCTTATTAATTGAAATAGAAAACTTCACTTACTGATATTATAATTACGATCAAAATGGGTCAATCTTTCACGCAACTGAAACATTTCAAAAAATGGCTCGACATATGTTATTTGAATGTAGGCCTGGAAATAAAAAATAAAAATTATTGAAGCATCTAAAATATATACTTGACACATACATTATAATGCAGAAATGTTAAGTTCAGAGTACACATAAGCACAACCAAAATTATAATGAAACAGGTATCATAAAAACGCTATTGGATATATAGCAAATCTATTATACACAACAAATAATTACCTTATCAGGATTGAGCTTTGATGGATCAACAGAATTTGAATCTTTGATGACTTCCACAAATTCAGAACCAAATCTTTCAGCATAAAAGTTCTAGAAGAAAAAATATTAAATTTTGGAAAACGAATAGCATAACTATGAAATTATTTTAGAATGATTAATTTCTCTCATGTCTAATATCATCTTACATTCCACTTTAATGTGCTTTAAATTATACATTAGGAAATTACTTTAAAGGAAGCAATTTACATTTAACTTTGTTCAAAAAAGAAAATAAATCAAATTTTTAAAAATGAAGTATTTTGTTATTCAAAAAATGTTTAACTAGATTTTAAAGAAGGTGGGTAGTGGGTATTGAATAAACACTAACTGAATAAAATATTGGTATTAATAATTAACTCATGATTGCATTATGTTTTAGAGTGAAATTAATATAGATGAATGAATTAAAATTATATATATATGAATCATTTATTAAAAATATTTATAATTTCAAAAAATAGACACATAAATTTTTTTAGTATCTCTACTATTATAAAAGGAAGTGTGTGTGTCTGTGTGTGATGTCCAGACAAATCTATAGCACTTACAGCCATGAAATTCGGCACACAGGTAGTAATAAAGTGAATGTCCCCCGAAGCCCGAATTTTAAAATTTAATCTAGAAAATTTATAATTAATTTATTGGCATATTTTTGTATTATTTGGTTTCCTAAAAATGGCAACAGTGTGAAAGCGATCCAACAGCTTCTGCTCTTGGCAATAAGCCAAGACTCTGTTTCCTTTGAAACTGCGGAATATTTTGAAACTGTTCACCATTGAATGTATTTAAAGCGCTCTGGAATCACAAGTTTTATTTCAGAAGTGCTTATTTCATAACTAACTCAGTTTTTACTTCAGTAGTGATTATTTCATAACTTAATTTTTGAATTTGTTTAATCTCATTTTTATTTCAGGCAAAGAGGTGGCCGATCATCAATCGTGAGTACAAACTATATTAACCCTAATTACATTAAACTTTTGTTTGGGTATTTTTCGCAAATAGTATAATGTTTGTGTTAATAAATTGCATGAAATGAAGTAACAGTGTTTATTATTGTTTAATCAATGTACACCTCATTCCTATCTTCAAAATTAAGGTAATTACGGCCCACTTTCGTTTTAAATTGGCACTTTCAACCTCCCCTAATTTCATTAAACGTTGTTTTTAATTTTTTTTTGTATTGTTTTGTTTTTGTTTGAGTATTTTTCACAAATAGTATGATGTTTGTGTTAATAAATTACATGAAATGAAGTAACAGTGTTTATTACTGTTTAATTTGGTTTTGATTTTGCTGGCATTGTGATTCATTTAGGAAGTTCGTCGGAATCAGTGAGGTGACATAACAGGACTTTTTAAAAGTATAGCGTTATATTTAAAAATTCAATCACATTTTTATTTCAGTACTGGTTATTTCATAACTTACTTTTGAATTTGCATAAATTTCTGTAATTTTAATCTCATTTTTATTTCTGGTAAATAACTACATTATTTTGGTTTAGCATTATATTTAAAGATGCCACAGCCTTCCAGAAAAAAGAAACGTCTTCGAACAAGAGAATAGAGAACAAAGAGAAGCTGAATCCACCCAGAAAGAGAAACAAGACTACAACAAGTTAGAACCGGAAGAAGTGCTGTTCGAATGCGCATCTGTAGAAATTTAGAGAATGCAGCTTTTAATTACGACCCATCAGCAGATTATGTATCTGATCCTTCGTGCTCCATTGGATCAATGTCTGTAATATGTCAACACTGTGAGGCAAAGAAGTGGAAAGGTGAAGTCCAGGTACATGCTGCAATGGAGGAAAGGTTCAACTGCCACAGTTAATGGATAAAGCCGAGCCCCTACGTACTTTACTGATTGGAAATTCAGCAGAAGCTAAACATTTCCTGGCAAATATTAGAAGGTACAATTTCTGTTTCCAGATGACCACTTTCGGCACAACAAAAGAAATTAGAGTCCAGATACATGCCGACATTTAAGGTTCAGGGTCAAGTTTATCACCATCGGGAGTCTACACCCTCTACCAAACAAAGAGCCTAAATTTCTGCAAATATATTTTGTTGGAAATGGTGCACAACAAGCAGAGCAGTGTTGCAAACACGTTCTGCAGACGAGACAAGACATAGTACTTCAGTTACAATATATGCTGGATCATCACAACTCTTACATCCACAGCTTCAAACCGGCCATGGATAAGATCAGCCCTGAATTCAAAGTGGTAATCTTAGCGGACAAAACCCCACATGGTGAACATGAGAGGCAGTGCAATGCACCAACAACAGGAGAAGTGGCTTTAATCATGGTAGGAGAAAAACATGGAGCAAGAGACATAGTTTTAGAAGTGGCACCATCAAGAAAATTCCCAATGTGCACAGGTCCTACGATGCGCTACAGTATCCACTCATGTTTCGGCAGGGGGAGGATGGATATAATCTTGAACTGTGACAAACAAACCAACTACAGGAATGTCGCTAAGAAGATTTCTGCTATGCAGTTCTATGCCCACAGAATGATGATACGCTCTTCAAATTTCAACATTTTACTGAGAAATAAAGACCTGTTCCATTAATTTATCGTTGACATCTATGCCAAGATTGAATTGGAAAGACTGTTGCACATACGACTAAATCAGAGGGCGCTTAGAGTGGAACAGTATGCACATTTGAAGGATGCGGTCATGAACGATGGAAATGTTGCAGACATTGGCCAGTTAATCATCTTGCCTTCCAGCTTTACTGGGGGTCTCAGGTACATGCACGAGCGTACTCAAGATGCCATGACCTACGTGAGAAACTATGGTAGACCGGACCTCTTCATCACCTTTACATGCAATCCGAACTGGACAGATACAGCAAGAACTATTTGTTGAGAAAACCACAGGATCGTCATGATCTGTTGGCAAGAGTCTTTCATCAAAAGCAAAAAACACTCATGAGTCTCATCACAAAGGCAAAGAATTTTGGAGAAGTTATGTGTCATATGTACATGACAGAGTGGCAGAAGCGAGGACTTCCTCATGCCCACATTCTGATTTGGCTCAGACTCATTACACGTTCACAGAGTGGGTGACTTTATCCGTGCAGAAATCCCTAATCCACAAGAAGCCACAGAACTTTTTGGTATAGTAACGAAGCAAATGGTGTACGGCCCCTGCGGATGCATAAATCCACTCTCCATGCATGAAGGATGGAATTTGCACAAAGCGATTCCCACACTGTTTTTTGAAAGAGACGCAAACAGGACAAGATGGATATCCACTTTATCGTCGTAGATCAGCACAAGACGGGGGATTTACTGCAACATAAATTTTCGAGGATCAGAAGTGTCTGTGCACAATACGTGGATTGTTCCGTATTGTCCTCTATTAACAAAAATTTTCAATGCGCATATCAATGCAGAGTATTGCAATTCTGTAAAGTCTATAAAATACATCTAAGTATGTTAACAAAGGATCCGACATGGCTGTGTTTGAATTGACCAGTGGAGAGAATAACCTTAATGAAATTCGTCAGTATCAAATGGGAAGATATATCATCAGCAACGAAGCACTCTTGCTGCATGAAGTACAAGGCCTAATGTCGTTTATAGATTTGAGAACATTTGAAGGAAGGGTCTGCGGAACTTACAAAGAGGCTTGCCAGCTTAGAAGACTTCTGGAGAATGAACACTGGAACAAAGCATTGGAAGAAGCAACTGCATCTTGATCGCCAAAGATTTTAAGTAATCTGTTTGCTGTTATGGCATAGACATCGAGCATGTTTGCCCTTACAAACATGCTCGATATCTTCTCCCGATCAGTTATGGATGAACCACAAGGAGAACCTGTCTGAAGACATACTGCGCCAAGCACACATATAGCAGCAGAATATGGATCTGGACTACAGTGATGACATCTTCAACATAGCACTAATCTACATTGAGGATAAGATTATATTGTTGGGTGAATCGGACCTAAAAAGCTTTGGACTACTGTGCAACCGAATCGAAACTGATTCAGTCCTACCGAGTGAAGAACTTATGGAAAGAAACTATGACGCGAATGTATTCGCAACATACATAGAGGGGAATGAGCCAAAAGTGGTCCAAGATGAAAAGGAAGCATTTGACAAGATTACAAGAGCAGTTTTGATAGGTGCGGTGCCGTATTTTTTTAGATGCTCCTGGCGGTACAGGGAAGATTTTTCTCGTCAATCTTTTGGTTAAAGTGCAACAGAGAAACGAGATTGCCCTGGCTGTTTCTCCATCAGGCATTGCCGCAAATCTATTGACTGGAGGGAGGACAGCTCACTAGGTTTTCAAGTTACCCTTAAATCTGGCAAACGCGGAAACTCCTACATGTAACATTTCAAGAAATTCAGGAAAGGCAAAGGTTCTACAGGATTGCAAGCTCATTGTCTGGGATGAATGTACCATGTCCCACAAACCTGCATTCGAAGCACTTGATGTCACATTGAAAGACATCAGATGTAACAATGACAGAACGGGAGGCGTCACTATGGTGTTGGCTGACGACTTTCGACACACTTCCGATTATTCCCCGTGGAACCAGGGCGAATGAAATGCAGGCCTGCTTAAAATCATCTTACATTTGAAATGGCATTCATAGACTTGGACTATCAACAAACATGCGAGTTCATGTCAACGGTGATCCCTCTGCCCAGCAATTTGCAGATAACCTACTTCAACTAGGAAATGGTGCTGTTACTTTGGATAATCAAGATGGATGTATAGCAATGCAAAGCATTGGAAGGATTGTGAAAACTCAACGAGAGCTGAAAGAGGAGGTGTTTCCAAATATGGCGCTGCACTTTACTGATCAAGCATGGCTGTGCCAAAGAGCAATTCTTGTCCCAAGAAACAAAGATGTCAATATCATCAAAAGCAACTTTTACAAGAATTGCCCTGTAGTGTTCAAATTTACAAATCTATCGACACTACATGTGACACAGATGAGGCCGCGAACTACACAACAGAATTTTTTAACATGTTGAAGCCATCTGGAGTACCCTCACACATATTAGTTAGAAATTAGGACACCGAATATGCTTCTCAGAAATCTGCATCCACCTTCACTCTGCAATGGAACAAGACTCTATCAAGAAACTGATGCAGAATATTATTGAAGCCACCATCATTACTGGGCATGCCGCAGGCGAAGACGTATTCATTTCTAGGATCACAATCATCCCTTCAGATCTCCCCATTCCAATTTAAACGACTTCAGTTTCCTGTTCGTTTAAGTTTCGCCATGAGAATCAACAAGGCACAAGGTCAAACGCTGAAAGTTGTAGGACTCAATCTCATTAAACCATGTTTCTCCCATGGTCAACTGTATGTGGGTTGTTCAAGAGTTGGAAAAGCCGTGAATCTTTACATCCTAGCTCCAAATGGAAGAACATTGAACATAGTTTACCATGAGGCTCTCTAAGCAAGAATCAGTGAGGTGGAAGGAATGAGGCGACATGCCCGTGTCATGTCAGGTGGTGGTGGGACTCATTATTAAAATTATTGTTTTTTCTTTTTAATGTTTTCAGAATCAATGAGGACATAACAAGAATGATATCATGGGCAACACTGTGCGGTACTGCTAGTATGTAATAAAAATTGAATGCTTAAGAAAATTAAGTTTCATGTACGATACTACTTACTTCGAGACGATGAGAAATTTCAGGCAACTTAGTTAAATATGGCTCTTTGTAGACAAATTCTTCAGCATCCAAATCTCCAAATTTACTTCCATAAAATCCAACACGAAAGTATGTACCAAAAACTCTTTTGCCAACCTAAAATAGATATGGAAATTAATACTACATACAGAGTTTAATAAACATTTTATACTTTTTACATAATGAAATAATAACAAACCTGCTGATCAATCTTCAGAAAACAATCATGCAATTTACTGTGAATCATGGCCAGACTTTTGTAATCTCTATGTGCCTCAGATATGGGTATAAGTATTTTGTAAACTTCATTAACATTTTCATACATTCCACCCTGGAAAAAATCAGCAGTTTATAAAATTATGCTACAGGTAAGAAATACTCCATAACATCACAAAAATTCATATTTACCTGAGAAAATGAATTTGCAGCTTGTTCTAGAAGTCCTATCAGACCATTTTCAGTAAAATATTTGCCAGTGCAAATACCTTCCTCATCAGGAGAAACCACATCATCAGAAACAGCACTTTCTTCCAAGACATTGGGAGAGATTTTCTAAGTAAATATGAAAATAACAAAGAGAAGAGTTAAAATATCTTACTTATTCAATGTAATCTTGAATTTATCACGTTGACACATTCTATGTTAATATTTGCACTTTTCTATTCCTTAAACAAATATTTTTAATACTTAAAAGTTTTAATTTAATTTAGTAAAAAAAGCTACACAATTTGAAAGGAACATTTTAGTTTAATATCATAATTGCTTCGATTTGTAACAAAAATGAAATGATGATATTTAAGATCACAATTCACTATTAGGTTTTATCGTTATAAATATACTAACTGACATTTTCAGACATCGAATGACAACAATCTTTATATCGACAAAGATCGTTAAAAGAGAGAGAGATTTATTATACATTTAGCATTCAATCACAAGCTTTAATGAATTGAAGTTCCCATCATTAGATAAGCAGAATATATTCTAATTTTTAATCCCGAAATATATATTTTTCATCATGATATATAACATAAAATCAACCATTATTGGATTAATTCACCAATTTTGCTGCTAGTTTGAATATGCTTGATTTGAGCAAAGGAAATTCATAATAATGCTAAAACTACACAGAAAAGCTGGCCACTCTAATGGAATTCTTCAATAGTCTGATTTCAGAAAGCAATGAGAAATCTGGAAGATAGAATGCAGTGCAGAAAAGAAAATATGAACGAAAATTGGCTTAGTATCCAAAAATATAAACCATCTTTGAAAAAGGGAATGGGATGAAACTGATGAAGTATCCATTCAGAATCTAATTGTGGTAATATGATTGAGCTTGTGGTAATGAGTGCTTTTTGCCAAGCATTTTATTGGAAATAAGAATTAACACCAGTAAAAGTAAACAAATATTACATTTTTAAAAATAATTATATTTTATTTACAAATATGAAATTCATTTATGTGAACACGGATATATTTATTACAAATAAATTGAAATGTGAGTAATAAATAGAATGAATTGTGAGTAGCGACACTTTGCCATCAATAGATACAAGCAATTAAGAAAGTTTAGCCCAGATGCCAAGTGAGAGTCTTCTAGTATTAAGAATTTGTAGTGTTACTGAACTAATACAAACAGCACAATGAATTGTAAATGCCTATACATTGATTTATATGAGTATAATGATTGATGTAAAAAGCACCAATATATTGATTTATGGGTACTTCGTATTAACCGCATGCCATTGGTGAATATCAGTCAAGTTTTATTTGCCATTGGCGAATATCAGCCAAGTTTTGTTTCGGGCGGAAAATGTTTAGCAATTGCCCTTAGGATGGCATCAAACATATCATTATCATTATAAACTTTGCGAGTTGGGACTCGAGGTGGTGGCAAGATGTTCCTCGATGTTTTTTATTTCGCCATTTTTCATTTCCCAAGATGCGTTATATATTCTGTGTGCATGCCAGTTTCATAATCAATAAATTGTATTTGTGGTTCACTTAGCAGTGAATATAACCAGATTGTTCCAGTTCTTCCATCTTATACCCCTTCCAACAGTCGGAAAAATGGTCGATCCATCTTTAATGTGTTTTTTTTTAATTCGTTCATGTTTCGCGACAAATGCCCCCAAATATGCATTGGGATGGGAATATTCTTCCAGCATTATTTCGTAACGATCAAGCATTACGTAAAAATTTACTTCGACCTAAAAACAGAAAATAAAACACGAGTATCTAATGCAATTACGCACTGAACACTGAACTGTGGTTCTAAAAAAGTTTTGCAAAACAATCAGAATCAATGAAATTGTATTTGCGGTTCACTTGGCAGTGAATATAACCAGATTGTTCCAGTTCTTCCGTCTTATACCCCTTCCAACAGATTTGGCGATTAATCGCTGGCATGTGGTTAATATGTACAGATTTGGCGATTAATCGCTGGCATGCGGTTAATATGCAAGTACCGATTTATGGTATATACATTGATTTATATATGGTTATGATTGATATATAAGAAACACAAAATATACTTACTTCAAATGTCACACAACCAACAGGGAGGTATGCTCTATCTTCTAGCATATAGAGATATTCTGCCACTAGAGCAGCAGAATGTACAAGACAATGAGCAGCTTCAACGTGATTTGATCTCTTAAATAAAAATTTCAAATGCCTACATCAATATAAAGCATTTACATTTACAGAGATACATAAAAAATTAGCATACTTTTATCAACAGCAATGTCTCTTAATTTTCGAGAAACCTGATTTGTTATTATAGAACTATGAATAAAAATGATTGTGTTTAAGAACTAATTCTGAAGTTAATTAGAGCTCAATGAAATGATGAAAACTGATTATAACTTCCAATGCACATATTTCAAAATAAAAATTTAGTTGAGGCTTAATGAAAAAATGCACTTTTAAAAGTGAAACTGAAATATCAAATTTATCTCAAGCTCAGAATGCCAAAATGTGACCAGTATTTCTCTTAGAGTAGTAGTTGTCACTACTGGTCTCATACAGCCAGATGTATGAGATGTATTATTTAGCAGGTACATGGAAAAATAAACTATATTAAACTTAATTGTCACAAGAGCTAAATTTATTGTCTACATTAATTCCTTCTGAATAATTTAGTAAAATTCAAGCTAAATAATGATACATTTTTTACTTTTTGAGATGAAAACATGGTTAAGTCATTGTTTACTAAATAAATGCATACATTTACTAATAAAATTAGTTAGTTTTTAAGTTCATTCCAATGAAAACACATAGTATATCGAAAATATGAAATAAAACAAAAAAATAGTCAAATAAAGAGAAATTCAGTGAACTTGTTTGCCATATTCACAATAACAAAAATGGTTCAACAGAAAGATATCAGATTTGACTACAGGAGTTCAAGAAATTTTATTTTGAAACACATTTTAGAATTAATTGTTTACTTGATCTTGTTTTAAATTGTAAGTGTTTTGCTTTTAAAAGTGCAACAATGGGATTAACAAAGAGCAAGACTAAAACTATTTGGATACTGAAAACAATTCTTAAAAACAAATAATTTGTTCTTGATATTTGCATTTTTCCAATGTACCGAAACAGAAAAAAAAACACCCCTTTATTTCGAGAACAATTCATAGTGGAGCAAATTCAAAGATATCATTCAATGGGGAATAATGTACTCTACAAATTCGAATGCAAAAAATGCATAAGAGGAGGTCTTCATATCAAATTTTGCACAAACAAAATTTCCAATGGAAACATCATGTTTTGATGCCTTAATCCAGATTCTGTATTGTTAAATTAGTCAAATATGAAATTTCATGACTTTACTATCTTTATATCCGGAGATATTCAATGTTTAAGTTGCTGTCACTTTCATGGATCATCTCAACATTGAAAATTGCTATTCATCAATTGAGATTAATTGTAGTTATAGCTACCCGAATTTCAAATTTAAACTCTATTTCAAACATATTTGTCAGAGCGTGGAAATGATCAGAGAACTGTTATATTTATTATGCAAGTGCAAACGATCTGAGAATTATTATCTGAGGTTTATCAAACGTTTTTTAAACTTTTGGTTGTCTCCTAAAATTGCCATAATGAGAAACATTTAATGTAATGCAAAAACTAACAATTGGAATAACCTGAAATTTTGCATGGTCATATTAGAAATCCTTCTGAATCGATTCCCATCAAAACATAGTAAGGTTCCAATTCATAATTTTTTCAAACATTAATTATTACATACCAAAAACTATTTTTAAAATAAAATATTAAAATCCATCTTGAATTTATAATATTTATTATAAATTAAAGGTGGATTTTGTTTGGGTTGTTTAACAGTAATATGGTACAAAATATCAGCACTATAGAATTATTATTTTGGAAGATATCCATAAAAGTCTGAGAAACTGATTTAACATTAGGAGCTCCAATCTTTCTGTATTCATAACTTTGAAACGTTAAGACCTAATGACATGGAATTTGGTATTTGCAGTTAAATTGTGATATAGATTCAAAATTGTGTGTTGATAGGGTGTTTCGATTGGAAATTATGAGATTGATGCTCAATTTAATATGAAGATGGCCTCTTATGCAAATTTTATGCATTTGAATTTATAGAAGATATTAGTTCCTGTCAAACACCATCTTTGAATTTTCTCTACTGTTAAAATTGCTATAATGAAGAGGGGTGATTCGTTTCTTTCTGTGACTGTACCTATACAGGATTTTATAAGCTTTTCTAGTTTTAAGTTAGATTTTGAAGTCTTTCAAACATAAGTCCAATTAAATTGTATTGAAATATTGACACATTTTTGAATAATTTTTTAGACTGACCTTCAGCACTTCAAGGGGGGAAATGACTGCTACTTGTGAAGGCCCCAAATGGGTGAACTTCGAAGTACCACCATCACCATTTTATAATAGGTTTTCCAATGCCCAAATGTATAAGTTACACATTTATACCTGAAAATTCTCGGAATCAAGTTTTTCCAATGGAAATAAGAAATTCAAAGGATCAGAAAATCTTCCAAAAAATATTTTTCAGGGAGAAAACTGCATCTAGCAGAATTCCTGTATGAACCAGTTTTCATTGACATGTTAGGAACCACAGCTTCACAACAAAATATTCATTAAATCAATACAAAAACTACCATCTTTATAAAGCTGCCAGATCTCAATAAGTTTGATGAAAACATCTTTCTAAAGTCCCTAATTTCACTTAGCAATTGTTACAATATTTGCATGTATAAAATTTTACCTTGTGATTTATTTTATGACATAGTTTTATACTATATTTACCTCTGTATGCTTTTGTGCCATGTTTGCAAGCCAAGTAAGACGTAAATCAGGAGAGGTTTGATATCCTTTAGCAATACGATACATTAAATCTATTAACATTTCAGGATCTTCTTGGAATTCTTTCATTTTCACAGTATCAGATAGGATCATATGTAAATTGAAGACCAGATCATGAACCTGAAAATTATCATAAAATAAGTAATAATAAACAATAGAAATATCACGTAAATAATTTTTATCAGTTACTAAAAACCAGGATGGTTCTTTATTTATTATAACAGCCACATTACATGAATAAGAAATTCCTAATCATTTTTATTCCATATTTTGCTTTTAGCTTAAAAGAAAATTTTAATAAATTTTCTAATATTACTTTGTTGCCAATGCATTCTTTTTTAAATTAATGTCCTTAATGTGTTTTGTAATTTTGCTAATACTGTATTGTGATCAATACATCAACTATGCATAATATAAGTTACTCAAACTTATAAATTCTTTAGTGCATTTCATGTATAGGTAGCAAAATAAGTATGATATGATAAAGTTTCTTAAGCAGGGTTATTTACATTTTATGCTAATAAATTACACATTTATGTAAGTGTCTTAGGATTCACACATAACTATTACTTAAGTAAAACAGTAATTTTATAAGAAACTTGTAATATGTGCAGGTCACATCGTTATTTTATTAGATATTAGGCATGGAAAAGCATACCTGCTCAGGAAACGTAGTAACTTGTAGTTCTGTATCCTCTTCTGCATATACAAGGATAGTTTTCAATGAATGTCTCAAATATTCTTCATTAAAATTTCTGTTTGTGCCAACAAGAGAGCTAAGGGACATAGTCACTTGCATTTTAACACGAGCGAAGTTCTAAAAATAAATAAGAGTTTTGTGAACAAATCCATTTGACCACTTTCCAATTGGAAGACAGTATAGAAACTACAACAGAAACAATACATAGCAGGGTTTGTCAATTTAAATTAGTTTGATTTAAATCTTGATAACAACATAATTTTTGTTTAAAAAATCGTACTTCCAATCAAACCTTAAATTTTCTTTTTTTCTTAATTAAAGTTTAATAATTATATTGAAAATGAAATAACCTGGAATCGGTTATTGTTCTGTAAAAATAAGTTTCAAAATTTGCTTCTCTGATATCCAAAGAAATACTTTTTTCAACATGTAACCATTAAAGATTCATAAACTAAAAACCTGTTTAGAATTTACTGTTGATTTAGAATGCTCTGATTTGTTGTAATTAAGATCACATTAATGTCTACTCAAACTTAAAGATTCAGTTACAATGTCTTGGAAAATTGCAGAAAGCTTAAAGCTTAGGAAATTTACAAATAAAAAACTCACCTCGTCTATATTTCTAGCTAAAAATATAAAACTTTCAGCAAAACCATTAAATCAACTTAAAAGTTTAATTTTTATTAGCAAAGAACTGATCATTTTATCAATCATATTATGCATTAATTTAAACTTTTATTTATTGGAAATTTATCACTTTTTCAAAATAGGGCGAAATCTATTTTGTTTAATATGAATTAAAATTGTTAACAATTGTCATTTAGCATGAAGTATTTAGTAAAGAGCTCAATATTTTTGCAGTAATTTAAATATGCAACATTGAGCATATTGTTGGGTTAGAGCAATAACTCATTAACTGAGAAAAGACTATCTACTGTACTTTATTTACTCTTTACGGTACATCTATTTGAAGACTAATTATTAGTTTTGGGGTCACAAATAAAAATCATAAGCATTTTTATAGTTAAATATATTTAAAAAACAGATTGCAATGACTACACATTTCTCATCATCATTAAAATATGCATTAGTGTCTCCAAAAAATGTCAATGTAGTGAGTTTCTGCTCTGAGCCAATGATATATAATTGGTTTTTAAAAAAATTGGGGTTACAGTTTAAACATGCAAGTATTCAAACCTTGTAAACAAATTACAATTATCACATTGATTTGAAAAGTATATGAAACACAAATTATAGCAGTCTTTCTTACATTGCCTATTTCAAAATTCTGTCGCATTAGGAGATACAGTGATGCAGATGCTTGAGATCTAATGCTGCTGATACTTGAACTGCAGTGTCTCAATAGCCTCAAGCACAAATCAGCACACTGCTCAGTTTCTTCTTCAAATAACAATTCAGGAAACTAAGAAACAAAGGTCAAATTTCAAACATTTAAAAGGTAATGAATTTCAAACTAAATAAATGGATGTGTGCAAAATTTACTAAATAATCAAAATTCATAAGCTATTTAAAAATTAAAAACTTATTATATTTTACTCAATATATATCGTATTTTATAGATAATATTTTACTATACCAGATATTACCAGAAAACTATTTTGCAGTCAGAAAACAACTTTTTATGCATCTTAGAAACTTTAAGCTGTTGCTGAACACATGCTTGAATATGTAATCTTTAAATAAATTAAACTAATCTCGAATACAATCAAAACACTGATTTGGAACTGAACGTTTTATTAGCTTTTAGACAATATTAAGAAAATGCCTAATATTTGATTAATAATTTAAATTTATATGCCATGTAAAAATTACTTAAATTCTGTTTAACACATACTTTATAGACAAGAGATCGTTGAGTAGCGAACATGTTCTGTAAAACTGTAGTACTTTGATTCGATCCCAGCGCATGTAGCAACACTTTCAAAACTGTACTCAAGACACCCTGCAATGCATCAGTATGACATGCAACCTAAAACAAATGTAGATTGATATAAGTAGAACTATTAAGATTAAATGTTATATACATAACAAAGGACAAAATGGTTTAATTCTTTTTTGAAAAGTAATTACCTGAACGATGAGTTCAAGAATATCAAGAACTATCATATTAACTTCAGATGACAAATTGCTATCAAAGTGAGCTGCAGTTTCATTTTCCATTTTTGGCCTGTTATAAGATAGAAAATTTTAAATACTCTGAACAGTCTATTCTCGTTGGTTGATTTGGATTTTATAGTCCAAGAATCTAAAAATAGATAAGCTGAACCAAACACAAGACAATAAAATTTATAAAGTAGATTCAAAAGACATCAGAATGACCAGATCAACATTAAGAGAAGATGCAATGAATAAAGCCAAATGAGTTACTTAAAATTTAAATATGAATAGTTTTAGTCACAAGAAAATGTAAAAGCCTTATTATAATAAATTGAGAACTAAGATGGGGTATTCCCATCCTAGATGATAGAGCTTCATGAAATTCAATTTAAAAGCTGATGAATTATAAGTATGGTAAAAATCCTGAATGATGAAGGGTGGTAAAAAGCATTGAATGAGGGGTTGACCCAACAATAAAATTGGTGATGAGGCATTAAAAAAAGTATGGTAAAAAGGTTAAAGTATGGTTTATTGTAAAATGTTGTTGGCAATAATGGCACAGTTTCTCCATTAATAAATGTCTATGTGTACCTCTCAAATGGACAAAGCAAAGACAAGTAATAAGTACATTGAGCCATCTAGAATGGTAACGACAACAGGAGTAAAAGGGATTGAAATATATTGAAGGGTTTATCTTTGTGTCATTCATTCCACACAATGTCTCATACAAATTAATGGAGATCATCGTATGGAATGTACATATATATAGAAAGGTCACTGCACTTTTTGCTGTAACATCAGCCAATTCATTGCAAACGATTCCGACATGTCCCAGTATCCAACAAAATGTAACACTGAAAAAGCCTATTTCTAAAAAGTATTTTAAGTACAAACATATAATTAAATGCACGCACATCTACAGAAAATAATTTTCAAAAATAAAATTTTTAAAGGCGCAAACAATGTTTCATTTTAAGAAAAGTAAAAGTATAGCTAAAAGAAAAAGAGGAAATTTTCCTGGCAGTATGTAGGGGAAATATATTATGCCATTTTAGTCTTTCATTTTTGCCACCTAAGTAGTATAGTGATCATAACGTTTGTTTACCACCCAGTAGGTTCTGGGTTCATATCTCAGTTTGTAAGCGCATGGATGGTGATTGTCTGTTAGGAGTAATGACAATTTACTCACTGGGTGCTCCTTCACAAATAGCTATCAGTTCGCACCTTGGAGTGCTGAGAGATTAGAGAAAAAGTCTGATTTTCAGTGTAGAATCTGAGGGCCATTAATAATTTAAGTTATGCAAAAATAGCACTAGGCACTGAATAATCTTAATTTCATTTTATTTTATATTTAAAGATAACAAGGAAAAGATCATGCTGCTTTGATTATATAAGATCAAAAATATTTATTGGGACTTTTATTTTGAGAATCCATGTCCTCAGATATATATATATAATATTGACACAATTGTTTATACAGTCACAGCTTTCAAAATGTTCTGATTAAATGTTTTTATATAATTTGACAACTTTATTCTTTTTTTATCATTTCCATCTTATTAATGCTACTTTAATTTGTCCTGTTTAGTATGGATCAATCTGAAAAGGCATCAGCATTATGCTCTTATTTTCCTATCTTTTCATGAGTAATTGAGAAAAGGCAAACACTTGTACATATCCACCATAACATAGGCATGAAAATAGATATTGTATGACTTTTATTTACTTATTTATGTATTACTTCTGCAAGGAATTTTGAAAAACCAACAACGATCAGTTTTAATGCACCTGACAATTCACATAGCATAAAGATCTGAGTTTAAGACATTCAATACAAAATAACCTGTCAACTGTATCAATGCTAGATTTCCAAACCATTTGGTCCTTTCTCCACCTGAGTTTGTCACCTACCACTGGTGACGGGGAAGGAGGATTTCGATCTAAGACAGAAAAGGAAATTCTAAACACTAAGAAAAATAAATATTGTTCAGTTTTAATAAATAACAGAATAATGAAAATTTTATACATATATTATATTCATGGTAAAAACAGATAATTTATTGGGAAATATATTGGGATGTTGAATAATTTCTCGCTGTTTTTTTGTGAAAATTAATGTTTTATTTAAAAAAATCATTAAAAAACATGTTACTGAAAGTATTGTCCATCGCTAGCCACTACTTTTCCCCATTTTTCTGGCAGCATTTGAATTCCACGTCGGAAAAACGACACGTCTTTTGAGGCTATCCAAGAGTCGACCCAATTTTTGGCATCTTCATAAGAATGGAAGTGCTGCTCAGCCAGGCCATGCGTCATCGACCGGAACAAGTGGTAGTCGGAAGGGGCAATGTCCGGTGAATACGGCGGGTGGGGTAGGACTTCCCACTTAAGCGTTTCCAAGTAGGTTTTTACCGGTTTTGCAACATGTGGCCAAGCGTTGTCATGCTGCAAAATGATCTTGTCGTGTCTCTGCTCGTATAGCGGCCGTTTTTCCTTCAATGCTCGGCTTAATCGCATCAATTGTAGTCTGTAGCGATCTCCCATGATGGTTTCATTTGGTTTGAGCAGCTCATAATAAACTATACCCAGCTGATCCCACCAAATGCAGAGCAGAAGCTTGGAACCATGGATATTTGGCTTTGCTGAAGATGTTGATGGATGGCCGGGTTTACCCCACGATTTTGTACTCTTAGGGTTATCGTAGTGTATCCATTTTTCATCGCCAGTTACGATACGATGCAAAAATCCTTTCCTTTTCTGCCGTTGAAGCAGTTGTTCACAGGTGAAAAGACGCCGTTTGACGTCTCTCAGCTTCAACTCGTACGGCACCCAATGACCTTGCTTTTGAATCATTCTTATTGCTTTCAAACATTTCGAAACTGTTGTGTGATCAACTTCTAATGATTCTGCAAGTTCAGCTAGCGTTTGACATGAGTCTTCATGAAGTAATGCTTCCAATTGTTCGTCTTCAAACTTCTTCGGTGTGCCAGAGCGTTCTTTATCTTCAAGATCAAAATCATTATTTTTAAAGCATCTAAACCAATCTCTACAAGTTGTTTCAGACAGAGCATGGTCGCCGTAAGTCTCAACAAGAATTCTGTGAGCTTCAACTGCAGATTTTTTTTTGAATAAAATAGTGCAGCAAAATTCCCCGCAAATACTTTTTTGGCACGAAATTTGACATATTTAACGCAATGAAAAATAAAGTTGTTTGCACTTCCGCGAAATAACATACACTGGATTTCAAGCTTGCTTATAGTACTTGTAAATAGATGCGTCACTATCATAAACTAACACAACCAGTTCCGGTAACGCCATCTGTTGGAAAACAGCGAGAACTTATTCAACTATCCAATATATATACAAGAACTAACTGAAAGCAAAAGTTTTCTAAGGTGAATGCAAGCATTTAATGTAGTTCTATTATAAGAATTTGACAATTTTACAAATAAAATTTTACACACCTTTTCTTTTCATCATTTCACTCCTAGCACTAGTGTGGCCTAATATAGCATCTTCTAAACGAGATTTAATATCTGAAGTCTTTTGCATGTACTGCTGACTAGATCTTGTAAAGCATTTTTTACCCTGTTCAAAAGAATGCTTGACATTGAAATAAAAAAATTAGTGAAATATATTCATTTGGCAGAAGGAAATTTAAGAATGGCAGCTCATACATAAAAAAATGATATTTCTATGCTGTAATGAATTTGAAATAATTTGTATGGTACTGTGTTGTCCACTGCTACACGATATATAAACCCATGTTGCTTGGAAAAGGAAAAGTTCACATCAGAAAATGTTGGGTTATTCACTAAGGAGTTCCCCAAACAGAATTGAGTGAACATAATTCCAATTTTGTTTTGAAGTGTGACATTTATTTACATAAAAATGTATGTTATTAATGTAGCTCTTATATCTATTCATAATGAATATTCATGATTGCTTGGGTAGGTAGTTAATTAACGTCGCACTGGAGCAACACAATGGGTTATTGACGAAGGTCCAGGATCAATCCCAAATTTGATTGCTTGGGAAAAAGCAAAGAAAATTTAGATTGGTTGATTTGGATTTTTATGGCACAAGGATAATATTTGGTCAAGCTATACCAGACACAAGGCAGGCATCAAGAAATGAATATACACACAAGGAAAGTTTTACTGACATAAAAAGAGAGAAATGCACCCAGGGTAAGTTACAGGAATCAAACTGCATTGCCTACAACAGGTTGCTAGTGCATTGGGGTATACATTAAGCCACAGTGGCCTCTAGAGAATTTAGGACTGTCCTAATTGACTATTATCAAAGATTTAAAGCTCATTTGAAGCCACTAAATTACTGTTTGAAATAACAGATAAATGCTAATTCCAATTAATGACAGCTCTTTGATACTTAAAAGATAATAAAATTGTTACATTATTTTTCAGTTTTCAAGTTAGTTCTTATATAATGGAATATATGTTAAAATACTACTTTTCTCCTAAATATACTCCAAAAAAGGGCAAATGGCCCTGATTGCTTATCTGATGATTTTGATCACAATTTTGAAGCAGGGTTCAAAAGTCAAATTCAGTCATAAATACCCTTTATGTTAATTCTTTTGCACATGAATTTTTAAAGAATATTTTAAAATAATTATTTGGATTTCTATCATTTTAGGTTCTCTTAAATAAAGTATCTGGTTTCATTCAGCTTGCCAATATTTATTGTCAAATAAGATCAACAAATAACAGAACATTTTTTAATTGGGTGAGACAAGAAAATTAAATAAGATAAAAGCTTCACATCGAAACAAAATATTATATAAGACTTTAAAAAAATTAAAATAATATATATTCCCAATTTACCTTGTATTCAAAACATGATATACAAATGTACATCACTTCTAGTAGTTGATGGAGTTTACGAGGTTTCCAGTCAGTCCACCATGATCGCAGTACTTTTTTATCAACATTTTTTAAGACCCATAGAACACACATCAATAAATGTTTTGTAGCATCACCTTTCAGAAGTTGCTTTCGATTCTGCAATAAAATATGCAAAGGCAAATTTCAAAATAGAGTCAACTAAACCGAAATTTATAAATGTCTTAATACTTTTCTGTTAAATTTCTGCTCATTTATGCAACAGTAACTTATTTCCATTTAGATTGAGTGAAGGTAACTGCAGTACTGTTAATCAGTATTTTCATTTCAATAAAGCATGTGCCTATATAATTTTCTTAAAAATCTCATAGTAAGATATATTTCAAAGGATTAATTTATTAAGGAGATTATGCACCTTTTCTACTGATGCTGTATTATCTTTACTGGCAACTGATCTTATGAGATTATGTCTCTTTCCAATGAATATTTAGTCACAACAGTATACTCATGGATTGATGCAAAATATAGTAAAACTTAACAAATCCAGTCACAAAAAAGGTTGAGTACAATTAAATCTTTTAATTAAAGAACAAAAATATGAATATACTCAAAGAAGCATTAGTTTATACAGGGTGATTCTCTTGCAAAACGAGTAATAGTATTCCCATTAATGTTATTTTAATGTGATTATGAAATTTACACATGCACATACCTTGTAACTTGCAAAAGTTCTTACTAAAGATACTGAAATGGTTTCTACCTGTATCCATATACTTTTAGCAGCATCTGCAGATTCTGTGGTAATGTGAATAAAGGTCATGTGGCAGCAAATTGCTTAATGCCAAGTATTTAAAAATTATCAATTATGCAAGGCTTCGATGACAATTTCTTTTTACTTCTTGTACTTGTTTCAGCATTATTTAGGGTTAGTATTTTTTAGTAAGGTTAAAAACCAGTAAAATATTGGTAAGTACTGGTTTTGGGGATTGATGACAATTATCATTGGAAAACAATCATTACCAGTATTTTTATTTATGACATTTCATAATTATTTTAGCTTCATGTGCTTTACATTTTTAAGATCATACTTCAGGAATCAATTTATACAACAGGAGTTGCGGCAAAGATCAGTATGGGAAAGAATACCAAAAGAAATTGAATTTGAATTGCAATTTTTGACTTGAAGTCAAAGGTTAAATAATAAATATTAGTAAGGAAATGATATAGAAAAAATTCTTTTATTTTTAATTGTTTTCACGTTTTTACATGGAAAAAAGGAGTCCCATTCCAGAATTAAAAATAATCCTATCTCTAAGGAAAAAGATATCTAAGGCAGGAAACGACTAGGGAAATACCATTGAAAAATAAATTGAATTGATATATTTTGATTTATGTGAAAAAAGAAACAAAATATATATTGATTTTGATATATTTGAAGTCTTTTCATTGAAAGTTTTAGTATAAAATTTAGAACCCAATTTAAGTCCTAGAGTCATGCCCAATCACTGCCTTCAGCTAAGTAAAAAAGTAAACTAAATACTGATAAAAACTAGTAGATCATTTAAGTCGATAATTTACCAGTAATAAGAATCAATAATTTTCAAACCCTAGCTGCAAGTTGAATCAGATGTCTAGTCGCTTGTAATTCTTTTACCGATTAGTGAATACAAGCATTTTGGAAATCATAACTCTTCCAAAGTATCCATTGACACTTGCTGTCAAATGAACTCATTCACCAATGTTGATGAACAAACAAGCTGTTCAACTACTATTTCAAAAACATGCATAACTCTACATTAAATCAAGTGTCTTTGCAGAGATGGAACATAAAAGTAACAGAAAAGGTTTGCTTTTACAAGAGTGTGAGGTTTTTATTTAGTTAAAATAATGTTGCAAGAAATGTTCAGAACATCTAAAATGAAAACCACATTGTATAAATCAATAATTTATATAAAAGTTATGTTAAAAGAAAAAGCATACTTGAAATACTTCATATGGTTTAATTAAAGGACTCTTATTGGGTATGCTTGAACTGGATATTGCAGAAGCAATTTCATGGCTTAAATAACCATCGGGTTCAATATCAGTTTCATGTCCTGAAATAGTTTTAATTAATAATTTAATTAAGATCTGTGAACAACAAATAAATTCTATATAACAAAAGAATATTTCTTAAAACTCAGAATTTTTCTTTGAATATTATAAGTAAATAATAAGTTTTAGGGGAAAAAATTGCACTATCCATAACTTTCCTCAATACCTCATCAGTCAATTGAAGCTTGTTGGAACATGATACTATAAGGTATTTAGAATTCAGATCAAGAAAGTTCAAATTTCAAGTAAAGTAAGTTCTTAAATTAACATTATTCCCTATGACTCTTTCACAAAATTCACTCATATCACAAAAAAAAAATTAAATAAAGCAACAAATTTGTGAAATTAACACTGATAGAAAAACATCCAGATGGAGAACAGGGTATTTTAAAGGCATTCAATTAACAGCAATGGAACAATAACATATAAACATTGTAACAACTGTCTGAACGTTGAGCTCACACCTAATCATATATTCACCTGCCCTGCAAAAGTAGCTGCTCTTCAAACCATCGATTAACACCCTGAAGATCTGCTTTACAAGAAAATAATCGACACTGCCAACGCTGTGCAAAATGCACAGCGACATCTGACTCAGATATGGACACGACAACAATAAGACAAAGAAAGCAGTCATCTACTGTATGACTGCTTGCTTTCTTTATCTTACTGTTGTATAAGGAGCCATTAGTTTTTAATGCAACATGCACAAATTCCATCTGCAATTGTATTTTTCTGAATTGTTGACTTTTTCATTGGCATAATATATCATACTTCAGCACCTAATTGTTAGAAAGAATTAATTCAGAACAGGTAAAAGTGAAGGTCCAAAATTTGGATAACATGTTTTGGTTAATTTTAATTTAAAAACCTGTTACAAAGATCCTTAAATTTAAATGTTTTTTTGGTTAGATATTGTGATTGGCATTTATTTTCAGTCAATATAAGCTTGGGATATATTGACTTAAAAAAAATAAATGTTCAATAACTTGCCATACACTATTATGCCATGTTTATTTTGAAAATTAGATTTATAAACAATTAAAATTTAATTTTTTTTATAAAAGTTTTTTTAAATTTAAAAATAAATGTTTATAAAATTTATGCTAAGATGAAATCCAATTATAAAATGTCATCAAACACTTTTAGAAAAGTAGTATCTACTTACCCATATTGATACTTTGCCAATCACATAATAATGGAAGAGCATCCAATGTAATTCCTATGAGAGGCAGATATAAGCTTGCAACTCTAGCTCTTTGATCAGGTTCCAAAAGACGAGGGTCCCATTCATGTAAGGTTAAGAGATTTCTTACCATATTAATTGCTTGTGTATGAAGCATAGCATTGCTAATAAAAAAATATTACTTATTATTTTAGTTTAATGATACATTTTAAATATAAGCACTATATAAATTGCAGGGTACAATTAGGCAACGATGATTCGATTTTTCATAGCTTAGAATCAACCATGTAATATGGAATGACATAAAGAGATAAAAATAATCTAATAAGTAAACTTCTAGGACTTTTCCAAGGGAGTGAAAATGACCATTTTGTATTAGAATATAATTTTTAGGAATGAAAATGCCTTTACATACCCAAACTGATGGATACCAGTTTTAAAAGACTTAAACATAACCAATAAGTGTCAGATTTGCAGAAGATGCAATGTATTGACTGAGGTGAATTTGGACTTAGAGAAGGAATGTGAATTATTTCGTTCCCAAAACATGCAGACAAATATCAGACTGCCACATGCAATAACAACCCCACAATCTATAAATAAATAAAATCTAGTGTCTTCTATCAAGATTCATTGTCATAAAAGACCACAATGATGCAGAATCAGAGGTAACAGCATAAAGAATGCACAAGACTCCTTTTATTTCCAGATATGACTGTCACACAGTTCATCAAGTATCCAATAGTGATGGTTTGCAATATCATTAGCAATCAACAGTCTTGGATGTATAAGGTCAGATGCATAAGTTAAGATGCATAAGTACCTATGTAATAAGTTTAGAATACAATGATATGAGGTTTGCGGTCATCTTGGTACCCTTTCTTTAGAATATACCATCTGTAGGATGTAGATAAAGCTGAGTATAACTATTACAATAAAATGCATCTTGTTCGATTATTAAAAAGTGAAGAGGAAGATATTTCAAATTTTAATAATTCAAATAAATATCAAAAATAACAATAAAAATAAATATTATATATCAAAATTTAACAATTCACTCATGATGTGGCATTTTCTGTGTAAAAACTTATAAATGAAAAATAAATTACTTCATTGACAGAACAGTCCATACATCTGATAGTACCAATCCAACCAAAAAGTGTTGTTGCCTAAATTCCACAGAAAGTTCTGTGAAATTTCCTTTTTCCACTAAAGTTCCTGTTGAAAGGAGAGAGCATTGTGATGATGAAGAAGCAACACTTGGGCAAGGTGATGTAGCAGGTGAAGGGGATGTTGGAGTGCCAAAAGGCAAATTCAAGGTTACAAAATGCTCATGACTGCATACTATTCTCAAGAAGTCCAGCTTCAGAGACATTAAAAATATGCTATCAGGAAGCATTGAAATTTTAGCAGACATCTGTTTGCAGAAAGCCTAGAAAAAATTATTCTAAGCATTACAAGACAGATTGCTTTTATACTAAAAATAAATTTTTTGCTGTAATAATATGGTCTAATATAAAACTTATCAATGCTTAACATAAAAGCATACATATTTTCAACATAAGGAAATTAAATGCGATTCAAAGTAGAATATTTTAACATTTAAAGTACAAGAATCAATATTGTATATCAATAATTTATTAGAACTGATAATGTTAAAATGATACCACTAAAAGAACTTATTATATAAAAAATTAGTAAAACATTTAAACAAAAAAACTTACTTTTATAAGACAAAACACATATCCACGGTCTACTACTGAAAATAGATCACACAGAAAAAAGGCCAAACTGGAATTGAGATTCTTGGTGAATTTTTCTTCACTCTCTTTATTGCAGCGGCTAATGATTTCTGATGTCACTGTAGTCACCTTGAATAAATTATTTTAAAAGTAATAATAAAAATTAAAGTTAATCAAACTTCTGCATTTTACCTGAAGCAATGAATCAGGTATAATTTATTATCAAGATCACTATTATATTTTCAAAATTAAAAAGTATAGATAAGACAGTGAAAAATAAAATGTTCTCACCAAAGTAGTAATATCATCAAAAAATTGAGCACAAAATCTCATTTTACGAGGCATATCCAAGCGATTAGATGCTGCCAAATGCTCAATCATGCTTCGAATTATTAAATCAAAGAAAAACCAGGAGTTAGATAGCATGAGTTCTCGAGATGGCCCACTGGATACTACACACTGTAAAGCTATTTCCTCATGCAGGACTTTGCGAGATTGGGTCACAGAAATAGCACATAATACATTTTCCTGAATTGCAGCAGCAGCTCTCATGCTTGCAGTTCGATCTAGACCTCGACAAAGAATAGAACTAACTTCACCATCAGGATCTGCATATGACATTAAATCAGGATTACTATTACTGCGACCATAACAAGATCTCTAAAGAGGAAAAAAAAAAATTATTATTTTCCAGTGAGTATAGAATAAACAAAGTCTTAATAAAGATATCAAAGTTCCCACTGTTAAAATACATTAATTCGAAGTTTCTAAAAATACAACATAACTTCATCAATTTGACAGCTCATTAAATGCTACTTTTACCATCAGTCATTTCAAAATCGAACTTGTAACAGAAATCTCCTGTCTTATTAATTAATTTTAAATGCAGTTGAATACATGTAAATTATAAAACATTTATTAAGAATTAGCTTATGTATTCAGTTCAAAATTTTCAATTCTAATAGATACTAACATGCAGAGATGTAGACATGTGTCGTCCTATGGTTCCATAACCCAAGCCTAAGGGATTCGACTCGCTAACTGACGATCCATAAATAGAAGAGGCTGCATGAGGCACAGTTATCTGGTAAGAAAGGTACGTGACTAACAAATTATTTCGATTGTGTCGATCGTTTTGGTTCTCCAGTCCTGACTGAAACATAAAAACAAGAAATTTGTACATGTCACATATATGTACTTTTATCTACATGAAATTTAAATAACACATACATAGACTATACAATGAATTCAATGAGGTGAAATTGCATGTTTTTAGATAGTAGAAAACTAAAAACTTTTTGTACAACATGAAGTGTAAGTGTGGGAAATTAAATTATTTTAAAAAAATGCTTTCAATAGATCTATTTATTTTAGTTCTTATATATTTCAAAGCATGATAGTACTTGGGTCACACTCAAATGGTGAGAAAATGTCAGAGCCAGGTGCACTGTTAAGTTAAACAAACAAAATTCAAAGACAACACATTCAATGATGAAAACCATACTTTAAAGACATTACTTAAACTTACTGTAACAGTATGTACAACCATTGCAATAGCTTCAAAAGCTGCTTGACCAATGTTTGTAGTCTGTCCATTAATAACTGGAGGTCTCACAAGTAAATATATTAGTTTGTTAAGGACAAGAGGCAAGAAATGAACTAAAGATTCCAGAGAACTATCATTAGCACTAGTAATTTCAAGCATGCTAGTCTTCAACTCATGTTCTAGAGAACTTTCTGCAATTCTTGCTGGAACGGATCCTTCTTCAACCATCCGGCATAAATTGAGAAAGCGATCTACATGTTGGTCCTGTGAAATATTAGGAATCTAGTTATTGACTTTCTAATGTAACTTTCTAATATTAGGAATCTAATTATTAACTTTCTAATGTAGAATTCATTTTATTTACATACATTTCCAAATATTACAGAAATATTCATTTTAATTACATATGAGCAAAACAAACAAATCAGTGTAAAACAAACAAATCAAACAGAAGATGGAGATTTTAATTTCAGTTCCCCAAATACTCTTGCATGATACATATCAGGGTTACCTTAAAATGTACTCTATTGTCATTTTGGCAGCATTTGGGATTTAATCTAATTGGAGTTGACCAATTAACTAGCATATATCAATTCGGAATTCATTCTTTGGAATTTCTATTTGTGATGTGCTAGAATCATATTAGAAAAACAAGACAAGTGACATCCTGTCCGGAACATGTACAGAAATGCATGTTCCACCACAAAAACACTACCAGCAACTACATTTAGCTTTACAGAAGTCTCTCATTTCTTTCCAGATTTTTAAAACATTTATTTTTATTGTAGAATAAAAATTTTATGTTAATTAACAAGAGAAAAGGCAACAGACTAAAACATTTTTTCATATTTTTTTATAAAGATATTGAATTTTTACAACTTGTTCTTACTTGTGGGAAGACTGAGGATACAGCATGAAGTGTGATGTTAAATATGCCTTTGTGATTGTCCACCCATTTTGTATTTGGAATCTGAATCTTAAGGAAAATTTAAAAATGTTCAGCTAATGCAAAGGTGAAGCATTATACATACAAATGGAAATCATTGTAAATTTATACTTAAAAATTATGTGAAAATCTTGAATCAAACAAAGTTCATAAAAGAATAAGAATTTATTTTTAAAAACATTAATTCAAAGTATATACTACATATACTAAAAATTATAGAAACTTAGATAACATGTAGATAAAAAATTACATGAAAATGTCACTTATCAATAAAATTAAAAATTAATTTATAGAAACATGCTTGATTGAGTTGAAAAACAGTATTATTATAATTTAGTTTATAGATAATACTTGATTTGAATAAGAATTCAATCACACTAACAAATGGTGTGAGAAAAGAATAACTTGGTGGGGGATATTCCATCATGACAGGAAGACTAAAATCTCCAGTTTGTAATCTTCCTTCTTTAAATAAAGGAATCCACTGAAATAGAATAAAAACCTGTTCTTATTTGCTGATCTCAATACATTTGAATTTGTGTATTTCTTATAAATACAACCTATATCCAAAAAGTGCCAGGAATGATGGGCATGAAACAGTTGTGTCAGGAAATTTGCATGTGTGTTCCCGAAAGCAGCAGTCACTGTCCAATAACCAAGCAGCCACAAACCACTGTTTAACATTTTGGAGAAGCAGCAAGGGGAATTACAAAAGTGATTGCATGCACTAGTGTCCCATTGTCATGGAACAGCAGAGTCAATATCGTTTTTGTTGGAAACTGGGTAAAACAGCTACAGAAAAGTACCACATGTTAAAAGGAGCTTATGGGGATTCAGTATTATCCCATAGCCAGGCTTTCAAGTGGCATGGAAATTTCCATGACAGCGGGGAGTCCCTTCAAGATGATGACTGAAGTGACCATCCATTGACAGCTCATAGGGAAAAATTCAGGAAATTTACAATCTCTTACAGATGTACTGCCGAATTACCATTCGAATGTTAGCTGACCAATGAGTAAAAGGAGGATAGTTCATCAATGTGTTTGGATTTGCTGCAAAATGCAAATCAGGATCCTGATTTCTGTAAGAGAATTATTGCTGGGGACGAAAAGTGGTGACAGCAGTATATTCAACAAACAAAGCAGCAAAGTGCCAAATGGAGAAGTACTCAGTCACCATCCAAGAAAGCCAGCATGCAGACATCACAAAGACGATGCTCAGCCTTTTTTGATTGGAAAAGTATTGTCCACAAAGAATTTGTACCTATGGGTGAAACAGTAAGTCAGGATTTATACAAGCAAGTGTTAGAATGTTAACAAAGATATATTTGTCGCCATCATCCAGTTATGGGCATCTGGGAAGTGGTTTTTGCTCCACGATAATGTGAAATCACATACCGGTTTGTTGGTTCAACAGTACTGGCATACCATCTGTGTTGCCACATTCCCCAGATGTATCGCCCTGTGATTACTTCTTGTTCCCAGGATAAAAAGAGTGCTAGAAAGGTAGAGTCCTGCACAGGCATTGCAGTTATCCAAGCAGCTAACTGACATACAAGCAAATGCTTTCCAGAACTGTTTCAAGGACCTTCAGAAACACTGGAAGCTTGGCGTTGATTCTCAAAGTCAAAATTTGGAAGGAGACGAACAATAATTATTTATAGGTATGTTACTTTTCATAGTTTTTATCAGGAGTCCTGGAACTTTTTGGACATAGGTTGTATAAATATTATAATAGTTAATAATATCAACAATTATAAATATAGGAATTCAAAAATTAGGAAATTCAATAATGAGTATTCAAAGATGCATTGAGTCTGGAGAATTAAAATGTGCACTTATACTAACCGAATATCCTATTGGAGTTTCTGTAGGATTTTGTTCAATTTTCTTTTGGCAACTTATATGATAAAATGTAAAAAGAAGGTGGTGCTGCTCAGTAAACACTGCAGGAAGTTTAATTTTAATTTCATCAGAAAAATCAGGAAATCTGAAAGCATATCATTTGAATTTTAGTATTCTACAGTAATACTTAATGTTTTTAAATTTTAATCAAGAAATAAATGTTAAAAACACTATTAAAATTGCTAAAAATTAATAAATATCTTATATAAGTGAGATGAAATAGGTGTGGAAACAACCTATTTTTATTAGTATTACATACTTTAAATACTCAATGTATAAATAATGAAAACAATTAGTTAACACATAATACATCTAGTGAAAGTATAATGAACCCCCATTCGTTCCTGGCCATGTCGGATTTGGGTTTGCAATGAGAACTCAGGCTTCATCAACCAGGGTGAATGCCACCCTCTCCATCGTTCTTTGATCTCCCAGTGGAGGTGGATGGGCAAAGTGGTGGTTTGCTGGAACCATCGTGGCATCGGTGATGTGGGGATCATTGATGGTGGCTCCTCTGAATCTTTTAAATTGGGGAGCTCTGTTTAATGGCCTAGTCAGCCACCACCTCCCCGACAGTTAAAAGCCTATGGCAGTCGTACTGGGTTTGGGACACCTTTCCGCAATACACATGAGCCTCGTCACCTCATGTGTCCGGAAACACAACTCACGGGCGAAAGTAATCGGGCGGAAAGCAGTTTCCCAAGTCACTGTGAGTAAGCACCCATGACTGACCTGCACTAGTCGCAACCCAAGCGTGGGGATGCGTTGTTGACGGTCTTCCAAACTTCGTTTTTGACGCATGGTGAAGCGTTGCACCAGAGTATACCCCTGGTCCCTGCTCACCCAACCATGGAAGGTTGTGCTGGTTTTCCCTTCCACATAATGTAAATGCACGTCGGAAATTAAAAGTCCTTCCAGCGGAGGCAGTTATTATTAGTACGTCATTCTACGAGATGCCAAACCAGATATCTCATATTGTATTTTTTTTCTCTAGCCAGCACGCATTTTTGCATGTTAGGTAATTTAATTGTTAGGATGCATATTTGCAGCAGACCTCCCTCTGTATGGGTTTTTTCTGTAGCACGAGATGCTGTTTTTGTTTCAACTTTAGAGGAGTGATGGTTAATGAGGTAGGAGCCCCTTCCATCCTCTGGCCTTGTGATTCGCATGGCAATTATTACGTCGATCTGCGGTCGACGTGCACTGTCGAAAAAGTTCTTAAGAACCAGAACTAGTGTTTCGCCTCTTGCTCTGTGAGACCACCTGCTAATACTTTTGAGGCCCTGTCCTTATCCATAGTGGCACTTGTCGCACGGAGGGCAGTGTGCCTCCAACTAAGAAGTGAAAGTATAATTGAATTACACTGGTGTCTAAAAGTTAAGCCAAATTTTCAAACCTATGAAATGAGAGGTACCATTCAAAACATGAATACCATAAATTTATAACTTAAAATAGACAAAGAATAAAATAAACCATGTTTATATCAAAACTAGGGATTGTGTTTAAAAAAAATCTTCCACTCTAAAGCTTTTAATGAAACTAATGAAGCAACGATATTACTCAACTAAACTGATTAATCAAACAAAAAATGTTTCAATCTTATTGCAAATATGAATTTCTCAAATAAAAGAGAATAAAAACTACCTGCTATGATATGTAATAGATGTGTATGATTCTGTTAAAAACTCTGGGCAGCTTGACTTTCCAAATATTATCTGTAAATTAAAAATAAGACAATATAAACAAACTTTTTAGATATACTACAAAAAATCTAAAAACCTTAACATAAAAGTCAAATCCAAGAGGATAAAATCTTGTTGGAGTTGTTTGACATTTCAGAAATTGGATAACTTTAAATATCCTTGGTATCTTAAAACATTGTTGTACAATTGAAGAGTTTGTGTGTGTGATTAGTTACTTTAATTAAATAAAAACAATACTGAATACAAACCAAATGAGTTGAAATAATTTGCATATATACAGTATTAAAAATAATAATTTTCAAATTCATCTACTATGCAATATCTTATTACTGCCAACAGATTAAAATTATCTTTTCCAAGCATGCTATCCTTAACCTAGTGACAATTCAAGTGTTACCCAATCCTGATAAATTTTAGTCTACTGACCAATACGTTAGCATCAATTTATTAATAAGATGATTGAGTTGAAGGTTTTCAATGTGCATTATAAATTAATTTTTATATTCATTAACTTAACTAATGTATATGGTCCCGATTGTGATGGTAAAGTAATTATACCATCATTCCACAAAAGTTGTAAACATTTTGTCACTTTTTATAAAATATCTCAATTGTAGTTATATACTAAATAAATGTTGTGAGAAAGTTCTACAAAACATGATTTTTAAATTAAAAACTTAATCATATCTATAAATATGGATAACACATATAAGTAGTTTAATGGTGTAAAAAATACTTATGCCTGCATACAAAATATGCCTATCATTTATATAAAAATAATAGGCAGTTTTGCATATGTGAATACAAAGCAAATAAAGTAGTTGAAATACTTCAACTACTTTTCGAAAGATAATACAGGCTTAAAATTTCATTTTTATTAAAAATTATTTGCATTAGTAAAAATTATACTTCAAGATGCTAGAAATGTATTTAAAAAAATTATAATGTAAACCTGTGATATTTTAAAAAATGGGGGATATTTTAGTTTTCCAGGGGCTGTATTTGATACAAAATAATACATCAGATTATATAACAGAAGACATAACAAGACTTGCGAAGAAGACTCACAGCATTTCTTCTGTTATCATTGATAAACTGGATATAAAAGATTGCATTTTTCTAATTCATATTAAAACTCAGATAACAGTTAATGGGAGATTAGTAAGCATAAACAAAAAGAGTCAATTAAATAGTTTGATAACATACAGGTAAAGCACTGTGAATTTCTTCATTAGACATGTATTGGATCTTGCAAGTTATATTTCGAGCGGAACCAGGTCGATTTGAGAAATTGACATCTCGGGGATACAGAAAGAGAAGATTTCTATATGAGTAGTGAGGAACAAAAATTTCTTTAACAGGAAGCTCTAATATTTCTTTTGTAGGCCTGCCTTTTTCATCCGGATATGGATGAAGTCTTGCTAATTCTGGAGTTAAACAATACTTTGGTTCTTCAGGACATGGTGCTATATCTAGTTTTAAGATTCCTAAAAGAAAAGAACTACATTTAAATTCAATACGAGTATCTCTGAATTAGAATTCAGCAGAAAAACGAAATTCAATTTCCAACAGATTGTCTAAAAAAAGTTCTTATTGCATTCATTATTTTAAAATGTAATAACATCAAATGAAGAAAAATGTGGAAAAATATTGAAAAGCCAACTTTTTTAAATAATGAATTGGATAAGTTATTAAAATTTTTCAATCAACTTCTACTATAGTTAATCTTTATTGCTCTGTGTGTCTTAACATATTGTATGTTAAGCTTATTCTAGATATATGAAAGCTAATTTTTCTAAGGCTGTCACTAAACAAATTTTTAATGCATTAAAAGTAAATTCTTGTTTGAATTTTCTTTATTACATAATGTATTTTTATGAAACCATTGAAATTCTTTAGAAAACAGTTTACATTATTAACATCCACACCTTGAACATCAAGAACTGGATGCTTTGAGACATTTGGTTGGTTAAAATAGGTTGAAAACATCCTATACTTTTAAAAATTTACTGATGTATAAATACAAATTTTCATGAATAAGATTACCTGGTATACATTTTAAACGTTTCAGAACAGATGAAGGTCTTTTAAGATCAACAAGAAACTTAAAGAGATCTTCATCACGAAGTCGGTCTGTCTCCTATAAAATTAAATTTAAAGGATCAATCAAAGGAAGGAAACTCAGGATTAAGATCTACAATAGCATTATTTTTATATTGAAAATTAAATAAAACTTATGAAAACTGAAGAAAATACCTGCTTGAAAAAGCTATTGACTGTCAAAGTAACAGGCCGAAAACTGTCAAGATTTGCTCCTAAATCATCAGAAGACCAGCTGTGCCTTTTTTCAATTGTGTTCCGACGTTCTAAAGTTCCACGACCCAAGGTACCAGTATCAGAGGCTTTTTTACGTAAGGTTTCAAAGCCACTTCCAATGTTTTTACGATCTACAAAAAAATATAATTTTAATAACATTAAAGTATTTCACAACTCAATGAAATTATCCTAATTTTAAAATTTATATGCAGTTTTATATTGAATTTAAATTAATGCAATGATGCTAGACAAATATTTTCATTGTGATAATTACAACTCTTTAGTCATTTCTGAAATATATGATAAATAATATTGTAGTGTCCATTTCTGAGTCAGATGTTGCCATGTGCATTTTGCACACTTTGGCAATGTCAATTACTTTCTTGCTGTAAAACTGTTCTTCAGGATGGTAATTGATGGTTTGAAGAGCAGCTACTATTGCAGGGCAGGTGAATATATGATGAGGTGTGTGTTCAACTCCCAGACAGTTGTTACAATGTCTGTATGTTTTGGTTCCATCAGTTGATTTTCATGCCTTTAAAATGTCCTGTTTTTAGTTTGGATATTGTGGTGGTGGTTTTTTTATTGGTATCAATTTCACAAAGAACTTATTAATAAATGATGACACTAAGATGATGTGGAAAGGTCTGATTGAGTTAGTATACATAAAAGCCTCTTATGGAAGTAAAACAAAAATTCAAAATTTCTCAGAATTCTCTAATCCACTCAAAACATCATTAAAGTAATGCAAGCAAGAATCAGACTTTCATAAATTAAAGTGGCAAATATTCAAGATTTTTAAGATCTGAAGATTTGACATACATTTACTCATCATTTACTAAATACTGCTAATGAGTGACTTTTTATTTGTCAAGTATAATTCAAGTCCTTGCTCTTTTGTTCACATATATATGTATTATAATTTGCTTCAAACTTTTAAAATGATAGTTAAGATTTTTATTTATAAAGTGTAACAAATTTTAAGGAATTCAAACTTTTAATAAATCATTCCTACAAAATATTTATTACTTAAACATTAAATTTGATAAACATGAAACTGTGTATTAAATAACTCAATTCACTGCAATTATGTTAGAAAATTAAGGTGATAGTAAGTGTAAAAATATGTACTATAATGTAGATATTACAATAAAAAGTGGTTTTACCTAAGCTATTAGATGACACACTGTCTCTATCACTTCCAGAGTCTTTATCTAGATTGTTTACACCATTGATAATATTCATTAAATAGATGGCAGTCCATGCAAAAGGCATTCTGTACTTTCCAAGTCTATCACAGGTAAGAACTGCATTGCTTTTAAGTTTGTCTCGATTCTAGAGTTTAAGAAAATACTTTACAACTAAGACATGAATATGTAATGGCAGGCAAAACTATATATACATATACATATATATATATATACATATATATATACATATATATATATATATATACATATATATACATATATACATATATATATATATATACTATTCTAAGGATAATCTGCTAAGATATGTTAAGGTTGTGAAAGTGTTGGGGGTAATGGAACAAAATAGTATAAATTCATGTAGACTAAGCACTAGGATCTAAATTATTTCAAGGCAGAAACAAATAATTCTAATACGTAAATGCTAAGTTCTTATGAAGAAATTAAATCAAAAAAGAATATTTAATTTACTTTAAAATTCAATTACATTTTTATAAAAACATGCACTATGCAAAGATTGGAATGATTGATAAACAACTAAGAAGTTATATAAATATTATTAGAATTTGTTCATTGTAGATTATTTCAACAGCCAAAAAGTCATCTGAGTCAGATTTTCTTAACTATGTGTTAAATTGACGTTTCATTGATATTATAAATGAATGGGTTATTTTAAATGGTGAAAATATATTATAAGATTGCTGTAGTATATATGTTTTTAACTAATATAACTATCAACAGAAATTGTCTTTTAGAATATATTATTTCAAAAGATGTGTTTTACATTTATACACTGCAACACTAAATAACTGTTATCTGTTAGTTTTGAACATGATTTTTAAGTTAATGATCGTATGAATTTTTAATAGGTCAAAAAATGTCAGCAATTAAATATTTCATTTAAAAATGGAATTACAATTTTTGTCTTAAAACAGTACAGGAATAAAATATTGGACAAATTAGTGAAACACATATTTACCTTGTCATCTTTAACATATGGTTCAATGCATTCATTAATATCTCCCTGTAAAACTTTCTCCAGCTGCAAAAACAAATAAATAAATAAAAGACTACAGTAAAAGTTTCCAACTCCAAGAGCAACTACTGTGTTACAAAACAAAAGAAAAATTGCACATAAATTTGACAACTAAAGACTTATCCAATAAATAAAAATTTCTAGATTTAAGTCATGGTCTTAAAAAAGTAAATTTGCTAAGTACTTCATTGACTTCATAGCATTAGGTGTCAAACCCCAATAATTTGAAGGTGATAGGCTTACTAATTTATATAAACTAAATTTGATAGAAAACTGAAACTTTATGGTTTGTTTACTTGAATTATCTTTAATTTAGAACTTACAAGTTCAAACTATAAAATTGTGTGAAACATTGATGATCCTATTCAAATAGAATATTCATCAGAACAATTATCATTGAAAAACTTTTTTAATTAACATTTAGACCAATGGCACTACATTTTTAGTACAATATTCATCCAAATCAAGTATTGTTACAGAATAATTATCTGCATGCAATAAAATAGTTTTCACGTGTGGTATAATATCTAGAGATCTAATAGTAAAATTACTACTATTTGCTTCAGTTCATTCAGATATTCTAATTTAACCCATTTCAAAAGTGTTTGCTTTCTTTTAAAACACTTTGTGTAAGTAGTTGGTATCTTTAGCACATGGGCCAAGTTTTATTTATGAGATGGTTTTTAGATTTACTTGAACACTATAACAATGGATCATGATATCCGATAAAAGAAAATTAATTAACATTACAACATATTATTATTATTATTATTACTTTAAAACATAAATATGTATTATCTCAATTTCAAGGCACATACATCACAAATCCGAAGATTATGAACAAGATCCAATTCTTCACAAGATGCACCAGGTCTAATGGGATTTTTATACACTACCTGACATTGAAAATGCAACACCAAGAAGGAGTTGGCAGAAAATGATGAAATTTGGCAAACAGAGAGAGACAGCAATGAGCAATAAGTGATCTTTATTGCAACATTATACACCTTGCCACTGAGCAGCAAGAACGTCTGATCAGAAGGTTGTAGGACCACCGCAAGCGGCGATACAGGCAGCAACATGTCTAGGTACAGACGCAATGAGCATGCGGATGGTGTCCTGAGGGATGCTGCCCATTCCCTGTTAACCATTTGCCAGAGTTCGTCTTCTGAACGTGCCGGTGGCAACACATGCAAGCGACGTCTAATGACGTTCCAGAAATGTTCGATAGGTGAAAGATCATGGGAGACAGCTTGCCAGGGAAGCACCTGGGTACCTTGCAGGGCATGTTGGCTGATGCACCCCCTGAAGGAAAGGTAGGGTCACCGACTGCAGCACGTCATCCACGTAACGTTGGGTCGTCATAGTGCCCTGAATACGGACCAGAGGTGACCTGCTATCGTAGGCGATGGCGCCCCAAATCATTATACCGCGTTGTCTCGCGGTATGGCGTTGCACAGATGCGGCAGGATTGGCCCTGTCACCACGTCGGCGCCAGACTTGTACATGGTGACTGTCATTGCTAAAACAGAAGCGTGACTCGTCTGAGAACACCACCCTGTGCAATTCCGTCGTTCACGTGGCTCTATCCCGACACCATTGCAAACGGAGACGTCTGTGCTATTGGGTCAATGGTAGTCGTCTCAATGGGCGCCATGAGTGCAGGCCGCCAGCGATCAATTGGCCGCTAATGGTCCTGGACGATATGGGACATGCTGCAAAAGGGCGACATACATGGCTTGCGGGGCCGCCGATGCTTGCCGGCAGATGCATCGGTCCACGCGTGCTGACGTCACTCTGGCTGCATCGGAACCCCTCAAACGTGCCACATTCCCTTGGTCTAACCATCTGTGCCACAACTGGTGCACCGTGGACGCGTGTAGGTGGGTATCTGCTGAGATTTGACGTATAGACCAACTTGCCCTTCTAAGGCCAATCACCATACCCCTCGTGTAGTCGTCTGTTTGCTGGAACTGTCTTGATTGGCGGCGTCCTGACATTCTCCGCTACTAGACGTTTCCTCTGAGACACAAAAACAAATCGGCACAAAACTGACCACTTTTGCAGGTTCCTTCCCTGGTTTTTCACTCGCCGTGAGCGGGACAGCTGCGCAGTTTGCATCATTTACATATCTCGGTGAGCTGCGTCTACCCTGTAAATTTCATCCAGTTCTGCGCACTCCTTCTGGGTGTTGCATTTTCAATGTCAGGTAGTGTATTTACGATCTGATACTAAGGGTACCACACCTTATATATATCATACATTGATGCTTTTAAACTTTAGAAATTCTTAAAATTAAAGAAAATTGATTTAAACTTTAGAAATTCTTTTTTATTTTATGCATAGTTCATAATAAATGAGGGGATTCTATTCAGTTTTTTAGTTAATGACTTCCTCTCACATAAGGCAAAAGGGCAAAATAATCAAAACATAAAACTCAAAAAACATATCCACAGCTCTCTCTTTCAGTTTTCACACTATATACTTTAACTAAATTCACTCTACTTAAAAAGTAATGGGCAGTATACTCTGATAACTTTTTCATAATCTAAAACCAACAACATACAAATATACAATGGCAAGAAAACTCCTACAAGACTTTAAACTGTAATTCTGCACAACACATGCCAGAAAATATGAAATACTTATTATTTTAAAAGTTGAGCTTTTACCTTAATTACAAGAAACAGATCTGGTGAAGGGTTAGTTATTTGAAAAATACACGATCTGCTTAAAGTTGAGACATCTTGGTAGCAGACATGACTTGAGAGCATTCTTTTCAAAGGCTCTGAATTCATATCAAAATAAAAGTTTTCTGATACCTGGCAATAAAATCAATAACATATAGTGGTTTTTCTAAGATGTGCAAACAAAATTAGTATTTATATGAAAATACTTTAATCTACATCAGAAACTAAATATAACCAAAAACTTTTCTTTGTGAATGATAAAATATGCACAAAACTATTACAAATATAAATCTTACACTATTTTGACTTAACTTATAAAGTAAGTCACTTAAAAAGTATGAAAAAGTTAAATGTTATTTCGATTTTGTATCTATTAAATTTGTCTTTTAATGTTACATCTCAAAAATACTCTTAAATAAAAATTTATTTTTCTCATAAAACAGTTTATAAAGTAACTTTCAACATATATTAAGAAAACACAAGACTCATGTAATTAACATTGTTCATGAACTTTCTTAAATGCTTTAAGTTCTTAAATTACCTTTCTTTTTTCCTTTGCATCATACAATGCCATTATTCCAAATATTGGCTCAATTTCTAAATCTAATCTGAAAATAAAGTATTTATTTCATAAATACGAAACAATTTAAAACTATCTCCCAGAAAATGAGTTTTGAAAATAATCTTATCTGTACATAACTGTACATCATACACAACTATACGGTAATAATTCGTATTAATTAGAAAGCAATGAAAGTTTCAAATTACAAATAATTGTGTCCTCATATCATTCATCTCAGACCCCCTACATCTAAAATCTGGACTAAAATCTTTTTTAAACTTGTAAGGAAAACACGAATTAAAGGAACCTGTGGTTAGAAAAAGCAATTTTATCTCTTCATATAAAAAGCACTTTTAATCAAATACAGCATAAAACAGGGCATAAAAAATATGATTTAAAAAGAATCGGATTTATTTTATTTAAATCAGATTTTTTTATATTTAAATTGGGTTTTTATGATTTTAATTAATTCCTTGCTCATACAAGTTTAAACTTGCTGGATATAAGAAACATAAAGTAGTTTCTAGATAGTTTTGATTTATGTTAAACATTAATATTTATGATGAATAACAATAATGAATTAGGAAATATAGAAGAGTGTGTGTAAATTTCTGAACGATTAAAGCGCAAATGATTTAAAAAATTAATAATGACATGCATACTTCAAGGCAAGACATTTTACAATCAAACGATGCCCAATATGTTCTTTTGGAGTAGGGCCAGGTAGCCGTCTTTCTATAAACTCTTCCTATAAAATAATAATTATATTGTTAAAATTATTCAAAAATCAATATTAATATTTTAAGTACATAATTATTTTTTAAAGACCTACTACTCTGAGTACAATTTTTCTAAATCAACTTTCTTCAGTAGAATAAATTAGTAGCTTCAGTAGAAAAAATTCTTTAAAATAGTAGTAAAATTAGCCTTCTTTTCAAGCATCATTTAGTAATAGTTTCAGTTGCCCAGATACAAAATGAATAGGTCCAGACACAAAATGTGTTAATTAGGTATGAAACGAAAGTTTAACTCGCATAGAATTTCATTTTAAAGTAAAATAAATAGTTTTTTTTAATTAGAATTTCCTCAATAGGCAGAAGCATTTTTATTCAATATTTAACTTGGATAGTAATTTTTGGATTGTTATAAAGCACCAACTTGTGATCTTTTGTGAAAAAAGACGTTAGGTTGCCAACTTAGAGAGTGCATTGTTTAACATCAACTGAGATTTTTCACTATTGGCCATAATGTCATAATCAATGGTGAAAATCCGAGACAGGAACAAAGGTTCATGCTATTGGTTAAAAGATGGGGACTTAATTTTGGTCTATGGCGAATATTCGAAACGAAGTCACAATAATTATTAGTCTCCAAAACTTTGAAAATAGGAGCTTTTGAAGTGAATTTTCTTTAAAGATACCCCCCAGTCACCAATGTTGAAAAAATAGTAGCAAAAATCATCTTTTAGTTGCCTGCCCTGCATTCGTCAATATACAAGCAATGTCGATTTCTGTGTCACATATGTTAGTGAAATACATATATACATGCTACATTATTTTCTCATGTTTGAGATACTCCCTAATACTTTCATAACAAATGATCAATGTTGAAATGACAATATCTCAAAGAATATTATTCTTCATATGATGAATTTCTAGGGGTTTTTTTACTGATTAGATGTAAAAACTTCTTTATAACAGGAAGATTCTTTGTCAATTGTCTTTACAAAAAATTAATTTTTGAATTTTAATTCACATATAGTCCTTTGTAAAATGATGTAACCGATTTCTATACTTGATTCAAATACATGCTCTATGACTTCCGGTTAAAAAGATAATCACTTTAAATATCCATTTTTAATCTTCCTCTTTATATGCAATCAAATGCTAAAAATAAAACCACATAAAAATTATGCACATTTATATACTTCACAATGGAAAAAATTAAATTCCTAAATAATCTAGAAAATTATCATTTTAAGATAGCAATCATTTATACTAGTGTAAAAGAATTTCATGTATAAAGAATATGTAATTTTACACAAATACAACCAAAACAATAAAAAACTATAATGGTCACTAGTAATGTGATAGTACAGAAAAACTTTATTCTGCATTGTTGGTATCTTAATTTTGGCATATAATTGTACTACCAGACACAGGACTACTACAGTCAAGGTACTTGTAAAATAATAGCTTAAAAGCATAAATTCTTAAAAATAGTAGGAAAATTAATCTTCTCATAAAGCTTATTTTGGCAGCAGTTTTAGTTGCCCCCAGCAGCTACATCCTTGCCACAAGGTCTTCAAAACATGCTATGTGGAATAAAAGTAAAAAGAAGTATTTGGCCTTTCTTGGCACACAATAATCAGTTCACACTTTTAACAGAAAAATAATATGCACTTTTTTCACAGATGCCTCATTAAAGCAATCAGAATGCTTATATTTACCAAATATTTTTGATACCATTGGAGTGCAGTAGATCAAAGTTGTAAAATCTCTATCCCCAATGAAGCAAAAGGCATGAATTCTGACCAAAACAAGGATTCATGCTATTGGTTAAAAATGGGGGATTTAATTTTCATTGACCTAAGATGAATTTTCAAAAAAGTCACCAAAATTTTTTAAGTCGCCACAACTTTGAAAATAGCAGTTTTTGAGACGATTTTGCTTAAAAGGATATCTCTAGATGCCAAAGTTTGAAAATAGTAGCAAAAAGTCACCTTTTAGTCACCTGAGGCAGCCCTGCAAAGATCAAGATACTAATAAAAGATTGTATACTTAATTAAAAAAGTATAAACATTTCCTAACATCATCCATGGAAGAGTAGAGTGTGAACACAGAATCACATCTATTTTCTTGTCTTTTGACTTCATTGCCATAATCCAATGCTTCAGATGGTGCGTGGTCTAACAGGGATGGAATGAGAGGGTCTGCTTGGGAATTACGCAAATCAAACACACTGCTAGCCCAACTTCCTCTCGGAGTATCAGCCAACTGTAATGACTGACGATTTGAAGAAGGTGCAGATGAATCCTATAACAGAAAGAAATGTTTTTTCAAGAAACACAAGACAATAGATAATATAAATTAAAATGATTATTCATTCAGATTATATTTAATTTTAAAATTAAAGTTGGTTAAAATGAAGATGGAGAATTTAAAGACATGGACTAATGTTAAACACAATAACATATTTACAATGACAATGATTTTAACAAATCAAAATTTCTCTTTTAGTTTTCTTGTTTCAATATAATTATGAATATTATATTTGAAGTGTGTATATTAGTAAAACATTTTTATGTTAAATTTTTATCACACAAAATAATTTGTAACTCAACCCATAATTTGTAACCCTTTGATCAGATTCTGGAAATTATAATTGTTAAATATATTGCACCTTTAGCTAGAAAACTTTTCTTTAAAGATAGCAAGTCTGATGCTGAAAGGTTTTGGATTAATTAAGTTTATACAATTCTGTGTTATACTTTGTATTTTAACTGTAATAACCTAAATATGGCACAATACAATCTCTTGTTCTAAACATTTCACTTAAATTGTTTAATTGTAACATAAATAATTTAATAGCATGAAAATTCTTATCATGTTTAACTTACAATTATATGAAAACTTTTTTTCATATCGATCCCAATCCACTTTATCACAACCCATAACTTAACTTTTTATAAAGAAAATCTGTTTTTTTTTTTAAGGAAACATTATCTAATGGAATATGAAAAAGGACTCAAGCTGAACCTCAAAATATGGGAAAGAATATTGCCTTGTAAAAGCATTAGTATTTTTAGTCATAAATAAAAGTTAAAAAATAAAATACAAATCAAACAATATTTACAGACGTGTCTTCTATCTCAGCCAATGGTGGTTGCTCACTTATTTGTTTCAAACAAGTTTCATCATCCTTATAATCAAACACTTGAGGGACCATATCAATTTCAAACTCTTGCTTAGGTATTGCTTTAGCCATATTTTGTCTTTCCACGTTCCTTTCATAGGAATAAAAACTAGAACTGTAATGTTGGTATCTGAAAGATAAAAGGTAATCTGTATATATCAAAACAGCAAGACTTTTAGCATTAAAAGACTTTTACACAGAAATAATCTTTTCAACATTAAAAGCAGCACACCTTCGATTCACTACTATCCAATCAGATGTGTAGCATTGGATGCAGTCTTTGACTTGCTGGTTAAGTTCACCACTGTTGAAAGAATAACAAAATTAGAAACTCAGAAGACAACACACTTCAGAAATAAAAATATCAAATTTATATCTAATGCTGAGCACAAAATATATCTGAATGCAACATTATTCAAATTTTTTTTATTTATACCGAAATAATCGGCTTAGAGCAGAAACTCATTAACTGACGAAATGATTCTTTTATTGTACAGTCGTTTAAAAACTATTAGTTTATGGGGCAAAAAAAATAATTGAAGACATTTTGATAGTGTTTTATATCTTTTATACAAATAAGCATTTAATGCCTCCAAAAATATGTCAATTAATGTGTTTATGCTATATGACAAAAAAATGCAGGTCTTAGTACTCATGTGTGGTGTACATGTAGAACACTGCCTCAGATTGAACCTCCCTTTATGTTACTAAGAGTGAAAAGGCTGATTTCATATAAGGGAAGCAATGACAGCTAACCAGATTTTGATTGTTCCCTATAATGTTTGTTCAACTCAATCACTAGTTGTTTCCATTTGAGTCTCATCCTAACTCATTTAAGAATACAAAACAGAGAATTGAGTGAAACAGCTGCCAACATTTATTATTTGAACATTTATAGGTTATTTGTCATTGATGACATTTCATGATTTGTTTGGCATTGTGAATTTATAATCCCCAAGACTCTGCCCACATTTATTCAAGGCAACTTGAAAACTAAGTCTGAGAAATTTATTTGCAAATCATTTTTAATAAGTATTATGGTATATTTACGTGCTTCGTTAACTGTGAATATACTCAATCATAATTCAACTCCATTCATTGTAAGATAATCCAATTTTTATTACCATCCTTTTTTTATCCAAAAGCGTGCACACTTCTCTCCGTATTTTCTTGCAACCCCACTACTCATACCAGGGTTGCTATATTTTTAAAGGCGCGTACATTCTCGCTCTCTTGGCGATTCACTACAGAGTATCCCCAGTGACAGAGGGTAGATGGAACGAACAATATAACTTAAATATATATAAATATAAGGTAACACATGTAATTTGACATATATAAAATAGAAAGAAATATGATGTGAATTAACAGTTAAATATAGTCAGTATATCTCTGCGGAAAATGTACAAGACGACCAGTTCGTGTCGTGATTGTCGGTTTCTTAATAGTTTCTTTGGAAACAGATGGTTTTGCAAGAGATATTGACTTTGTAGGAAGTGTCTCTGTAACAGTGGATTGATGTTTGATAGGAACATTATCCTCTCCAAGAAGAAAAGCAGGTTTAACTCGATCCAAAGAGACAGTCGATTTCTTTCCTTTCAGTTCAATGGTAATTGTTTTATTGGTTCTGTGTATTACCTTGTGAGGACCGGTGTAAGGCTGACTCAAGGGTGGTTTGTTTGAATCAACTCGTAAGAAAATGTGCGTGCATGCTGTGAGAGATGGATGCACAAAAACTGGACTTTCCCCATGTAGTGAAGTAGCAACGGGATTAAGAGTCCGCATCCACTCTTTGAGTTGAGGCACAAAGGAGGTATCAACGATTTGTTTGTGGTCTGGGATTTCTAACATGTCTGCAGGAAATGTTAATGTTTTGCCATAGACAAGTTCAGCACAAGTTGCTTTGATATCTTCCTTAACCGCGGTACAGATACCTAAAAGTACGATGGGAATGATATCAGTCCATCTATTGTTTTCATGTGCTTTGATAGATGCTTTAAGATGCCTATGAAAACGTTCGATGAGGCCGTTTGCAATTGGGTGGTATGTAGTTGTTTTTATTCTATTCGTGCCTAACATGTTTGCAAATTCTTGATACAAATTTGATCTCATCTGAGATCCTTGATCTGTGGTTACAAATAATGGGCATCCAAAGCGACTAATCCAAGTGGTGAATATTGCTTTGCAAATGGTAGTAGTTGTCGTATCAGGTATGGGTATGGCCTCAGGCCATCTGGTAAATCTGTCGATGAGTGTCAGAAGATAGACGTGACCATCAGATGGGGGTAAAGGACCTACAATGTCTAAGTGAATTTGCGAGAAACGTGCATCAGGAAGTGCAAAAGTTCCTAGTGGTGCTTTCGTGTAGCGTTGGACTTTTGATCTCTGACAGGGTTTGCAGGAGCGTACCCAGCACTTAATTTGACGTTTCATATTGGGGCCACACATATTGGGAGGATATCAGCTTTGTGGTAGCTGCAATTTCTGGATGAGAAATATTGTGTAGATGCTCAAATATGAGCTTTCGAAAGCATTCAGGTACGAAAGGTCGAGGTGAACTAGTTGATGCATCACAAAGTAAATCACAGTCAGATGAATAGCATGGTTTATATTCCAAAGTCAGAGATGAGTCATTGTTTTGAAGATACCTCTGTACCTCTGAATCAATTTCTGCTTTTCTGCAAAATCTTTAAAATTCAAATTTGGAGATTTTGTAATAGAATCAATTTCGATTCTTGAAAGTGCCTCTGCGACAGAATTTTTAGAACCTTGCACATGCCTGATGTCTGTGGAATATTGTGAAATTAAGTCTAAATGGCGTAATTTCCGAGGTGAACATTTATCAGGTTTTTGCTTAAAGGCGTAAATTAATGGTTTTTGGTCTGTGTAAATTTGAAAACTTCTGCCTTCTAGCAGTGTTTAAATTTCTTTATTGCGGAATAAATTGCAAACAGCTCACGGTCATATGTTGACCACTTTTGTTGACTTCTGTTCAGTTTCATAGAGAAAAATGCAATGGGTTCCCACTGATTGTGAGAAAGTTGCTGCAAAGTGCCTCCGACAGCAAAGTCTGAAGCGTCTACCCAAACGCTAAGTTGTGCCCAGGGAATAGGGTGTCTTAAAAGAGTTGTCAGAGCAATAGCTTGTTTGGCAGCATTGAAGGATTTTTCAGTATTCTTGTTCCATTTTATTTGTTCGGAAGAATTTCAAACACTAGAGCAAGATTTCTTTTTGTTTTTGTGTCCTTCTAAAAATTGTACTAAAGGGGCAAGTATGTGAGCAGCTTTAGGTATGAAAATTCCATAAAAGTTATACATGCCTAAGAATCTACGGAGCAGAGTTAAAGTTGTGGGTTGGGGAAATTCCATTATGCATCGGACTCTATCGGGAAGAGGTTCTATTCCCTTTTCGGAAAGTTTAAATCCCAAAAACTCTATGCTAGATCTACCGAAAGTACATTTTGAAACATTGATACAAAGGCCGTACTCCTGAAATTTTGAAAATAAAGCTTCAAGTTGTTCTAAGTGTTCTTTATCATCTTTTGATGCAATCAATATGTCGTCGACAAAAGCATAAACACCGGTTAAATCGCAAGTAACTTCATCAATAAATCTTTGGAAAGTTGCAGAGGCATTACACAATCCAAATTGCATTCTCGTACTTTCGAATAATCCAAACGGGCTACATATTGCTGTTTTGTGAATATCATCAGGGTGTATTGGAATTTTATGATAAGCTTTGATAAGGTCAACATGGCTAAAAATTTTGGAACCGTGCAATTCTGAAGTAAAATCAGCAATATGTGGGATTGGGTATTTTTCTTTAACAGTTTGTGCATTTAATGCCCTATAATCGCCCACAGGCCTCCATTCCAATGTTCCTTTTTTAGGAACCATATGAAGTGGTGATGCATAATTGCTCTTTGAAGGTCATAAATGACCAAGCATCATCATATTTTGGAATTCAGTTTTGGCGATTTTCAAGCGATCTGGTGCTTCTAGGTTTTGCAACAACAGGTGAACCTACAGTTGTGATGTAATGGACAGTATTATGCTTAACCAGTTGATTAGGATCCGGCAATTTAGAAATCGATGGAAATTTATTTAAAAGGTTGTGATAAACAGGATCTCCAGTTATTGTTTATACTGAATGAATATCAGCATTTTTCATTTGCCCAATTGTCTGAAATTTTGTTTTTAAATCTCTTATACATTTATTTCGGAGATCGGGTACCAATTCAAAATAATGTAGGAAATCTGCTCCAAGAATTGGTGTGTTTACATTTGCAATTAAAAATGTCCAAGTAAAATTTCTCTGTAATTTAAAGTTTAAAGAAAGGGGTTTTTGTCCATATACCTTAATAATTGAAGAGTTAGCAGCTGAAAGTGTCTGTTGACAAGAATTTCGTTTTTGAAAATTATTTGCAGGAAGCAAAGATACGTCGCTACCCGTATCGACCAGGAAGGATACGTTAGTTGTCCGGTCTTGAATGAACAGGTGACGCGAGATTTGTGGCAAAGAATAGGTCGCCTCTAGCCTCTATTCTTTGCGATTCTCGTTTCCCTGATAAAAACAGGGTTGGACACATTTGTCGGCCCTACATTTATCACCAAAACGACGGTGATACCAACAAACCGATGAACGCCTGGAATTACGCCTAGTTCTGTTTCCTCAGTATGGGGAGCGACCTCGCGGAAACGAAAGTTGATCGATTCTTTTGTTCAATTTCTCAATTTCACGGAAGAATTTTTCCTCATTTGAATTACGCTCTTCACGTGAAACAACACAATTCTCCATTGGAGAAGGAGTAACTTCCAGAATGCGATCAGAAATTTCAGCAGCCTTATCTAATTTTAGGTCAGTAACGGCAGCTAATATAGACTGAACAGAAGTCGGCAAACGTTGTAAGAATAGTTCCAACATTAAATTTTCTGGGATGTTATGAGATTCAGCGCGACATTTCATATTTCGCAACAACTCGGAGGGTTTTCTAGATCCTAATTCTTCTCCTGACAAAAGTTGTCTGATTTCCTGTTACGAAGATTCGCCGGAACGAGCTATCGGTTCTGTTTTCAATTTAGTGTACGGATCAACAGGGTCGGGTTTTACAAGTACATCACGAATAAGTGAGGCAATTTCAGGTAGTATATGAGAAACAATATAATTATATTTTGTCATAGACTCTGTAATAGGTTTAGGAGCCGCCAAAGCGAAAGTACTTTCGCACATGATAAACCATAAGGCGGGATCCGATCTATTAAAAACAGGAATTTGAACTGCACTGACCTCAGACCAAGGGAACATTCAAGATATCCAAATTGCAAGTAAACACAAAACAGAAAAATAACCCAGAGATAAAAAAGTTCTATCTTACCCTGTCTGCCTTTATTCTAATAGTCGGTGTGTCTTAATCCGAGAGATATTCCGTTATTGCGTAACGCGTATGTAATCCTCGGCGCTAGAGAAAGTCGAAAATAAGCTGTCGAAACGAAACTACTTCACAAATCTATGTAGCTCTCACGCATTGAAATTCTTCATAAGAATCACTGTATATTCTCACTGGGTCACCATTATGGTATATTTACATGCTTCATTAACTGTGAATATACTCAATCATAATTCAACTCCATTCATTGTAAGATAATCCAATTTTTATTACCACCCTTTTTTTATCCAAAAGCGCGCACACTTCTCTCCGTATTTTCTTGCAACCCCACTACTCATACCAGGGTTGCTATATTTTTAAAGGCGTGTACATTCTCGCTCTCTTGGCGATTCACTACAGTATACACTATCTGGCCATTCGCCACTGGATACCCCATACTATTAAGTTAAAGCGGACCCAGCACGACATCAGTATCATGCAGTCACCTTTTGCCGCAGTCCAGTGACATCGTTCTTCGCACCGCTGTAATCGACGGGTCACATTGAGATGCGTGATATTTGGCTTGTGAACTGCTGCTCTGTCATGAAAACCAAGTGCCACGATCTCCCGGCGGACGGTACGATCACTTGCATCATTAGACGAAGCTGATCAAAATTTTTCTGCCACCGTTTCTAAGGTATTGGTATTTTCAATTAACGTCACACTGGAGCAACACAACGGGCTATTCCGTTTCTAAGGAAGCCTTGCGGTTTGACTTCATCATATGTTTCAGGCTTCGACAGCCCCGATCTGTCGATTTAGTCGGTTTACTGGATCTGAGTTGGCATATTATAAGCCCCTCTTGCTTCCATTTCAAAATAACACCACTCACTGTGGAGTGGGGTATCTGAAATTTGTTGGAAATGTCATGGACTGAATGCCCAAACCTGTGGGCTCCAGCAATCATTCCTCTGCACTAAGTTGGCGCCGTTTGTTCCTATTCACTGCAGTAGCAGCTATAAGAATATTCTAACCATTTAATGTCTTTTATAAGTTGTATGATGTGTGTATGATGTGTACAGATGATGCTAAGAGCTTTTCGAGGGGTGTCCGGTGACGAGTGGCCAGATAGTGTATATTTGTTTTAGAATTTGAAAAAGAAAAATTTACAAAAGAATCGTTCATTTTCCCAGGGGCATGCATGAAGGAGAATTTAATAATTTTATTATTTGTTTCAATTCTCAATAAGTTTAATGAAAGTTTATCTTGATTTTTGTGTTCTACTCAGGTATATTTTAAATCTTCTGAGGCATCAAAATGGTCACTAGAAGATGAGTATGGGATGGTAAAATACAGTTTAATACTGAAGAATTTTCAGTATGAGAAAAATATGGCAGATGTACATCATTTTATTATCTTTTCATTTTTCTAATTTTTTGATTCCTAAAAATATTGGAAATTAATTTTAAACATTTGATATTATACCTATTTATCACTAATGTTATATACATTTTTCTTGTTTCTTCACTTATAACTAATGCAATGAGACTTTTTAATAAACTAAACACCACACATTATTGGTTAAATAAATTGCAAAGAATCTCAAATGTTCCTCTTCCGCTCTGAGAAAACATGACACAGGGGACAAAAGACAGTATTATTAAATTAGAAGTTAAAATACAAGGCTTGACAATAAAGTTCCAGGTCTGATGTTGATACTCTATTACTGCTAATGACAGAAAAATTTTCAACATGTCAGATTAAAGCTATGATATTCCACTTTTGCAGAACATGTGATTTGGTAAAGAGAGCATCTGTGCCCTTCTAAACATCGGTCATCAAAGGTACCCTTCTTCCCATTGTCATGGGAAGAAGGGTACCTTTAAACCATTCCTACATGGAACAAAGAGCAAACATCAAGTTTTGCTGTAAGTTAGGAAAATCAGTAACAGAGAGACTTACGAAATGATCAGAACTGTTTATCACAAGAATGCCCTATCTTGTGGTCATGTGTTTGAAAGGTGTGCCAGATTTCACAATGGAGGTGAAGACATTTGTGATGACCCAAGAAGTGGATGGCCATCAACCAGACATTCAGAGGAAACTGGAGTGTGTTCGTGACCTTCTGCATTCAGACCGTCGCATGACCATCTGCATGATGGGATGTGCTACACATCAACCGCAAAACTATCACCTTTTATGACCACCAAGGCATCAATCATATGGAATGGGTTCCTGAGGGTGCCAATCAACAATTCCTTCTATTGCGATGTTCTTGATTGACTACTGAATCACATTCATTGTGTGAGACCACACCTGCAAGATCGCTGCAGCTGAATCCTCCTGGATGACAATGCTCTTCGTAATTCAGCCATAATTGTGGCACAGTTCTTAGCGAAGCGTGGGGTCCCCAGGCTCACCCATCCACCTTATTCCCCAGATTTGGATCCCACTGACTTCTTCACATTTCCCTTCCCCACTCAAACTGGCACTGAAAGGACAGCATTTCAAGACTGTTCAGGATATCTAGAAATTGGTAATGGCACAACTCAAGCACATTCCAGAGAATGACTTCAAAACCAGTTTTGGAGACCTTGTGAAGTGGGCAAAGCTGTACAACGAATATAAGGGAGACTACTTTGAATAATCCTCACCACTGTGTTTGCTGCAGTGACTTCAACTTTCCTGTTACCAGATCAGTCCTGGAACTTTATTGTCAAACCTTGTATATATAATGCTATCAGGTAGTAAACAGTTAAAGAAACTGCACAACACAATATAAACAATGAATGTGCTTCCAAAAAAGAACATATTCAGTAGGTAGAAAAGCCTTAATAGTAGAAAGAACTTACACTTCATCATCAGGAACTATATGTTCTAGAGTTCTACATTTGTGTGGTAAAATGGTAATTTCTAAATCATCCTCTGGAAAATCTAGCATATGGCGAAAAGGATCGCATTCTATTTTATCTCTGTGCTGGTCAAGAAACTCTTCAAAATCAAGTGGATCCAACACATCATTCACAGGAATCTAGATGAAAAGATAAATCATGATAAATATGAACTTAGTATATTGAATAAAAACACCACATAAACATATTTACCATGTATATTTATAATGATATAGAAGGAAACTGGAAAATTCAGATTAAAAAGTGTATAAAAAGTGTATCTGTAGTGATTAAGCCCCAAATTCTTAGGTTTTTACCTATTTAGTTTCATGCCCTCTTTTAAATCTGTTAATACATTTTTGGGATATGAGATATCCCGAACAAAATATGAAAGTTTTATAGCACCTAAAAATACCTAATTTTGGGGTTTAGGACCAAAGAACCTAGAACGATCTTAAGCACCTAAAACCTAAAATTACCTTTGGAACCTAAAAAAGGACCCTTTTCCAGTTATTTCCTCTTTAAATGCATTTGGAATATGTTTTTATTCTAAATAAAATGGCGTTCTGAGTCATTTCTGGTAACCCATGATACTGTTTTGCTAAAAAAAAGTAAACTACAGTAAAAGAAATTTCAGTCAGCCCCCCAATCATAGCTTCCAATCCATTCCTTCCATCCATATCAGTCCATTTTTAAATATTTTTCTTGTTTAACAATTTGTGAATGTGAATTATTTTTACCTAATATTTTGAAGACAACTATCATTTTAAAGATGCCAAAAGTTAAGAATTCTTAAAGCACAGTGCTGCTAAAAGCTGGATTCAAAGAGATAACAATTTTACTATGGACAGCAGTTTTTTGTTAAGTATGTGAGAAGTGGGTAACATATCTTATATATTTTAAAATGTGTAATATATATACTTGGCTACAAGTAACTTTTAATTATTGAATAGCTAATGGATAACTTGGAATATGTGTCCAGATCTTACCAATTACTAAAAATAGATGCTAGACATTGTGAAGTTTACCATTTCTTATGTAGAAAGAACCAGAAACCTAAAATGCCCAACTAAATACTTTTATTTTAATTGAACTATTTAAAATAGTTGTACTCATTAAAATAAGTGAATTTCAGGGCAATATAACTAATTAGTCTAAGAGTAAGACATAAGCAATAAGCAATTCCATCCACATTAGTCAGAAAAGGAAAGACTGCCAAATACTCTTTTTTTTACAAATCTTATAGATGGGAGTTCTTAACCTTAAAAATAAATAAAAACAAATATTAGTTAAAAAATCTGACCTTACAGTAGTGTATATATAGTACAGTCACTACAGGTGTGTACTGTGGCTTTTGCAAAATAGATCAAAATTTGAAACTGCTTCATTTAGAATATTTTTAAAATAAAATTTATTTATATAGTACATTATTAGCCATTAGGGTTTTTTTTTATTTAAAATGGATAAGACACAATTATGAGAACAAATAATATGATTTGTAACTGAGAATTTAAGAAATCTGATGAGAGCATCAACGAATGAAGAAACCGAAAGTAAAGATAAGTCGTAGGAATTGGTCCAATGAATAACAGATAGTGCTTATGTCAAACATAACACAAAGAAGCAATGCATTGCACTTTTATTTTTGAACAGTTTTGATTACTAAGATCCTATCCTCTTAGAATATACCCAAAACAAACTCTCCAACAAAAAAATCTATTAAAATTAAAAAACAAATAAAACTTTAAAAAAATTGGGCTTAAGAAAATTTAAAATCCAATTGCCAAATACAGTTTCATGTGCAAAAGCATATTGTTGGGGTGGTTCAGTTTTGTTGTGGACTATAGGGATTCTCTTTCCCTGTAAAAACTAAATATACTTAAACGAATGAAAAAGGGATAAACACTAAGCTGTGGTGTGCAGGTAATCGTTGATAATATAAAAATAAGTCCCAGAATTTCAATTTAACAATTGAAACAGCTGTTAGAGAAATGGTGATTTTTTAAAAAATCACTTGATTTAAATTGTGATTTGAAACAAGCTGATTTAAATCAGCATACCTAGCTTTATGTTTTATATTTGTTTTCAGTTATGTTTCACAATTTACACAAGTTTGATGAGATTCACCATTCAAATTCAGATAACAATCAATGTAAATTAGCAATTACTATTGTCCCTGGAACAATATGGTGTGAGTATTAATGTCACAGAATTTTGTTAACTGTGGGTAGATATTCATAGTGGTTCAGTTTCCCTTTTAAGCCATAGGTCCCAGTTCAATTAGCCCTTGTGTAGCAAGTGACCAGAGTGACATAAAATCAGTATATTGTGAGATAAATTCAATGAAATTTTCTCTAAGAAATTGTACTAAAAATACTGCTCACAAAAGTCAATTAAAACTTGTGTTTTTATAACACTTTTACGCTCTAAATTTAAAAAGAAATACTGGTAAATAGATCAATAATTTACTTTTCCATGGTACATGTTATGTTTGGGTAGAGAATCCTCTTTCATCTGTCCTGATCCACTGGAAATCTGTTGCCGAATGTCAGCATTGTTTTGCCTAGAGTACAAATTTTAGGCAAATTAATAAAATAATTTGTGGGAGTGAAATAATTTACAATCCATACACAAAAATGCTTTATTTGGCAAATTTTTCTAGAGTAACAACCTCATATATATGTGGGGGAGACAACTTTTGGTGTACTGCTGCCCACACACAGAAAACACCATCTTGTGTTGTCTGGGTCAGGCTCCTACCTGATGATGCCCTGATCCACCAACATTGCTTCATTTCTTGAAATATTCTTAAAATTTCCCTTCAGTTTTCTTTAATTGAATTATATGTATACATGTGTGGGTGTTGGTCATTGTCATCAAAAAGTTGTCATGGTCTAAAAATGACAGTAGAATGATAAACCAATTTCTAATTTCAATGTAATTCAAACTTAGCTTTCATGATGAATCACAATCGAAATTTGTTGTGCAGCAAAACATTAGTTTTTTACAAGAATGTAATGCATGTGAATTCATAAATGCACATACAGTGGCTCCTGAAATTTAGTATACACCGCAAAGAGATATCTTTAAAAGCCTAGAACTGTAAAATATAATTTGAAATTAATTTTTATAGGAATGGTAAAGTACGCATTTAAGAACATGTTGTTGAGCTAAAAAACAATTCAATACTGGCTATAATTTTAAAAATTGATTAAATATCAAATTTACAAAATTCTAGGTTATGAAATGACCCAGAAGTATGCTGAGTGCACCCAGTCAATTTCCTCCAGAAATACAATAAAAATATAAAATAAATTTTGTTACACAGATTTTTGAATGTAGAACAACTGAGCTGAGGAGGCTGAATTAACATGAATTGTGTTATTTGTGAAGAGCTTTGCCTACTTGTTCTTTAAAATCGTTCTTACATGTTGTGCTCTGAATAGTGATTTTTAACTATTTTTTCTCTAGGACCACTAATTTTCATGCCCACTGAGGTTCTGGTAAGATGTATAGTTGCTGTTTAAAGTGGTAAAGAAATTTTAACTATTTTTGCTCTGTACCTCTTCTCTGTGTGGAGAAATAATATATAGATACAAAAAATCCAATCTAAATCCAATTTTGAGCACTTTTTTAAAAAATCGTTCTTTAATACAGTTAAATAATTCACTTTTCCAAGATTTCATTGGTAAAATCTAAATTTCGAACCTCTTCTGCCAGCATACAACTCCATAGAAGCACCAAAATATGCAAATACTTAGGCATGGGTATACTGTGTTGTGGAAGAGGTACACTTTTAGGGTTCTGACAAACATATCATTAGCCATTGACTCAAGAAACATTGAATTTGCTTTCTTAGCTACAAAATGTTTTATGTTTTTGGCGGTAATCAAAGTTGTCAATAAAGCTGACAGTGTCTTTTGGTTGTCAAAGCAAAATTTAAAGGTGGAAAATATGACTAACAGTTGATTGAAATTAGTTAATTAATTAAAATGAATTGATTAGAGAATCAATATATAGAAATAGTAAAGCTGTTGACTGCTTCATTAAAATATTTTAATTAGTTATTTATTACATGTGTGTGTTTAACATTTATTAAAATTAAGTTATTTATGTAGATACTCATCAATTTCATGGATTTGAATTATTTGGTGTGAATAATTTGTATCAAAATTAAATTATGAAATAAAATTTGTTTAATTTATTTAAGTTTTAATTTAAACATTTCTTTTGTACAAAAGCTGTTATATTGAAAGCTGATTATATTGATTGTAAAGTATTTGAATTTTAAATACTGAGAACATTGACTTGAGAATTAATGTAAATATTTTGTTGCTCGAAAGATGATAGCTTTTTAATCATTGTCTAGAAAGACACATTTACAATTCTATAAAATAAAGGAACTTAATCCATACGAAATACTCTTACTAATATTGTTCATTAGGAACTTTATTTCATTACATGTTTAATTCCAAATGCACAAACTATGTAAAACTTTTAGGTAAATACAAAAGAACTGATTTCAGTATGACTGAATGAATAAGTTTCAACCACTATTCACATCTAAGAAATGTTTCTAAATTCAATATACTATGAGAAGCACATGCATACTATATTGTACAAACAATGCATCAAATATACTACACGATACCCAAATAATCTTATCAAATTCTAGAAGATTATTGAGTTGAATAAACTAATTAATCAGTTTATCTTATTTTTCTCAAAATTCTTTAACTGTATATCCAGTACCATCACAGCATACCAATATTAAAAATTTAAGAGATGGTTTTTTATTTGTTAAAAAATGAAAGCCTTTAAGATTCAAAAAGAAAAAGATATTTTTAAATTAATTAAATTGCAATGAAATCAAGGGCTAGAATGGTGTCAGTTTAAATTTTTTTTAATTAAATGGTATCAGTCAGGGCATGATGATTAATTGAAATCAGTCAGGGCATGGATATTTGAAACTCACTTTAATTAATGGATCTCATTGATTAGTGCTCATGTAAAAATGATAATAGAGCAAGAATCAGATTTCCTGTAAAATGTTTAAGCATCAATGAATTTTGAATTTACATAACTGCATTATATTTTAAAGATCGCATTTTTTAAAAGCAAATATCGATTTCACTTAAATTAAGCTCATTATATATTTACAATTTAATTCCAAGATATAAAAGGATCTTTACTAACTCTTAATAAGAATCTGAAAAAACGGAGAAGTACTATTAAATGAAAAGAACTCTCCATGTAAGTGTTCCAAAGCTTCTGGACATAACATGGTGAGATAGTAATAATTCGTAAAGCAAATTGGAAGGAATTTTGATGGTGAAGCAAAGGGCATCATCAGGGAGTAGCCTGACACAGAAAACACAAAATGGTGTTTTCCATGCATGAGCAAAAATACTAAAAAATGCTCATACACTCCCCCAAACACCACTGTGAACAATAAAAAGAAAGCAAGGTAACCATTTCTCAATGTGAAAAATTAACACTCACTCAAGAGAAAGAAGTCATAAGACAGTATGTAAGATATATATATATATATTACTAATATATAAACCTTTTAGGTTTATATATATGTTACTGCTAAAGTACGGAAATCAGGTAATCTGCAGATTACCTAGGTAATGTGCAGATTAACTACACCGATCCATTAAAGTGCTGAAAATTGTTTCCTTTCTCAAATTACTTAGATAATCTGCACATTACCTACTAGGCACTCAATAAAGTGAAAATAAGATCTTTGCTTGAACAGCAACATTTTTGTACACTTAAATTAATACTCAGACAAACAACTAGTAATACTAGGTACTTCTAATTGAAAAACACGCTATACTTTTATCCCATAAAGTTATAAGTAATTTGATATGATAATCAGCAGATGTAAATAAAATATACTGACAATTGTTGAAACATGTTATTTATTTATTTTTCAAGAAAGTGAAAACAGCCAGCGACTGCAAGACGCCGGCAACATGAGCTTTAGAAAGCAGGAGGAGAGAAAGGAAATTAGAGAAACAAACTTTTGCATTTTAACGATTCGAAAGCTGTTAATTTTTACATTACTTAGGTAAAGTGTGGAAAAGTCTCATTTTGTAGATGATTCTGCACTTTAACAGAACAAATCAGCTAATCTACAGATTACCTAGGTAATGTGCACATTAACGGCTTTCGAGCTTTAAGGGTAACATATATACATACATATATATGTGTGTGCTCTTGTCTTTAACTATTGATATTTTCTGCTATTTTAATTTATATATCCTATAGAAGTAAACTCCATACTCTGAGAAATAACTAAATTTGTCAATGGAATGTATGCTGTTTACAATCAAGAGAATTCTCTTAATATCGATTTTATATAATTTCTGCCACATTTGAAGTTTTAAGGGTTTCTTTTTTAGTTACAATGCTGTTCGAATTATGTGAAGATACCAATACCATGACAAAATATAATGTGCAATTATTTTAATTATAATTATGAAAATTATCAAATTATACTTCCTAGCCTTTAATCTATCTTTAGCCTTTAATTTTTAAATTCAGTATTTCATATTGCATTTGAAAGCAATTTTGATGGGATTAATTATGTTTATTGTAAAAATGTGTATATTGGAATGTTAAAAATGGTCATTTATATAATGAATTCATATTTTTAATAGAAAATACGTTTCCGGTTCAATTCTAAGAAAAACCTTTATTTACAGCAGCTATCCCCCCCTTCCAAATTCTTTCTAAAAATACCTCAGGTGCCAAACGAAGCACTAGTCATTACCACCATATGACACAACTATTAGTAGCCTGCAGAAAAGACCACAAGCTATTCTGCATAAACAGTTAAACACTTTTCTACATAAGCCCAAGTGCTGATGTGGAGTGCTTTGTTTGGATCTCGAAGTATGACTTCAATTTAGATAATTCTTTAGCTATTAAATAGTGTTTTCTGATCACCAATAATTAGGGTAATGACACAATAGGACCTATAATTATATCACTACTCTTTAAGTAAATTCTATCCTTAAAACCTGAATTTTTCTTAAATGTTTAAATTCTACCTCTTCTCTTTAAATGTTCAAGCTCTTCTGTGTGAGCAAGCAGCAGCACTGGGGAAATACCACAAGTAAAAATTGATAACCAAAGCCTAAGCACCCTCAGTTGTGGTGGAAGGGTGACTTCCTGTCTATTTGCGACTGGCCTGGGCCTAATGGATTTGCACTAATGAGTTGTTCTTTAACCCTCCACATACGATGTGGCAAAATATTTTTTATTTGGTTACAGGAGCCAGGTGATGACCATACAAAAAACTTAATGAACTGGCCGAAATCGGCCTTCACAATGCTTTCCCCAGGAGAGGGAATGTTCAGATTGACAAGACAAGTGATGAATATTGATCAGACAAGTTTCGCCATTGCTTCCTACTTTCAGATCGTGGTTTCAATACCTATCTAATTCTGTTGATCTGAAATAAGTCTTTATCAAGACTATTTTCTTTGGTTTACTGCATAAAATTCCTGTGCCAAGGAACCTGCCTTGCTGATTGCAAAAGGGGTAATGCACCATACCTCCAAGGTGATGTAGAAATTAGTTTGATACAAATGCTAGATTACTCGTGTCATTCTACTGATGCATCTATGAAATTCTCAGATTTTAGATGACATTCCAGGAATTATATTATAGAGTTAGCTTTTTACTCCAGCTAACGGGATTCAAGTAAACATGATAAAAAAAACTAGTTTCTTCGATTATTCTTCCAAAGTGAAAAGAATAAGAAAAATGTTTAAAAAATAAATTTTGCCAATAAAATCCATCAGCAGTTAGTATAAGTTGAAACCTTTCCAGATATAAACCCCGTCATACAGTATAAAAGGTTCGCCAAGTACAGGAAAGACCATTAAATTCTTACAAATTTTAAATCTACATGATTACAGTTGTTAAAGTGCTTGCAAATTTCGAAGGTGCAAACTTAATTTTAACAAAACAGGTAAAAACCTTGTTTTTATTTTCAATTCGAAAAAAATATGTATACATACATATACTTTTTAATTTCCATCTATCAACAAAAGCTAGAGTAATAACTAGATTTCTCATATCAATTAAAAAATTTTAATCTCTTCATACTTTTCTCTGAAATTTAGATCATTTAGGAAGATTGGAGACAAAAGCCTGACTCTGCAGCTAAAAGTCTCAAGAAAAAACCAACCAACCAACCAATCTATCAACAAGTGAAATTGATAATATAACAAATATAATTACCATTCTATACTTTTATAGCACCCTAAAATTAGAGCCCTTTCAATCAATAAATTGTTAATTTTAATTTTTAAATTGTTCAAAAACAAGTTGAAGGATTTTTAAATTTCCAATTCTATATTTGCAATGTTATTGACAATTTTTTTTAGATATCTGATTTCAGGACATTGTATTAATTTCCTTACAGAATTTTTTTGCAGTTTTTATATGATTCCTTTATCTGCATCTTAAGTTTATTATGAAATATATAGATTTTACAAGTTCACTGCAGGACAAGAAATTATTTTTTGCATGTTCTAAATTAAAACTTCCCTTGATTTTTTTAAGTGTATCTTCTTTCAATCTCTTCATTTACTCAACCTCTCCGACTCTAGATGCTCGAGGAGAAATGATTTGCGAGGCTCCCCATCAAGAACCCTCACATCCCTGTCAACGGAGATAAGGTTATTCATGCATGGGTCTCTTGGTTGCACAGAAGAGGGGATGGAAATAGTAATGGGCCATGGCCGATTCTTCAGGAGTTTGAAGTCTAAAAGAATATGAGCCATTCGTAACGACGGAACTAGAAACTTTCGGCCGGTTCCATGTTCAGGGGTTAATGGCCTAGATCTGATGTGGAGATGAGGTGCTGCGCAGTGGATGCTCTGAAAGTGATGCCCTGTCCTTTTGAGTAAAATCCTATTCATATTAACATTACAGTGGATCAATTCGAAGTGTTTCAGAGGTGGGGACAAGAGAACTCCATTCTGATGACTAGATGCATAAACAAAAACGATTGTAAATATATTTAAGGTCCCGAAACACTTAACAGTAGTTTAAATGCTATAGATTAAAAGTTTCATGACATGTTAAAACCAAGTAGGGTATGCTTGTTTTTAAACTGGTCAAAGAAACAGAAGAAAAACGAAAAATCGAAAAAGAAATTATCGCTTCGCTGAATAAGAGTTGAAAAAGAAATGTACTTTAAAATAATAACTTTAAGAGTTTCACCATTTTAATTTTTGAGCAAATGCTCGCTGGCGCGATTCCATAATTGGAAAGGAATCTTTAGAATCAATCAAATGTGCTTCCTTCTTTTCATATCACAGAAATTATTCTTCACTAAAACATAGTTCTACGTTAACCAAGACAAAGCTGATTTAGCTTCACAGTACTAAACAAACAAGAGAGCTTAAAATTATTTTTGCATAGCTGCCAAACGACAAAGAGAAACAAGAAGTGAATTTTTCGGTAGATATCGAAGCTTTCGTATGGTAGGTAGGTATTTCATTAACGTCGCACTGGACGAAAACTCGGACTATTAGCAACGGTCCGGAAATAAACCCGAAGGGAATGGTTCGAGGACAACGCCTCGTACTTTTGAACCATGGTCAGATGACGAAGTCAAACCCGAGCTGACAGCCCACTCTCCAACTACGCCAACGTGAGGACATTTGAGGCCACGACAGATTTGACGTACAACAACCCCTTTGTACGTGACGGTCTTTGGTTGGATTTGAACTCTCAACCCTCCAGTTGCTAGTCCGTTTATCGTTTACTCTTCCAAGCGTAGTTTCGTTTATAGTTTTAGCGTATTACTCTTCCAACCGGACTACCGCGGCCCACAGGTAGGGAAGTATTTTAATTAACGTCACACTGGATCAACACAGCGAGCTATTGGTGACTGTCCGGGATCAATCCCATAGAGGAGATATAAAAGTAGAGTGACCTATGGCAACATTTTATGTCAGCATGATCATGTGACCAAAAACATAGTTACGTAATCCCTAGACCAGTGGTTCTTAACCTTGTTAAAGGTACTGACCCCACCAGTTTCATATGCGCGTTCACCGAACACTTCTTAATTGCAAAAAAAAATGATTTTTTCAAATTTAAAACATAGGCATATATTTATACATAGGTGCACACCATGAACGAAACCATTAATGAAAAAAACCATTAAGAACAAAGAACAAAACCATTAAAACATGATTTTCATACAAAAACACAATAATGAATATTTACTGCAAATATGTGTGACTTCTGCTGTTGCCTTTCAGAGACCATTCAGAAATGCGCGGCTTTAACTTGGCAAGTGTCACTCTCATGTCATTTTCGCAACAAAGTCTGTTCCTTTTCTTCGTTTTTATGTCCAGCATCCTCGAAAAGGTTTGCTCGCAAAGATATGTTGTAACAAACTGTTGGAAATGGGCCGCGGGATGACTCATTCCTTTAAGTGTAGTTTCAGTTCTCACTTCTTGACTCCTCCCCCTCTGCTGGTTTCAGTTCGTACTTTCGCGAGTGCGAGCGTTGCTTTTTTACTTGTTTGTTATTTTTATGTGCTTTCTGTTTCTATGTTGCATTTGTTGATGTTCATGTATGTGCTGTGTAATAAAGTTAGATTTGAAATAGCAATCTCGGAGGATGGTTGTGGATCTTTTAGACTCCTTGTTCTTTCGTTTGATAGAATCATTATGCGTCAAGTTGACGTGAACGGCCCTACAACTTTTATTGAAAGGGAATACATTTTGTTTTAGAGAGTTGTTCCCTACATATTACTGGCGCCCAACGTGGGGCGAATAGTGGTTCTCCCTTTGATGAAATCGAAAGCATGGAGCAATTGAAAATTAAAAGGAAAGGATTACGCGTTTCGTTCACTTCTTGTGCAAATAAAGTTGAACAGGAACTTTTAAAGGAAACGCGTGATGTGAAACAACTTTTGATTTTAAAGAATCAATTGGATGATAAGTTTGCCCGCTTAGAAGCTTGTCAAGAGTCCTTGTCGGATCGAATTTTAGAAGAGGATTCTGAAAAGATCTTCGTGGATGATCTCGAAGGTGCTGATGTTTATCGAGATAAATACTGTGCTTTATTAACTGAGCTAGATGCTAAGTGTTGCGATTCCTCAGCGCAAAAGGATACGGGAAAACGAAAGTTTAAGTTGCCCCAAATCGAACTGAAACGTTTTAATGGTGATGCCAAGGATTTTTTGTCCTTTTGGTCAATGTTTGAAAAGATTCATTTGGATGAGAGTCTTCCGGACGAGGATAAATTCCAGTATCTTCTGCAATCAGTCGTATCCAATTCTCGTGCGGCTCGATTGGTTGAAAGCTTCCCAGCAACTGCTGCTAATTACTCGAAAGCTGTGGAACAGTTAAAAGAAAGGTTCGGAAGAGAAGACCTGTTGGTGCAGATTTACGTCCGCGAGTTACTAACCATGGTTATGCGTAACGCCGCAACCGGACGTGTCAAAACAGATTTACCGTCACTATATGACGAGCTTGAAGGAAAGCTGAGAGCCCTGGAATCCCTAGGACGGACGTCTCAGAAGTATGGAGACTTTTTGACACCGCTTGTGGAGAGTTGCCTTCCAGAGGACACTTTGATTGCTTGGGAAAGAAGCCGCAACAAAGTGGAAAATAATGCAGATGAGCGGCCATTGCCGAACTTGATGAGTTTTTTGAAGCAAGAAGTCATAGGAGAAGAAATGGTAGGACTTGCTCGCAGTGGTTTTGAGACGAATTTTGTTAAGAAACTGAAACCGCAAGTCAGAGAAAGTGCACAGGACATTCCTTCTGCTGCAGCTTTGGTAAGCACATATCAGGACAGTTCAGGTAAGAGAAATGTTTGTATATTCTGTCAGAAAAGACATCCAAGTGAAAATTGTTTCGTTGCTAGAAAGCTGACTTTTGATGACAGAAGGAAAATAGTAACCAAGAGTCATGCTTGCTTTTCTTGTCTAAAACTTGGACATTCTGTTAGAAATTGTAGGTTTAAAAACAAATGTATACAGTGTAATCGAAACCATTTTATTTTGATGTGTCCAGACCGTGAAGCTAACACTAGTGAAAACAAAAGTGTAGATGAAAGTAAAAGTAATCTTGAATCGACTAGTTATTTATCAAATAGTTGCACTGTCGATACTGTACTGTTAATGTCATTAATTGTTAAGATTAAGAGTGTAAGAAAGGAGATGTGTGTAAGAGCTATTTGTTTCGCTTTACGAACGAGACCTCATTATAAAATAAGAGGCGAAATTTGCAAGTTAAACAATGCAAAGAATACGCTTAAATCTTAGTTATAAAAAACAAACAACCATCTTTTTCTCCATATATTTATTTATTACTGTTGCCAGATGCAGCTTGCTATTTATTGAGTAAATAATCATAACGAGTACGATTAAAAGTATAACGATTCGCAACACTCCCACCTTTTGTATTGATTTTAATCAAGACAAAACTTAATGAACTGATGAAAGTAGACCAAAAGGGGAAAATGTTTGCGAGAGAAAAACAACCTTAAAGTGATATTACAACAACTGGTATGAGAAACTACTATTACAGAATATTGCAGAGTAATACTTAAACTTAAATCTATAATATTGCTTAAAATTTACATTATTATAACTTAAAGTCTCTAAAGTAAAGTCGATAAAGTTTCTTTCTAGTCAAAGGTCTAGTCTCTGTGGCATCTTCACTTGACGACCACTTCGGGTACACTTTACTTCAGAAGTCTCTAAGGTATTGTCTCCAGAAACATCAGAAATCCGTGCTTCGGTGATGGGTGGTAAATCCTCGGACCGTATTTCTAAAGGATAGAGTCGTTGAATAGGCCGAATAAGAGTAGTATGAGCCAGTTTCAATCGAGCGACTCTTCGTTTTCCATCTTTGCCCGAGATCAACTCCTCGACCCGTGCTAAGGGCCACTCTATTCTCTTAGAATTATCAGATCCCACAAGAACGATATCACCCGCCTTCAATTTGGAACGTTGTTTATCTTCAGGATTTTTCACCAACGCAGCTAGATATTCTCTTTGGAACCTCTTGCGGAAACTCTCACGAACCTTTTGAAGGTAGCACAGTCTCTTTCGTAAATGGTTGCTGTCAATCAGATCTAGATCAACTGTGTCACGATGTAATGGTGGACCAACTTCACGCAAAAAATGGGCAGGGGTCAAAGGCTTTGGCTCTTCAGGATCCTCAGATGTGTAGGTTAGAGGTCTTTGGTTGATGGTACTTTCGCAGTCAGCCAACACAGTAAGCATCTCTTCGTAGTTGAGACCAGCTTTGCCGATGTTCCTCTTCAAAAGATCCTTGAGAACTCTAATGAGACGCTCCCACCATCCACCGTACCAAGGTGCACTTGGAGGATTAAAATTCCACTTTATTTGTTGTGCTGCACAGTCTGCTTGAATAGCTTCCCAGTCCAAATTTTGAAGTGCTCTTGCGGTACCCAGAAAATTTGTTCCTTGGTCTGTATAAATAACACTGCATCTCCCTCTACGAGCGATGAATCTTCGCAAGGCTTGAATAAAGGCATCAGTTGACAAAGACGTTACCAACTCGAGGTGCACGGCACGATACACAGCACAGGTAAACAATATGATCCAAGCCTTGATACCTCCTCGCAGAAAGACTGGGCCAGCTAAATCTGCACCGGCGACTTGAAAGGCAGCAACTCTCTGAATACGATCGGCTGGTAACGGCGCACACTCTGTTGTCGCATGTTTCACGGAATGCCTCTTACAGGGAATGCACTTAGAAATCACTTCCCTGATAATCCTCCGTCCTCTGGGGATCCAAAATCTATCTCTCAAATGTCCCAGTATGGTCTGTACACCAGCATGATTTAGGGTCTTATGTGTATACTCAATTAAACGTCGAGTTATTGGATGATCAGGTAGAACAATTGGGCATTGAAAGTCCTCGTTATCTTCACCAAATACAAGGCGAGTTCTGACCTTCAGTACACCTTCGTCTTCATAAAATTTCATTGAAGTTTTATACTTCTTCCTGTTCTCCTCTGACCACTCGCTCTGAATCATCTTTATTAGACATAGTTCAGCACTTTGAAACTCTTCACTGGTCACTGATCCTTCAATCTTCTCTTGAACTTTACGAGAGTTGACACAGAAACGGAGAATCCACGCAACCATCCGTACTATCATTGAGTATTTCGAAAAATATAAGAATCTTTGACTTACAACTTCTTTCTGTACACTTGCTGCGCTCGTCACTATCTTCCTGCATTCTTCCAGCGCTTCCTCCGGACACGACAAGCTCGTTTCAGGCCATGACTCTTCATCTTCTCGTAACCACAAAGGGCCCTCCCACCATTTCTGTTTGAAAAGGTCGGACCAATTACAGGAACGAGATGGTAAATCTGCAGGGTTTAATTCTCCTGGTATATGTCTCCATGCGTTGATATCCGTCAGCTCTCTTATTTCCTTTACTCTATTCCCGACAAAGGTATTCCAAGGTTCTTGTTTCTTAATCCATGCTAACGCAACCATGGAGTCACTCCAAAAAAATGTCCTAAGAGGCAACTTCAGAGATTCTTGAATAGACTTATATAACCGAGCAGCGATGGCAGCTCCTAATAATTCCGCTCTGGGAATCGTTGGACGGTTCATTGGCATCACTCTGGATTTTGCAGCCACCAAATTTATGAAAACTTCTCCTTGGTCTTCACATCGCAAGAATGCACAACAAGCATAAGCAAACACCGATGCATCTGAAAAAATGTGTAAAGTTGCATCATCGAGTTTTCCTCTAAACATTCTTCTTGGAATAGAGCATTGTTCAATCAGACTAAGATGTCTTGCCCAACTATGAAACCTCACTTTAAGATCCTCAGGAAGTTCTTCGTCCCAACTCAATTTCTTTCTCCAAGCTTCTTGCAGAATTAATTTTGGAACCAGCATTGCAGGGCAAGAAAATCCTATTGGATCGTATACGCTGTTTACTACTGAAAGTAAGATTCTTTTAGTTGGTGATAGACTTAGGTCGACAGATGTTTTGGGGGAAACACATGACATTTCATCTGTCTCACAATTCCACTTAAGTCCTAATACTGACTGAATTGAATCTTCTGAACTACCTGTAGAAAACCAGCATCGTAAATCAAAGCATCCAGCGGTCATTATCTCATTTGCCTGTCTCTTCAGAATTTGAAACTGATCTTCATCTTTGACACTGGTAATCAGGTTATCCACGTAAAACCCATCTTCCAATTTGCTCCTTGTAAAAGCCATATCTTCACCTCTAAATTTTTCCTGGCCAAGGTGATGCAGTATTGTTGCATTCAGCAGGAAAGGAGATGTAGTTATCCCAAAAACGACGCGGCAGTGTCTATATTCGGCGGTAGTTGAGCATTCAGGATCCTTCCACCACAAGAATCGTAACACATCTCTGTCTACTGGATTTACACTTATCTGCAAGAATGCTTGTTTAATGTCTGCTGTTACTCCCTTGGCACCCCATCTGAATCTGTTTAGTAATGGATGAATTTGTTGTGTCAAACTTGGTCCTGTACTCAAACAATCATTTAATGAAGCACCACCCTTAGTCTTGAATGAACCATCAAACATAGGCCGTAGTTTCGTTGTAGCGCTTGATAACTTAATTACCGGTCTGTGTGGTAAGTAGTAGGCTGAATTCTTCACCTCTGAAAACTCAGCCTCTTCAATAATTCCTTCCTTTTGCCAATTCAAGAAAACTTCGTTATACGCGTTGAATGTGCCTTCTTGCACTATACGCTTCGTAACAGAACGAAGTCTGGCTGCGGCTACTTCACGATTGTTGTACAAGGGAGGATGTCCAACCAACCAAGGCAGTGTAACTTCATAACGTTGTTCATCGTTAACTTTCAGGGTTTCTTGAAAATGGATCAACGTGTCTTCTTCCAGCAGCTTCTTCTCATATACTTCTGTTGGATCAGTTATGCCCAAAACGTCTAGATCCTAAATGTTACGCAATTCAAAGTTCTTCAAAGCCAACGATACCATACTAAAAACTTCTTTTTTCTTGCCAAGACCCAAGATGGTCCAACCAACTAAGGTTTCTACAGCTGAAATCCCCGACTTGAAAATCTCTACTCTTCCTGTTAAAATGCTACCAAGGATATCCGCTCCAAGTAGGACTCTTATAGGCAGCGCATTTCTACCTACGTCAGTTAGGACTATCCCCCGGGAAGAGAGTTCGGAAATAAGGTTTTCATCTTGAATTCTAGGCAATGACGTACAAATCTTTGGCTGATCGAGGAATGAAACTGGTATCGAACATTTTCCGTCTAAACCCTCTATATTTACTTCATATTTTCCATGTTTAGCAGCAGGTGTTGTTCCTCCGCCAAATAAACCTTGTGACAATATTTCCGTACCTGAAGACTGGAGATTAAACTCTTTAACTAAACCAGTTTCAATATATGAACGGTGCGATCCATCATCCAATAAAGATCTTACACAAACCTCTTTGCCATTATTACGAAGTCTTAACATAACAGTCTTGAGATAAACTTCTCGTTGGGAAGACTGGGAAGAAAGCAGTGCTGTGGCCTTTTCTTCTTGCTCAAGCTCTTTAGAAGGAGAACTTACGGATCCTCTGCTGAGATTTGGACACATTATCACATAATGTCGTTGATTGCACAGCAAACACCTTACTTTGCTTCTACAATCTCGGAAAAAATGTCCTTTTTTGAAACATAATAAACAACATTTTGCATGTTTAACCGCATTTTTCCTTTCTTCCAAACTTATTGCAGAAGCCTTTCGACAATCTTGACTATTGTGAGGCTTATGGCAAAACAAACAATCGGGCCTTCCAAACGATTTATCAGGAAGCGACGATATTAAAGCAGCTGCTGTTGGTTCGTCTTGTTGAAAAAGCTTATTTATTTCTCGTTTGCATTTCTGTCTTCCAAAACCATTTTCCGCCAAAATCCTATGTTCTTCACCTTCCACTTCATGAGATAAAAAGGCCAATAACGCTTCCAACAAATTTTCTTTTGTTACGTTTATCATATCTTTTTCGCCAATTTTGGCGTTTAATCTGTATCTGTCCCACGCCTTCAAAACATCAACGGGTAAACATTGCTGCGTAATTTTTTGTAGTCACACCCAATGTTTCGAGTGATCTCAGATTTGAACCCAATTTGTCATAAAGTTCAGCAAGCCGGACATTTTGGCGATTCAGCACTAAAGCTAAAAGATCTCTAATATATACTTCAATTAATAAATCTGTCCTTCCAAAACGAGACTTCAAGTGGTCTATTACTTTCAAATAGTTTTCTTTGGAAGGTGGATAGCTCTCAACGATGTCTCTCGCTTTCGTATTTGGCTTAACAGACGCCAACAAATATTGAAATTTATCTTCCTCTTTCAAGCCATCATCCTTGTGTATGCGAGAAAACTGTCCCCAAAATGCTACCCAAGTTTTTGGAACAACCTCATATTCTTTCAAAATTATCTTAGGCAGCTTTAAATTCGCTCCAACTCGGGACTGAAAATTGCATGACTCGGCGACTAATTCTTTCTGAACATAAGAATCGTAAAATACTTTCACTTCAATAAATTTATCTCTATAAGATTCAGTTAAATCAAATTCTTCTTCAGAAATATCAGTTAACAGACTTATTTGAGAGTCCAAGTCAAACAACCTAGTCGATTTATCAACTATCTTATTATAAATAGTAAGAATTTCCTTACTTTCAATTTTCTCGGATTCTTCTAACTTCGCAAATTGATTGCAAGCTGTAGTAAAAGCACGACGTAGCTGTGTTCTTGCTTTCTTCAGATCTTCCAAGTTACTTGGAACACTTTTCTCCTCGGCCATTTTCATATGAAATTCCAAAGTAGGCTTAACTTTGAACGAACACTAATCGTTGTATTCACAGTACAATGTTTTCAAACGAAGTAGCAGAATTTCTTTTAATTCACGGACGCCATGTTTCGCTTTACGAATGAGACCTCATTATAAAATAAGAGGCGAAATTTGCAAGTTAAACAATGCAAAGAATACGCTTAAATCTTAGTTATAAAAAACAAACAACCATCTTTTTCTCCATATATTTATTTATTACTGTTGCCAGATGCAGCTTGCTATTTATTGAGTAAATAATCATAACGAGTACGATTAAAAGTATAACGATTCGCAACACTATTATTGATACGGGCTCACAATTGTCATATTTAAGTAAAAGAGTTATCAATAATCTGAAATTACAATCTAAAGGAAAGTTGAATATTGTGCATGGTCTATTTGGGGGGAGCAAATCAGAACCCAAAGTACATCATATCTATTAGGTGAATATTTGTGATTTAAAGAATAGTTTTTCTATCAAATTAGATGTTTTGTCTCAAGATAAGATTTGTGGTACTGTGCCTAAAGCTAAAACTGTTATGACTTTAAAGGAATTACAGGACAATAATTTGTTTGTTCCTGACTTGAGCTCTGAAGAATATGATATTGATTTGCTTCTCGGAGCTGATGTTGCTGGTCAGATAATGACTGGTAATAACAAAAATTTAAAGTCGGGATTAATTCTGCTATGTACAAAACTGGGTAATACTTTAATCGGAAAAGAAGAAAATGTGCCTGATAGGTGTGATGTTGTATCGGGTTCGGGTACTTTAAAAAGTGTTTCTTGTTTCAATGTTTCTGATGTAATAACTATGCATGCTATGAACTGTGATGTAAATCGTATGTGGGATCTAGATGTCATTGGAATTACCGATCCATGGGAGAATGCTAGAAAGAAACTTGTTTTTTCTGATACTCTTAAGCAATTTCAGGACAATTTAACTATTCTTCCCAATGGAAGGTACGAGTTGTCTTTACCATTCACATGTGAAAGTGATTTACCAAGTAATAAGAATTTGGCCTTATTGAGATATAAAAATATGTGTAAACGTGCATCAAGAGAAAATTATTTAAAAGATTATATTAATGTTTTTAAAGAGTGGGAAGAAATGCAAATAATCGAAAAGGTTCCTGCCAATGAGATAGATAACTTTGGACACTATTTGCCTCACAGGCCGATAATTAAAGAGTCTAGCCAATTCACCAAAATTAGGCCGGTCTTTGATGCTAGTGCAAATGAGGGTAAGAAACCCTCGCTAAATGATTGTTTGATCAAAGGATCAAATTTAATTGAGCTAATTCCGGATATAATTGATCGGTTTAGGCTGTATCCGATTGGCTTATCTGCTGATATTGAGAAAGCTTTTCTCCAGTTAAGTATAGCTCCTGAGAACCGCGATTTTTTGCGTTTTTTCTTTCCCTCTGAGACTGAAGATGCAATAATTTATAGACACTGTCGTTTGGTTTTTGGTGTTAAAACTAGCCCGTACTTATTAATGGCATCATTGCATCATTTACTTGAAAATGCCTCTGAAGAGTATTCAGAGATAGTTCATAAACTGTGTCATTCTTTTTATGTGGATAATTGTGTCACGGGTGTCAATAATGTAAAAGAATTGGAACAGTTTGTGCCTCTTACCCAAAAATTAATGAAAAGTGCATGTTTCAATTTACGAATGTGGGAAGGGAATGTTGCTAATCCTTACCTTTCCAATTCTTCTGGAGAAACTTCTCTGTTGGGAATGATTTGGAATTTAGATCAGGATTCCTTGAAGTGCAATATTCCTAAGAAAACCGACATTGAGCTAGAGCAAACTAAACGAAGTGTCTTATCATTGGTACAACAGTTTTTTGATCCTCTTGGTTTGTTGTCTCCTGCTACTTTGCCACCCAAACTACTACTGCAGGAGGCTTGGAAAATGAAGTTAGCTTGGGCCCTCCAAGTTACTGAATGAGTTTTACAATTTTTTAAGTGAAATGTGTATCCTTAATGAGTTTCAAGTTCCCAGATATTTGAAAAGTAACCAAACTTCCGAATTACATGTTTTTGTCGACGCAAGCAAAAAGGCATACGGAGCTTGTGTCTTTTTACGATCGGTAGTATCTCAAGAAGTTAATGTGCAGCTTGTCAGAGCTAAATGTAGAGTTGCTCCTTTGAAGGACATGTCTATTCCCAAATTGGAGCTCATGGCCTGCTGTATAGGAGCTAGACTGGCCCTCTCCATTAGACTGGCATTTGATCTGCCAGATATGAAGATTACTTTCTGGAGTGATTCCATGACGGCTCTTTGGTGGATAAGAGAACACGGAGAGTGGTCAGTGTTTGTATCAAATCGTGTAAAAGAGATTAATAAACTCACATCCCCTGATCAGTGGCGTCATGTGCCAGGGGACAGAAATCCAGCTGATCTTGTTTCCCGGGGCTGCAGTCCTCATCAGTTGATTAAATCTCAGTGGTGGAAAGGACCACTCTGGTTGTACGAGGCTGCTGAAAACTGGCCGTTAAGTGACATTTTTTGTGAGAGTGAGGTAAACTCGGAGAGGCGAAAAGTTAGACTAAGTAATTTGAACTTGGAAATAAATAGTCCTCTTTGGTATGAGAAGTTTTCTAAGTTTGAATCCGTTATTCGACTGGTAGCCTGGGTTCTGCGTTTTGTGAACAATACACGGTGTGAAAACGGTGAGCGAGAAATCGGAAGGTTGTCATTAAGAGAATTAGAGAGAGCTGAGAAGTTTTTAATAAGAGAAGCTCAGTTAACATGTTTTCTTGAAACCAATAACTTACCCGTTTGTAACACTTTTACAGATGATGAAGGCATACTTAGAGTGAAAACACGCATCACGCAAAGGATTGATAAGCCTTCCTTTCTTTCTCCAGTACTTCTCCCCGACAAATGTCCTTTCACAGAGCGTTTAATTGAACATTTTCACAACATAAATTGTCATGCAGGGACTCAGATACTGTTATGCGCTCTGCGCGAGAAGTTCTGGATCGTGAGAGGAAGGAGAACTGTCCGACGTATCGTTAAAAATTGCTTGAGATGCAGACGTTACAGTGCTAAAGCAGTTGAAACAGACCCAGTGTCTTTTCCTGCAGATCGTGTGAAAGATTCCACGAGTTTTGAAGTGGTTGGAATCGATTTAGCTGGTCCCTTATACCTCAAACATGGAGATAAGTCATGGGAAGTTTTATTTACTTGTGCCATTTACCGCGCAGTACACCTCGAATTGGTTACCTCTCTAAGTACGGATTCATTTCTACTTGCCTTTCGCCGCTTTGTGGCGAGGAGAGGACGCCCGCGAATTATCTACTCGGATAACGGCACTAATTTTAAAGGTGCATTCAATTGCCTTGCTGAAATTGACTGGGACAAAGTATTAAATGAAGCCGAATTACATCGAATCATTTGGAGGTTCAATCCTCCCACAGCTGCCTGGTGGGGAGGTTGGTGGGAACGCCTTGTCAGGACTCTGAAAGAGCTTCTTAAACGAACCTTGGGGAAAGCCGTATTGACATATGAGGAGCTTCAAACTGTGTTATGTGACTGTGAATCTGTAATGAATGCCCGTCCTCTCACCTACTTGTCTGAGGATGCAACTGATTTTAAACCCCTCACTCCCGCCATGTTTCTCCTTGAAGAACCTGAGTCTAGGGTTACAGATGTAGATCTTGTCGATGCTAAGCACTGTCGTAAGAGAGTGAAATACCGGCAAAATATATTGAAGGAGTTGAGAAAACGTTTTCGACAGGAATATTTAGGCCAATTGATTCAAGTGCAGAACCAAAAACAACAGTGTTCTATCGTGAGTGTGGGTGAAATTGTACTCATAGGTGACGATTTTAAAAAACGTCTGAACTGGCCACTTGCTAAGGTTATCCAACTGATACCTGGTAAAGATGGAAAGGTGCGAACTGTTAAATTAAGAACTCAGACTGGGGTCTGGACTAGACCAGTTCAGAGAGTTTTTCCCTTAGAGTTGCAATCTAATGTTTTAGATTCTGTTTTACAGGGTAAGAAGTGTGATTCTGAGAATGATGCAATAGCTCAGACAGAAGTCCCTGTTAAGGATGTTGTACAGGTCGAGCCACCTGTAGAAGTACCTGTGGTGCCTAAGGTCACCAGATATGGTCGAATCTCAAAAGCACCTGAGAGGTTAAATCTGAATGTTATATTTTGAGTCACCTTTCAGCGACTCAAAAGAGGGGAGTATGTTGGAAATGGGCCGCGGGATGACTCATTCCTTTAAGTGTAGTTTCAGTTCTCACTTCTTGACTCCTCCCCCTCTGCTGGTTTCAGTTCGTACTTTCGCGAGTGCGAGCGTTGCTTTTTTACTTGTTTGTTATTTTTATGTGTTTTCTGTTTCTATGTTGCATTTGTTGATGTTCATGTATGTGCTGTGTAATAAAGTTAGATTTGAAATAGCAATCTCGGAGGATGGTTGTGGATCTTTTAGACTCCTTGTTCTTTCGTTTGATAGAATCATTATGCGTCAAGTTGACCTGAACGGCCCTACAACTTTTATTGAAAGGGAATACATTTTGTTTTAGAGAGTTGTTCCCTACAAAACGGTATGAAAATCTCCAGAGCTTTCTTAGCAATAACAGGGTACATTACCATTTGTTGACACCAAAACGTTGAGAGCGTTGTTGTTCTGAAGAGTTGCTGTTGAACCTGGCTCTGCTGAATTTCAATGATTTCATCGAGGTATTCATCATTGACATCTGTTGTCTCAACACTAAACGTGAACGGCTGTCTCGCCCATGCTGGATATGACTCTCTTGTAGGGAAGTATCCGTCGAGAGACTTTGCAAGCTCATCTAAGTGCGTGGCAATTGCTTGCTTCAGTTCCGCGGGTACAGACATGTCTCCGATCCCAGATACATCTTCGATCTTACTTACACAGTCGTCTAGCAGGGGAAAATTTGCGAAGTTATCGTTCTCTGTTCGTCGTTTCCATAACGGTAGCTTTTTTTTAAAAGCCTTCAGGGTTTCTTCCGCTTCGATGATGTTGACTCCACCGCCCTGCATCTGTTTACTGAGATGATTGAGGTCTGCGAAGATATCAGCCATGTACGCTAAAATGAGAATGAACTCAGAATTTTTGAAGCAATCTGCATGACAATGTTGGTTCTCTTGCAAAAACAGGCCTAATTCCACACTCACGGCAAAAACACGATTCAGCACCTGTCCCCGGGATAACCACCGAACGTTAGAATGGTACAGAAGTACCTCGAATTCAGATCCCATTTCTTTACACAGCTCCCTGAAGATGCGGTGCCTCAGAGCACTATTTTGCACATAGTTCACGCATTCCACTACAATTTTTAGCACTTCTGCCAGTTTTGGAGGCAAGGTTTTTGTTGCCAACGCATGCCTGTGCAGAATACAATGCGCAACAATGATGTGTGGTGCATCGGCTTTCACTAGCGCACCAAAACCAGACTTTCTTCCCAGCATGGCTGGAGCTCCGTCCGAACAAACTGCAGAAACCATATCCCACGAAAGATTGTTGTCTTTGAAGAAGTCATCCACAAGTTTCTTCACATCGGCTGCCTTAGTTGTTGTTGTAAGAGGCTTACAAAATAAAAAATCTTCCTTTATCACGTCGTCTTTCACATAGCGCACGAATACTGCAAGCTGGCTTCGATTGGAAACGTCTGTGGTCTCGTCGAGTTGAAGGCTAAATTTTGCCGGGCTTGAAATCAGATCTGCAACTACTTGAGCCAAGATGTCTTTGCTCATGTCCTCTATTCTGTCGCTGATGGTGTCATTTGAAAGAGGAATTTGGGATAACTTAACTTCAGCCGCTTTTCCCAGCATGATATTCGCCATCTTCAGCACAGCTGGTTTTATGAGTGTTTCACCAATGGTGTGTGGTTTGCCCTGCTTTGCGATCAGGTAGGCAACTTCGTACGATGCTGTGAGGATCGGTTTGTTGATGGGTACAAAGCCAAGAACAGGCAGAGTAGCCTTTTCATCGAATCTGGCTCCCTTCACCTTGAATTCAGCGAGCGTTGTGTTCTTGTATTTTCCATCTCCATGCAGCTTAAGGAAATGTTCTCTTAGTTTTGCCGGTGCTAGACTAGAATTGCTCAACTTGGCATTGCAAATCATGCAGTTAGGACGCTGACTCCCATCACGTTCCGTTATACATGTGAATCCATATTGTACATATTCGTCCGACCACTTTCTTTTTTGGCTCGACATAGTTAGTATGAAGGGATTGAAATATTAAGAAAGGTATCACACGACAGTTACAATTAGACTACTAAGCTCACCAAATTCCCTGCAGCACAGATAGGCCAAGCGATGTTGCGTGATCACCTGCAGCCAATGATGGACAAGCGGGGCGTGTCATCACGAATCATATGAGTCGGGTGTGTTTTGACCTCCGCCGAACCCGCGAGACTGACTCACCGAACCCCTGGGATTCGATCGAACCCAGGTTAAGAACCACTGCCCTAGACTCTTTTCTCCAACGCTCATGTAGTTTGCGTATTCCTTCTTCCTTAGCAAATGCATTGAAAGTGAAAGCTAACATGGTTCTATCGTGCTGTGTATATGGATGTAATTACAAAATTAATAAAGGTGGAAATGTTACATTTCACAGGTGTGCGATTTACTTGCATTTTACATTTGATTTTTGTGGTTTTCAGTATTTGCTAGTATGATAAAAATAGATGTTCTAACTTTGGAATTCTTAATACAACCTGCGGACATTTCCCGTTCTATAAAAAGATTTCATAGATTTGCTATCAATATACTATATCTAAAATAATGTTTAAAATAAAATAACTGATGTTCGAATGTGTTTATTATTGTAAATTGTACATCTATAAGGGCTTAAAATATTTAAAATAATAAACCAAACTTTAAAAACTTGTGAAATCGTTCTGTCTTGGCGATGATTTTTTGGCCCTAACTAGGATCACTATTCTTTCATGTCTTGCACCATAAAAATATTATGAATTGAAAACATGAACTTAAGTACATATTTTAAATTATTTCTTGCTGAACAAAATTGTTTTATATGCACCCCTGTGGAATTACATAATAGTAATAATATATACTTTGATTTTTTTTCTCTCTAAATAGAGTATTTTAACGAATTAAGTATCTTTGTGAAAATTTATGTACACAAACATGCTCCTCAATTGAGCGAAACATTTATTTTCCACAATGTTTTAAATTGAAAAAACTATTTTTTAAAGCGTTAAATCTGTGATAACTTAAACTTTTAAGGTTCCATTCCTTAAAACAATAAGAATAATTTTGAATTTATGATTTTTAGAACTATAAGAAAAACAATTTATATTTACTCGTAATAAGAACTTGTAGAGATGTGTACCTGCTAAAAATTCATTTATTCAGTTCTTATGTATTTAAAATTATTATTTTGTTCCATTTATTAGTTTTCCTAAAGATGAAGAAAGATGACTAGACAATGGCTACATGTTTCTATGAGTTTTATTCAGTGGATTTAAAATGTAATGAATGTGACAATAAATTTTATAAGTTTACTGTTCCTTATTTATCTTTCGTATTTATAAAATATGGATTTCACACACACAATAATTAATACAAATTTAATATTAAAATTCCAGCACAGAACTTTTGCATACACTTAAAATTATAAAATTTGTCAAGAGTTATTTACTTGAATACTTTGATAAATTTAAAATCCATATATGGACACACAGGTGTAACTTATTTGGTTTTTGAACCAAAAATCTAAAATTGGGTAGAATAGCTAACAACTTTAAATACATGGTTTAAAAAAGTTACTTTCCATCTTGTAAACATTATTTCTATGCGTAATTGTCCTAAAATAAATTTGCTTTTACAAAAACATAAGTAATTATGTATCCATAATATAAATGAAACCTTTCAGACGTGATTTGAGCAGGTAACCTTCTTATCTGTTTTCACTATATTTATTTTATGCGTCAGTAAAATATTTATTAAGGCAGTCATTTCTTAATTTGTGCATTTATTTTTCAATTTATTCCAACTCGTGTTAATCTCATTAAGTTTAAAAAAGGAAGTAAGAATTATTTTCTGCTATTAAATCTTTAAGATAATTTTCACACCTAATACAGTTGTTAAAGAAAAAAATATAATGTATTGAATTAAAGGTCAGGTTTCGGACAACTATCTTACACAAAATTTTAACCAGTGACAATATACTTGTGAGCATCCCCTAACCCTTTTGACATTTTCTCTTAATATACAATTGCAAAAGGTAACAGTTCAGCAATAAATCAAACCCGCACTACAGGACCGATCTCGACTGCGGGTGTGGTAAACTGCGGAGGATTGTATCTGGACTGCAGGCTGGTTAAGCCGATTTGGAGAACCGGGCCTGATAAAAAAATATTTGGAGGATTGTATCTGGATTGCGGGCTAGGTAAAACTGTCCTGAAGGCCGTATCTGGACAGCGGACAGGTTAAACATGTCCAGTATCAGGTCTGCTGTCCTAATAAACATATTTGGTATACTGTATATGGACTGTGGGTCGGGTAAACCTGTCCGGAAACCGTATCTGAACTGCAGTTCTGATAAAAATTTGGAGGGCCATATCTGGTCTGCGAGCCGGGAAAACATATCCGACGGGGCTTATTCGGCTTGAGAGCCGGTTAAACCTGTCCAGTGGGCCGTATCTGAACTCCGGGCCTGCAATCAATCTATTCACTACAACGTATTTATCTTACACGTACGGATTTTCGTTGTATACGTGCTGGTTAAACTTGATCCCAATGCGAACTTAAGCTAATTATATAATAGCTCAAATTGCTATAAACATTAAAAAGTTACACAAATTCAAAAAATATTCAGTAGTATGCACATTCGCATCGCCTAACAATGTTAAAACGTAACTCAAATTCAAGAACTATTCAGTATTATACACATTCTCACATCGCTAACTTTTTATAGGTAAATGTTATGTCGCCAAGAGAAGCGATAAAAAAAAGCAATCAACCAAGCTGAATTTTCGCGTAGCAGTCACGTGACTACTACCGACATGTTGCTCCCACTTTTTGAAGCTCTCAATACGATGTTGTCTACTTATATTTCACGTCTATGGTCAATCCCAAAGGGAAAGATTCGAGGACAACACGTAATTTTGAACCACGGTCAGATGACAAGGTCAACACCTGAGCTGGCACCCCACTCCAAACTTCCATTCGGATCTTTCCCTTTGGATTTGATCCCGGACCGTCACCGATCCTTCCCTTCGGAGGATGAACCCAAACCATCGTTATTGCTCGTTGTGTTGCTCCAGTGTGACGTTAATTAACCCTCTGACATCCGTACACATCTAAACATCATGTCCTCAGAAACTCAAAACGCCCGAGTAGCATTAGTTCAATCACCAATATTTCTTCCCCCCTCGTTTGCAACTTATTTTACACCTAATCGGGGGACTTTACACTGGGACCGAAAACGCGCTGGTTTTAATGGGGGGTTGTATGGAAAGTGCTCTTTTCAACTTATAAGTCGATCTTAGAATTATATATATATATATATAAACACGGATAGAAAATTGTCAAATTGTTAGAAAGAACAATTTTCTTTTAATGAAATATAGCGCAAAAGTAAAGCAATTGCAATTACTTATAAAACAAGGAAAATATTTTTTAATTTTAGAACAAACACATTAGGTTACGTTTAATTTTAAGTACATATTTTTCATTAAATGTTTTAAAAAGGCAATTTAATTTCTTTATTTCCCTCTGATCTCTTTTACTTCAAATCTCTTGCAACAGGAATATACAAGGTATACTTTTTCTGTTGTGTTGTCGGCAATTAATTTGTAATTTCTTATCTTATTTTTAAAACAATGTATCAAAAATTCGTGATAATTTTCAAATTAATAATATATCTTTTGCTTTGAAATTGATGTTTAATAAAAGTTTTGGAAATATAATACAAAGTGATAAAAGTGGTTATTTTTCAATAATTCTTCCTTATAAATATGATCTTAAAAGCAGCGTGATTTTTTTGATAATGGTTTCTTTTAAAATTGTAGACCAAAAGCATCTTGCAATAAAATATGCAAGAATTACGTCACAGTTATGTCCCTGAAATGGACGTTTTATTCGTTTGCGGGACTTAAAAATATGCGCTTTTTCTTAAAAACAGAGATAGGCAAACCTTTAAGTGTGATAACCTTTATTTATTAGAAATAAAATTCACACTTTACTACTATTACCCAACCCTCACTAATAAATCGCAAAATTAGCATTTATAGCTCGTAATTCAATTTAAAAATCATTCTTTACACAATTTTTCTTTTCAGTTACTATTGTATATGCGTAGGTACAAAACATGTGTTGGAATTAAATTTTACATAACAATACAAGTGAACATGTACTTGAGTCAAATTCCGCGTTGAAAGCGACGGTCAAGTGAGCGTCACTCAAAATGAGAAGTGCATTATAGTTTCTTCCATTGTTATAAATTTGTGATAGCTTCCATTCTAAAAAACCAAGGGGCTAAAATGGTCAGATGAGAGAAAACATAAAACTCAGCTACTAATAAAGTCATCTCATTCTTAAAGTATGCATTCTTAGAATTTTGTTCGTTTGATTACTGGGTTACGACATACCCTCAACGACCACTTCGGGACTAATGTTTAAAACATTTCTCGGATTATTTCATGTTACCGGTCGATACAAGTGGTTTTGTACACAAGAGAAACTGGCTTATCGACGCGAAGTCAATTGTTCACTCAAGAATCTCCCTCTGTCCCTCAGGCTTCGATTTCCCGTAACCTGTATACAAACAGCAACACTGGTTCTTTTATATGAGCATAGTATTGAAAGGGACAATGGACAAAAAAGATCACTTGAATCCTTCGGTCCCAACTCCGCTCTATTATCTTCAACGCGAAAAACACCCTCAGCTACAGTCGTTTACGTTTCTCATTGTAGCAAAAACACGTGTTCATCCTCAAGCAGTGAGAGCTAAACCTAAGAGCCGCCTTGAATAGAGAGAGGCCATTTACTATTTTTCTACCTTTCTTTAGAGGTCCAGTTAACACTTGGGTGGTAAATACCCACGTGAAATTTAACATTGTGGGGATCCCATGGGTAAGGTGAAAGAAATTGTTGGAAGTTTTGAGCCCTCAGTTCTAAAGAAACAGACATATTTTCTCTACTGCCTCCAAACCAAACATTAATCCAAGTGAAAGTAACAATGTGTGATAGATCGAGGTGCTACCGAAGAACTATCTAACTGTATTCTAAAGCACAGCTACCGAACAACGGTAACTGTATTCTAAATTATAGCAAGAATTATAGAATTCTCCATTAAATTTGACCAGTGCTTCGTCAACTGATAAGTGAGCGTACGGCTTAAAATGTTCGGAAAATTCTTTTCGCTAGTATGTTTCTAGTGGCTCTACTTTTTGGTGAAAATAAAATTTTCACTGTCCTTCTTAAGTTCGTATTCCCTGTCGGATATATGGAAATAGTGTTTAATGCGTAAAAATCTATTTTTACTCATCATCATTTTCACTCTTGAATTTCCAAGTGTCTCATTTTTGGACCAGTAATCAGTGATTCTAGGCTTGCGTACAATACTCATTACAAGCAGAACTGTAAAAAAATTCCACAGTTCTTTGATGCTCGCAATAGGTTCCCATCTCTCGTCTGCAAATCCTCGCATTTTGGCACAAAATTCACCATACTTATTTGTATTAACCCTGATGAGTTCGCATATCTCTTCACTCATTAATAATTTTAGATAGTCCAACGCTGAAGAGCCAGGTGGTAACATATGAAGGGGACCAGAAAAAATTAGTGAATTGGGGGACGTTTATGCGTTCGTTCTCAACCACTTCTGAATCCCATTCAACGGTACCGTCATTTTTTTCAGTATGAAGAATATCTATATTTTCTTCATCTTCGGATTCACTACCGACACTGATCGAATTGTTTCCCAATTCCTTAGTTGGCATTTCCAATTCGTCATCTTCACGCCTATCCAAATCTGATTCATCTGTATCATTAAAGAGTATTGTTTCGATCTCTTCTCGAGTCAAAATTCTTCTGTACCGAGGCATTTTAAAAGCAAAAAATCTCACAGGTGGTTATCCGATCCGCAGACAGACTGAAGAACGTAGTTAGAAATCGACCCCCTAACACCTGATGATCCTTAAGCACACCTTCAGGTGACAAGATGTTCGAAAATCCTTTGTAAAGTGGGGATGACCGATTACCCTCCTCACTGGTAGAGGGGCAGAAACGCTGATTACTTTAAAGGCCGGACGGGCGGCTAGCGGTTGTCTGAATGAGAAGCCGTCTCGGGATCCAGAGGGTTAAATACCCACCTACCTACCGGACCGTCGCCAATATCCCGCTGTTTGCCTCAGTGCAAAGTTAATTAAATACCTTCCTCCCTGCCAAACTTCCACACCATATGAGGACATTTGAGCCCCCGTCTTTGGTTGAACCGAGTTTCGAAGTCCCCTTGTATGACTAAGAGCTACCGCGGCCCTTATTCATACAAGGATTGACACGAAGGATGCAAGTATATTTAGTTGAACCCCCTTTGGCTGATACAATGTTACCGGTCGTAGCATGGATTTATAAAGTTCACGGGATTTCTTAACAAACGGTGTTCCATCACATCCAAAATGTACTCGATAGGGGACAAAGCTCATCGACCTTCTAATGAAATAGACGGATCGTGTGATCGGACCCGTTGTCATAAGATCTCTGAAGGGTAAATCATGTGGACTTGCGAATCGACTTACCCGATTGGCTGTCGAATCGCAGACTAGTGTTTTTGATTACGGTGGATAATCAGTTTAACCAATCAATTTAGGATTCTTGCTTTTACCAACAATCAGGTGAAAGATCTTCAAATCGAGCAACTGGAAGAAATAGCATGAAACTCGGGCACATACTCTGTCTATTTCATTATAAGGTCGATGACAAAGCTGGTGATTTGGCTGGCCAAGGAAGTTTGTCGCATGCATTATATAGATGCGTGCCGTGTAGCCAGGTATTATCTTGCTGAAAAAATAGTCAGGATACCCCGAAAGACAGAATCGAGACGTAAAATATCTGACCTTCCGCTGTGATGACGCCACGGAGGACTACCAATGGGGTCTGGTTATCATGAGAGGGCGCCCCAGATCCATGCGCGCCGTATGTAGTTCGAAAGTAAAAGTGTAATCCATGCGCTGATCATTTCGTCTCCACCCGTCTACGCAGGGGTAGGTTGTTAATCACGCCAAAGTGGGGACATTTGAGGCCACGAGATTTAACGTGTACCAGCCCCGTGAACACGATCTTTGGCAGGACCGAGTTCCGGGGAACTCGCAACCCTCCGGTTAATCCGTTCCTCTTTCAACTGGGCTACCAAGGCCCTCCTATACAGAGGGGTGTCGTATGTACCGGTAAAAAACGACTCATCACAGTAGGCAATTTGTCCCCGCTAGGAGCAATTTATTCCTGGCATCACTGCTGAGACGCACTGCATTATGATCGGTCTCCGCTCTTGTAGTCGTATAGCGGTGGTCACTTTAGTACCGGTAACATAATGAATGCACTAATGACACATTCGGTGCAGTTAATACTGCCAACACAATTGCTCGATCGTTGCCCTGGGCCATCTGCTGAAATCCAGTTCTCGACCCATTTCTTCTATCATCCAATTAATGCGTCGCTCCATCCCAAATGGTGAGCGATTTGACCATCCCCCGTCGTAAGTGACTTGGTTGCCGAGGAATTACCAGTCATTGAAGATCAAAATTAGCTGGAAATTTTGTCCTTAACAATGAGGATCACTATATACACCATAAACAATGCAGTTCCGATGCTGTAGTTACTTATTCATTTCTTACCCACAAAAACTTAATCATTTACATCTTTGGCAGGGCGGAATTTGGATACCAAATTTTGTTTTGATCAGATTATTCTTTGCCAGTGTATATAAACACGCATGACCAAAAATTCGAAAGCTTGTTTAGTTTTTAATGTGTTCAAGTAGGGAATCCATTTACTGACCAGAACTAGTAGACATTTGAACAGGTAAGTACTTCATAGGATATACAGTGCATTCCAGGTGAAATCATTGCCAATCAATTCCGTCATTTTTCAATGGACCGGTATTTCCCTTGAAGAATATGCACAGGCCTGTGGACAATTTGGGAAATACTGTTCCCCTTTCAATAGTAAAATATTTTCCTTGTTGTCTTCCATTAAGATTACAGAAAACCCCTTCTAACCTATCCTTTTTTCCGCTTTCGATGATTCACCCACTATTAGAAAAGCACACAAAAAGTTTATTTTACTTTAAAGAGTAGAGTCAATGATTTTTTGGAGTGAGAAGTCAAGGAACCTTTTTGGAAGATTACAAATGGAAATTCTATTCATATGGGCATTGTCTATGAAGTACTAATGAAAAGTTGACATGCTGACAAAATCCTGGTCATCAAAATAAAAACATTAAAAATGGAAATAAAAACTATTAAGTATATTTGTAATATGCAAGTCATAAGCATTAAAAGACTTTTAAATTACACATGTATATAATTTTGCATTTAAAAACTTTTTAATCATTCACTGGTACTTTTATTTCCTTTGTGATAAAACGTATGAAAATAATTGTTTAATTACATATCATTATGATTGTAATGGAGTCAAATGAACAAAGGAAAATTTTATAGTCATGTTACATTTATCATATAAATATGTCAAAATTTTTTTTTTCATAATTTCGTTAACTGAAAAATAATATTTCACCATGAAGTTGTCAATTTTTAGTAAAACTTTTCCATTTAATCAATGTTAAGAAATTCAATTTTTTATTTCACTAAATAAACACTAAGTAGAACTAACTCTTGATATTTTAGGGGCCCCTTAGAGATTGCTTAAATCGGGCTCTGAAATTCCAAAGGCTGACCTGGCAGCAATAAGACTTAAACTTTTGCACATATCTACTATCGCAAAGAAATATTATTGAAAAAATAGCTAGAGATATGAAAATGTGATAATAATTTGATTACAAGTTTTAGGATTCTTTTCAAAGGAAACAACACAAGATAAAAAATCCACAAAATTTTATTCCCAGTTCTCCATAACAAATATGCCTCATTTGCAGGTATTATTTTACAATTCTCAGAATAGAAAACTCTCTCATGAGATAGTTTTCTTCTGCAATCAGTGACTGATTGCTGACACCACTCAGTTGCAGATAATACAGAAATCAAAGACACAAACAGGCACTGAATGATTCATACAAAATTGTTCAAAACCTTCTTGTATCCTTGTTCTTACAAAATGAATATTTAGTTCATCAAAGCATTGCAATAAAAAATGTAAATTTTAATACGCAAAATATTTCCAATGTGAAATCAATAGTTATTGTATCAAGCTATTTTAAACCAGTGTTTTCAAATGGAAAATCTTTATAAAAAATCAAAGCACACATGCAGAAAATATACAATTCTTAAGATATTGAAAATAAATTTATTCAATGTCCCACTTTACAAAAAAAAAAACAATAAATAAGAACCTTCCACTGTTATTGGTCCAAAAAATTAACATTAACATATGAGCGTAAGTTGTATGTAGCGTTTGTACCCATATTAGTTCACCTAACAGATGTCAACACTAAAATATGTAACTAGAAGTATTTATTAACAAAATAAACAGAAATGAAATTAGATAAATAAAAACAAAAAATTTGCAAATTGAAAGCTGACATGCTACCAATGTTTAATATATAAAGAAATTCAATATTGATAATTATTTAACTTAAAACATATAGCACCTTAAATATTTGAAAGTTTTGAACAATGGAATGCCAATTTAGATAACACATGCCTTTAACCTGTACAATAAAAATGACACGAGTCAAGCTAATTGTATACAGTAAGGATGACATGTAAATGCAGCTGATACAGCTCAGTACTTATAACAAGTCTAATGGAATTGAATAATTATTGTTTTATTGCAAACTTCAAGTTATCTGGTATGTTGCCTTTTATGTTGGGTACAAAACATGGAAGCATAAAAGAATAGAGATGCAAAACTAAGTTCTCATTTCACAGCTGAAGGATAATTTTTCTGTTTTGTATAAAAAGTTATTCAATAAGCCTAAGAACTTTACCAATAGCAATTGTCCTACCTGAAAAGAAAAATGCATTTATTAGGAATGACTTCAATATTATAAAAATTGACTAAGTACATAAATTATGAATTTTGAAATTTACCTTCATCTCGTAACGTAAATCTTCCCATTTGGGGAAAATCTTTAAATGATTCAAGGCATATTACTCCACTACATTCCAACCTCATTATTGCAATTTGATCCTGCTTTACGAACCTTGGACGTGTTTTACCCTTTTCTCCTGTTTTCTTGTCTACTAAGCAAATTAAAGCCTAGATAGAAAAACAGGTCTTAAGGATTAGTATAAAATGAGTTAGTATGATAGCAAAAGATTGAAAATCGACAGTCCATATTTTATAATTGAAAATACAACATAGAAAATAATTTTATGGGACTTTTATTGCAGAAACCTTTGAATTAATTTGTTTACTCTTTAAAAACAATTCAGCAATTTTAAATATTGACACATAGTTAAAAGTGAGCAGAAAATCTTATGTTACAGTAGATATTAAGAATCAAATATGCTGTTACGTCATCACTATTGCATGTCTTTCATGAATATTTACGCTTATGAACATCATCACGTTTTAAAGAATGTTTCATATTACTACTAGCCCAAAATCTTAACTCTAGCATTCTTTTTAATGTCATGTTTGCAAACATTGCTTGTTAAATCATTTATTTGTTCAGTTAAGTTAGCCAATTTCTAATGCTTAATAAAAAATGTTGGTACTATTTGTAATCCCGCGACCAAAGGAAGAACACTGCAGGTACTCAGAAACATTTTAGTTCCTTGGTAAGAATCCCTCATTAGGAAAGTGTTTTAAAGAGTAGCAATTGAAAGCTTTTTGCAGAAGAAAGAAAAGTCAGCCACATCATTTACAGAAAACAGCTTTTTGAATTCAATTTAAATATTGCTTTAAACATCAACTAATTTTACATAGAAAACACATACTTTAACAAAAACTTCTTCGATAGCAGCATGAATATGCAACACAGCACTATAACCTGGACAGATAATTGATTTATGCTCCAAAATCACAACCTGTGAAAAAGGATATTTTATTAAAAACTATCTATGCTTGAAAAGTTGAAATTCTTTTAAAATTCAAACCTAATTCAGAAAAATAACTTATGAAAAGAAAAACATTCAATGTGAAATTAGAATTATAATCATGTAATTATCAATGGAGGACAATTTGGCATATACTTTAACTTAGAGGTTATTGATTACCAAATTCCTGAATCACTAAACAAATTGTTATAACAATTGCACGGAAAGTTAACACAAATATAGATAACACAAATATTAAATTGTTTGGATAAAATGAGTATTTAATTAGTTTCTTGGTACAGATTAGCATATTTCAAAAAGTAAACACATAAATGAGAAAACATGGTGTACCTGAGCATCAAAAACTTTTCCTATTCGACAAGGATTATTGAAGTCACATAAAACAAAACCTGATGACACTTCCTGAAAATTAAAAGTAAAGAATAAAATTGCTTTTAACAAGTGTATTTACTTAATATTAAAATTTATTTCACTCTGGAATAAGAAATACTGAATTTTAAATGCATTCATAAAATTTTTTAAAATGCCTAAACACACCCACATATTCCTTTTAAACATTTACTAGCAAAGGAGAAAAATCAAATAAATTTCAATTAGCATGATTAAACAGCATAGTTCAGAACAATTTATTTTAAATGAGTAAAATGAGATAAATGATATCATGATTAACTTTTAAATGGGACTCAGTATCTTTTAAGAGGTTTTGTGATGCAACTATTTGAAATGCATGGAAAATTAACAAACCTCTTCTTCAACACCTTTCAGCTTAATTTTTATATTTTCTCCAGATGTTACAGAAACAACTTCATCCTCGTCTGACCAAAGTTGCAAGACTTCAACAGCTTTCTAATATTAGTGAAGAAAATAAAGTATTTGATAACTACAAAGAAAAATATTAACATTCTTACATTTAAAAATTTAATAAGGCACAATTGTCACACAAAATGAGGAACAAAATAATGTTCAATGATATTCTAGAAACATGGAATAGTTAAAAACAATGTTACAACAAATTGCATCAATGTTAAGAAGATTTTAATCTTTCTTTTTTGTATGGGTTTATTTTTAAATAAATAAGTTTAATCAGATAATGTAAACTGATGGAATACCTGTCTCCAATCTAGTTAACTGATAATGCAGTTTAAATTAGATCTAAAATTTATCATTCATCTACACAAATTTGTGTTCATTTTCCCACATGAAAACTAATTAATTGATATAAGGATATACATGGCAACATTTAACTGGTTACATTTTTGTGTATTAAGCAATCAGAATAAGCTATAGTACTAAAAATGCTAAACCTCTTAAGTTTGATGGTTGACCTAATTAATAAGTTAAATAAATCTTTATTCAAACAGTTTTTACTTACCCTGTTTGGCATTAAAAGTAACTGTTGTGATCTTTTAGCATTTCCTGCTTCAACTTTGCCTAAAACAACTGTGCCCATGTCCTGCAAAAATCAAGATATTAAATAAAATTTAATACTATATATGTTGCATTCAAATTTAATAGTGAAAATAGTAATTCTTTATTCAGTTTTTGAATAGCCTGGAGGTTTATTGCACATTTCCTATCCTTCATAGATATTTATTACTTTCATCTACTTTAGAGAATGTAGTGATTGACAAGGGGATGCGAATGGTGTTTAACCCTTATATCATAGTGATCCCCTAGCCCTTTCATGTTATACACTAATATAAAACAAGAAAATGTGAGAAGATAAGAAAGGTAGAAATAGATTCTGTAGAATACTTGGATGAAAATTAAATGACTTGTGGTTGGAAAACTCACAATATGGAAATAAGATATAACTTCCATTTAATGTAGCTTAAGTTAAATATAAAAGTGCAAAGTTTCACAAAAACACTCATGAGAAAAAACAATCAAATAGGAGTTTACTCATCGAAGACACACTTCCTCCATCTATTGTATTTTATTTGAAAAAAAATTGACCAACTTTATCATGCATGTAAATAACATTTAAAGGATTCAAGAAAGTTAAATTTTACACAAGTTTATGAAATAAATAAAATAATTAAATATTACTTTAATATGTCAATGCATAAGACTAATATTTTCTATTCACTAAACTGTTGAATGATTTAATACACATTGAAGTCTTTATTGTGTAATTTTCAGAAATAAAATATAAATTTATAACATAAAAAGTTATTTTAATACCTTATATTTATCCACTACTGGCATTCTAAAAGGACCTTCTACCGGCCTGTTTAAGGATGGTAGAGTATCAATATAATCCAAGAATGCTGGTCCTCTAGAAAATTAAAATCAATGAACAATTGAAAAAAAATTGCGAAATTTTAAGATAATTTCACAAAAAAATTAATCATTCACAGAACATGTATGGAAAAGCTTTTGCCAGCAAACATTTAAATACACTTTTAAGATAATTCGTAGTAAATATTTCTCAAGAAACAAATCGTCATGTTCAATTTAAATATTGCAAACCTAAAAAGCATAAATATATATGCTTTTCAAGTTTAGCAAAATATAAAAATTAAGATTTTATAGTTAACACTACAAAATAAAATTGATTTGGGAAAAAAGCTTGGACATTTTTATTCCTGAAATGCTCATGTTTAATATTAAATTAACAAATGTTGAGTTGACAACACACTTTAAAGTTATTATATTTTGTCATTATGGGCTCAGGCTCATTTTTATCCTTTTTAAAGAGCAAACAAATTTCAATGATTCTCAGGAATGGTTATAATTTAAGACTAAAGTGATATTTTTATTACAAAATATTTTTACTAAAATTAAATCTAAAAAGCATATTAAAATAGCAATATTAATACACATTTAAATAAGCTCAGTATAAATATTCTGAAATTTTCCTAGTGGTTCAATAACCTGCTTTAATTTGAGCATGCATAGTTAAAATATAGAATCAGGGTTTGTAGTTTTTTGAAAATGTGACTACTTTACTAGGTGACATATGTTAATTGAGTAATAAGTTGTATGCATAGCACTACACACATTATAAGTAAAAACAATTTTGGACATAGATAAAATATTTTCCCATGATTGTTTGCAAGCTATTATAAGTTGTGCATTAAAATGATATATTTTCATGCAATCTTTAACATTCTACTCAAATTTGGATGTTTGCTAATACAAGCACTCCTCACTTTATGTTCAACCTGTTTAAGACAGCTCAAACTTATAACTAGCTCCCCAGTGTCGGGAATCCTCGTTTAGTCTTAGAGCATTTTCACACACAATAGCAAAACTAGAGCAGGATGTAAAAGTATTTGCCTAAACACATAACTGCTATCCTACAGCAAATGGACCAAGGGACTATAGCTATGTTTAAAGTGTACTATTTAGGAACACCTTTTTTCAAAGTTGTAGCAACACAAAAGGATGAAGTAGCCCTTCATGATTTTGGGAAATCATACAACATTTCACTCTGCATAAAGAACATTGAATCAGTTTGAGGGAGGGACAGAAAAAAGTTTACAAGGCATATGGAAAAATTCTTTAAATGTTTCATGAATTTGAAAAGACGAACATATTGATATTGTACAGAAAACTTGCCCACATATTTAATTGAGATGTTGAAGTGGAAGGTATTGAAGAACTAGCGTTTATGTTGATGAGAGCTAATTAACAAACATTTAATAATTGGAAGCCCAACAGCACTTGTGAAAAAGGAAAGAATGTAGTACAAAAGAAGTTCACTGTGAAGGGGTTAGCTGGCGTGTTCTTGAAAGTAAATGTGGCTATATTAGAACTAGAAGGTATGGATTTGAATGTTGAAAGGTGCAGAAAAGTGGAACGGCAAATGAATGAACTTTAATGAAACTTTGGTGAAATTGAAGATGGTTTGGGTTTTATGGCACAGGGTCCATTAGCGGACAAGCTGTGCCAAACAGGTGAAACAGCCAAAGTAGTAAAACAGTATTCTAAAAATTTCAGGCTTTTTTTAATATTCGAAAACTAAGTTAAAAACATTAAAGTTTAAAAATATAAATACAGGACGATTCTTTGTTTTCAATACAAAGAATAGCAGATAAACGTTAAAAACCTTAAGATGAGAAATTATGTATTTTTAAAAATATGACTGATGACAACAATATACATTTGAAACATGAAGATGACAACTATATACATTTTAAAAATCCAGAACATCGTAAAAAAGGTAAGAGTGCAGAGTAAGGAGGATTGAAATTGAAGATGGAAAAACTCACAAAGCAGATCATATTAGAGATCCTTCTTGAAAGCTACATCCAGGACTCCTACCCCAAGTTCTAGTTTCCTCCATCTCACTTAACTGGGATCCTACAGCTAATTATAACACTGATAACCTCAAACAAGGTGTCACAACTTGACCACACTTTTTGCCGAGAAGCCTTTCAGAGTTGATCCTACACTGTCGCCAGTGGATTGGTGTTTATATTTTCGGTGCCGGCAAGGTGCACAAATCTGTTGCACTTCGAGATGTATATGTTCTTCGGGAGGTGAAGGCAGACACTCGTGTGATCGGTTCAAGTGTAGAACATTAAAAACTTTTGAGGACTATCTATGTTTTTTCGTTTGACATGTCGGGAGCCATATATATGTAAGTTTCTACTATTAAATTATTTTTGATATAAATTAGCTGTACTTTATTCTCTCCAGAAAGTAACTATAGGAAACAAATTCTAAGATTAAGAAGCAGATAAAAAGGACTGGTAGTTTTTTAACGTTGACGATCTGCTATATAAAATTGCGCCTGACAGGACTTGGAATTTGTTATTGATAAGAAATTAATTCATTTACTTTAATTTTATGATGGAGAGTTTAAAGAAAATGCGTACTCCTCTAAGAAGTGGTTTCACTAGAATCGCTAATGTGTTATATGAATGTTCAGAAGAGGAGGAACGTGATATTGATAAAATTGAAATTTAAATGACTCAGTTAGACGAAAAAAGGTTAGAACTTGAATCAAAAGAAAAAGAAATTATTGCTTTGTTATCAGATGAAGATGAGTGTTCTCAAGAAAGTTTTAATCAGGCTTACAAAGTTTTCGAAGAGTATAAAACTTAAAACTAAAGTTAAGACGTTAAAGTATTAATGACGATGTTAAAAGTACAATGACGATAATAAAAGCGTCCTTAGTGAAACAGTATCGAAACGAAAGTTCCAACTTCCTAAAATTGAGCTTAAGTTCAATGGTGATGTTAAGGAATGGCTTGGTTTCTGGGGTCAGTTTCGGAAAATTCACGAAGACTCGGACATTGTGCCAGAGGATAAATTACAATATTTGTCCCATCTACTGTAGAAGGATCGCGTGCCAGAGATATTGTAGATTCCTTTCCTACATCTACTGAGAATTATGAGCAAGCAGTTGAGTGTAAAAGCTAGATTGGGAAGAGAAGATTTACTCATAGAAGTTTATGCACAAGAATTGCTGAACTTAATTTTGAACAATTCTTTGCATAAAGCTCAAGTTACACATCTTGCTAAATTGTATGATAAAATTGAAGCACACCTCCGTGCCCTTGAAACATTAGGTGTAACTTCTGATAAGCATGTTTCTATGCTGTATCCCTTAGTTGAAAGCTCTTTACCAGAAGACATGATTCGAGTATGGGAAAGAAGTATTAGTTTAACTAATGAAACTAAGAAAATGCCAAATAAATTGACCGCTCTTATGAGTTTTCTAAAATCAGCAGTTGAAGGGGAAGAACGAATTTCAATAGCAAAAGAGGGGTTTTGTTTAGAGGCAAAACATAAAGGGGAATATTCCTATTCCATTTCTAATGATAAACAATTTCCAACCGCAATCGGACTTTTCGACAAAGCTGAGACTCGTTGGAATAAACAAGCACTGTGCTCATTTTGTGAGAAAACGCATGATTCACAAGTTTGCAGAATTGCGTTAAAAATGAGTTGGGATGATAAAAGGAAAAACTTAGCAAAAAAGGGTTGTTTTTTATGTCTAAAAATAGGTCATAGAGTTTGTGATTACAGATGCAAGATTAATTATGAAAAGTGTAGTAGACATTATGCTATGTGTAATGAAGGTAAATTTAAAAGAACATAAATCGAAAACGAACACTGGCGAAAGTGATAATCAAAATATGATCAATGATGCAGTTTTAAGCAATTGCACATGTTGTGCAGCTCTTTTACAAGCAATGTATGTACGATTACGAGGTGCAGGAAATAAGGGGAAAATAGTTTGTGCACTTGTTGACACTGGGAGTCAACGATCTAATTTGAGTAAACGTGTAGCGAAAGAAATGAAATGATTTTATTAAAGAAGAAAGTATTATTCATAATTTATTTGGGGGCAGAGAACATCCAGAGAAAGATTTTAAATACAGAGTATTCATTCGCAGTTTGAAAGGTGATTATAATTGTAACTTTGAGGTCCTTGACCAGCAAACCATTTGTTCGGCTGTACCCATTCCAACATTAAAACCATTCGCTGAGGAGCTTGAATATCATAATATTACTGTAACTGATCAATTAATCTCTGAACAAGAAGAATCGTTAGAATTGATCTATTAATTGGGGCTGATGTTGCGGGTAAACTCTTTAATGGAAAGATTATTCATCTGCCGTGTGGACTTGTTGCTGTAGGAACATATTTGGGTTGGACTTTGATGGGAAAGATGCCATATCAAACTTCTGATGCCAATTCTACGATGGTAGTTATATTACTGAGTGGTTTATATTACTTTTATCTTAATCCCTCACTAGTGACATGAATTTTTTGGACATAGATGAAAAGGTTGGGGATCCAACCGACACCATATAATAAAATTATTTAAAAATTAAACAATTCTCAGAATTTTTGAATTCATTAGAAACGCATAAAATGTATAGAATTTCTTCACTTATTTTTATATAAAATAATTAATTGTTTAAAGACTTGTTTTTAAGAAAAAATCCTGTTGCCAATAGAAAATAAAATAAAAAGGAATTTGATTCAAGTTTCATGAAAACAATCCTACTTCTTTTTATTTAGCTTGGAAAAAGTACTTATTTGTGAAAAAATTATTTTTAAGTAAACAGTAAAAAATGAGACAAGACATAAAAAATACATAACTTGAAATAAAATATCCTATTTTTCAAATTTTATTTGAGCATTGGCAAGTATTTGATAGGTACATTCCAAGCAAACGAAAAAGGGTTCAATCATAATATACAAGAAAATGAAGAATGAAAGAAATGAATTTTCTCTATGAACAGTATAGAATAAGCAATATCATTCCCCAAAACATGGGAATTTAGTGTAATTTTGAGCTTGCAATAAAAAATTTTATCATTACAATCATCATAATCATTAAAACAGCTTTTCAGTTCAATCCATATTCTATTTTTTCAACATATTCAATTATCAGATGGGCGAATTAATTTTTACATTCCAAATTTTAATCCCATAAATACAGAATAGTTAAGCTATCAGTGTAAAGAATTCTTAGTGATCAATGCATAAAATTTTCCAATAAAATTGCAAATTATAGATTTTGTACAAAATTGCAATGCTTTTGTGACATTGCAGAAAACCTTTCTTGTTGTGACTAAGGTCTTATTTTTCATGAGCAGGCTACAATACTAAATAGATTGAACATCTTAAAAAGGAGTACAAGTTGTCACAATTTTAATAAATTGAGTGAATATATTTCGAGCATCTTTACCCATCACATGAAGGACAATTCAAAATTGGCCACTTGCAATTTATATTCACATGGAATGTTTAAAACAAAACCCAGTGATCAACAGGCTTGTGAGAGACACATGTTGGTCAATGGCCTAAGAGGGGCATGCCTGGTAATTATGATCCCAATCAACTAATACTGTTATTTAGTCTTTAAAGGGAGGATGATTCAGTATAATTTTTTAAGGGTGAACTGAGTACAAGTAAATTTCTTAATTTATTTGAAGAAAATAAGATGCATCCTGTTCACTGTTATTTCATTTCCATTACTAAACTTGACACAGAATGGAAACAAAATTCAGATTCAGATCAATGGTTTTTTTTAATGAAAAGCACTTGATTTAAATTGGCACATCCCTGATATAAACTTTTATGCATTAATTAATATTAAACATAACTAAATTCTATTAAGAAACTATTTGTCTTTCATATCACTAAGTTTAAGCTTATAAGGGCAATGAATTATTAAAATCATTAAAATCCTATTTGGTCAATATCAAAATAAATCATGATTTTTCATTTCTTTTATTTAAGGAGTAATAATTAAATTTTACTTTTTATAAATCATAATTAAATAAATTTTATTTTCCAGCCTTTTTGTATCCCATTTTTTTAAGAGTGGCTTTGTCTTTTACAAACACTAAATTCTAAATAAGTTTCTCCATTCCAAAGGGACCATCACAAATACAATGTTTTTGCAAAGAGGAAACCATACTTATTTGCAACACACTGAAAACAAATGTTAAATAGTACTGATTCCTTCACCAGAAATTACAAACTTGCTCTTAAAAACTTCAAGTCTATCCAAATCTTGACATTGCGATGAGTATATCAAAATTAACTGAAAACACTTTGTTGCATGTATGGACTGGCCTCATGTATAAAATTCAAGTAGGTAGGTTCTTCCCAAGTAGGAAAATTTTCCAGACTTGTATTTTAAGAAATCACATAAAACATTTTAGACTGCAATTTAAAATTGATTTTATAGAGATAAGCACTTACCGATACCAAGAACAAACTTGCTCCTCAGGGGTATATTTGAGAAAAGCTCCTGTCAAACCAGAACAGGGCATAAATATGACATCAACTTTAGGATTAAAACCACATTTCTTCAAGTAGGGAATGAGCTTATCTTTACATTCATTGTATCTTAGAGAAAAAGAATGGAAAAATCAGAATTCCAAATATGATTAGTCGCAGAGTCAAATCTTGGTTCAAATATCAATATCTGGGCAAAAGAACAAAACCATTTATTTTGAATTGTTAATACAAAAATCAATTGTATATCTGTATTTCGTGCCTTAATTTTAAACAAAATAAAAACTGAATTTGGATGAATTATACAAATTATGATGTCAGAGTAAAGTTAATCTAATAACAGAAATCTAAATTTTAAACAAAAGTAAAGCTAACCACTAACGAAAAACACCTTTTTATTCAAATGTACAGTCGCGGAAAAAACCCGAACCACCCCTCTTCATTCGAGCAATTTTAACAGTAGAGAAAATTCAAAGATGGCGTTCGACAGCAACTACGGTCTTTTATAAATTCAAATGAAAAAACTTGTATAAGGGGCTGTCTTCATATTAAATTGAGCACCAAATTCATAATTTCCAATGGAAACCCTCTATTTTGACACAATTTCAAATCCATATCAAAATTTAACTTCAGATGCCAAATTTCATGTCGTCAAGTCTTACCGTTTCAAAATTATGCATACAGAAAGATTGGAGCTCCTAATGTTAAATCAGTTTCTCAGACTTTTATGGATATCTTCCTAAATATTTCTACACAGCTGATATTTTGTACCATGTGTTAGAAATGCGTAAGAGGGCGCTGGCCTTGAATGTATATTCTATGCATTTAAGTGGGTCAATCTGTTACGAAGTTCTTGATGAGAAAGAATGTGTAAGGGTTGCAGCCCTAATAATACTGTTTTGTCTTGTTATGTTCTGCAAGATGTCTGCTACTATGATTTTAATAAACTAGTTATTTTATCTATTTGTGTAATGGAAATGTACCACTGAACCACCAGATACGCCAAATTGGTGCATCGGCCGGGAATCCAAATGCTACGAGTTTAAATACTTAATATGCTACGAAAATAGATCCAATACTTGGATTCGGTCATACCTAGAATGAAAAGGCAAGCATTTAGTTACTTTCGTTTCATTGTTGATTGTTATTTGTGCAGTCTTGGGTGTATTGTTGAACCAAAAATGGAAATGGATAAGTTAGACAGGTTAAAACAGAAACGTGTTACGGAAAGAACTTTGACGACGAAATTAATTAACAAAATATATGAAAGTTTAGAGTCAACAGATGGAACGTTAATTGATGATTTAGGAGAATATTTTGATATTCTAGCTGAAAGAAAAAATAATTTGAAAACATTTGATTACGAAATTCAAAATTTAAATGATATTGATGAAGATGTAATTAACAGCTAAGAATATCAGGAAAAATGTATAAAGGCTTCCAGAAAAATTAATAAATTCTTAAGAAACGCTGAATTTGCATCGAACCGAATTCTAGAACAATCCCCGATCGTTGAACATCGAAATGTTCATGTTCCGAATTCAAAATCAGTTAAGTTACCCAAACTCATGTTGGAATGGTGTTCTGGAAATCCAAAATGTTTTATAGAATTCTGGAATGGTTTTGAAAGTATTATTAAACAAAATAAAAGTATTTCAAAGGTAGAAAAATTTGCGTATTTGAAAACATTATTAACCTTTACACTATGCCGCTTTTATTCCGCTATCTGAATTTGGGATGACAGTTGTCCCGCCCGTAGTCAAAAGGTTAACTAGCCAAGCCTTTAATATTGTATCTGGATTTGAACTAACTAATAAAAATTATGATAATTGCATAGTCTTTGAAAGACAGATATGGTAGGAAAGATATTATAATTAATTCTTTCATGAATAAGATCTTAAATTTAGAGGGTGTTAAGAATTCTGCAAATATAAAGGCACTTATAAAGCTTTATGATGAATTAGAAATTGCAATTCGAAATTTGGAAGCAATGCAAGTTGCATCTGGTTCGTACGGACATTTGCTTATTCCAATTTTGTTAAAGTTAATTCCAGAGGATATGGTATTAGAATTTAATAGGGGCAAAAAGTAAAAAAACGAAGTTGAAGCATCAGAGTTAATTGAATTTATTAAAACAGAAATTGAATGCAGGGAGGCGTCCAGTTTAGTTACAAATGATAAAAGTTTTCCGCCTCCACGTTTCGATCAGTCTAAACTGGAAAGTAGAAGATTCTCAAAAAATACACTCACAACTGCTACTTTTAATACTGTGGTTAATCGAAATTGCATCTTCTGCGAAAGGTCACATGATTCTTTTAAGTGTGATAAAAATGTTTATGACAAATTATCTAAATTGCAAAATGAATTTAGGTGTTGGATTTGTTTTAAAAGGTACCACCTAAGTAGAAATTGTGGGAATAAAAATGCTTGTGTAAGATGTGGTGGATGGAACCACCATGAATCGGTTTATACTAATAATTCTAATCGAAGCAAGTCGGGTAGAAATTGCAAACAGAACTCGTCAGAAAATGTGATAGTCGCCCAGATTTCAGTTTCGAATAACGAAAGGCAAACTTGGAATCCCGATTCAGTTACTTCAGTTTCTCAATGCCATAATAACATTTCAGAATCAAACAATGTGCTATTGCAAACTTGCAGAGTTCTGGCTTGTTCTGATCGTAAAACGAAATTAACCAGAATTATTCTTGATCAGGGTAGTCATAGATCTTTTATTAATGAGACTTTGGCAAATCATTTAAAATTAAAACCCATTAGGAGCGAAAAGCTTTCTGTTTTTTCATTTGGCATGAAAAGGGCATTAGAAAAAGTGTATCCAGTAGTTGAAATTGAGTTACGAAATAAGAATAAAAAAGTTAAAATGAATGTGGAGTGCCTTGTTACAGAAACTATTTCTGCGGTACCTATTGGTAAGCCTTCGTTTCATTCTCAAAAAGTGATGACTCAATTAGGGCTAGAAATTGCTGATACTGCGCTAAACAGAGATTTATTAGATGTAGAAATATTAATTGGGGCGGACAGGTTTTGGGATGTCATAACAAAGGAAAGGATACAGATAAATAAACTATGTGCAATTAATTCTAGTTTCGGATGGTTAATAGCTGGCATAGAATGTAAACAAAACAATCCGGTTTTACAAAATATAACCGTACTGGGAAACACGGTACTTGATTTAGTGATGATTTAAGAGCATTTTGGGACCTTGAATCAATTGGAGTAAATTCTAAATGCAACAAACATTCTGATAGATATTGATATTATTCGACGCTTTGAGAGTAATTTACCATCCAAGAACTGCAGATACAAGTCCATGTTATTGCGGAATTCTAGTTCAGAAGAATTAGCTAACAATTTCGATGTAGCAAAACGGCATTTAGAAGTGCTAAGAAATAAATTATATAAAAATTCTGAGATTTTTGAGCAATACAAAGCAATAATTGCGGAACAGGAAAAGGAGGGTATTGTAGAAGAATGTACAAATGATATTGGATATTTGGGATATTATATGCACCATAGAGCAGTAATACGGTCTAGCGAGACGACGAGGGTTCGAATTGTTTTCGACGCGTCATCAAAAACTGAAGGTACAAAATCTATAAATGATTGTCTTGAAGTTGGTCCAAACTTAAATCCAAATGTGTTGGATGTAATGTTAAAGTTTTGTAAGTTTCAGATAGCTTTTAGTGGTGACATTGAGAAAGCGTTTCTGATGATAGGAATTTCAGAAAACGATAGGGATTATTTAAGGTTTCTTTGGTTCGGAAATGAAACTTTCAAAATTATGCGCATGACACAAGTACCATTTGGTGCTGCCACGAGTCCTTTTATATTATTAGCAGCAACTATTAAATACCATATAAGGAAGTACAAAACTGGTCACCGTGATACATATGAAATGTTAGATTCATCTTTGTACATAGATGATTTGTTTTACGGTGCTGACAAAATAGAAGATGCATATCGATTATCCTCAGGCGCAGTAAACATTTTAAAGGAAGCGGGTATGAATATGAGAAAATTAAAATCTAATTCCGATGAATTAAATTCATTAAGGATAAAAGGCAATATATTAGAGAATAATGATTTGGCTTGCGAATCAAAATTCCTGGGTATGATTTGGAATCCAATAGAGGACATAATTAAGTTAAATTTTGCTTCTTTGAAAGAATCCTTGGAAAACGTTAAAGAGGAGACAAAAAGAACAATCTATTGCTAGAATCTATGATCCCATTGGATTTCTACAACCTTTTGTAGTCAGAGTTAAGATGGTATTACAGAGTATCTGGATACAGGGATTAAATTGGGATGATCCTCTTCCCCCTGATATTCAAAGAATTTGGAAAACATGGTGTTCAGAATTACCAGATTTGGAAAATCTTTCCATTGCACGCAAATACTTCTCTGATTATGAGAAGTTGGATGTAAATGTTCACATATTTTCTGACGCGACCCCTAAGCCATATGGAGCAGTCACTTATTTTAGATACCTTAATTCTAATAGTGAAGTCGAAACTAGTCGAAGTTTAAACCTTTTGTGTTTAAAGGGTCGAATCCAGTTTTCTGCCGTTGATGACGAGTTGAAACACCCATGGTTGCTGCCATCTAGAGATAGATTCTCTGAGTTGCTAATTAGGGACACTCATGAAAGAGTGCTTCATTCTGGAATCGATGCAACTCTAGTGCAAATTCGAGAAAAATTTTGGATCAAGGGGAGGCAGTGCGTAAAAAATGTTTTGCACAATTGTGTTACTTGTAAGATACAACTCACGTCCTGGATCACAGGATGTGGCGCCTCTTCCACCCGATCGAATTTTAGAATCACCTCCATTTGCAGTGACTGGACTTGATTATGCTGGACCTTTCTTCACCAAAGTGCCAATAAACACTATCTTCTGTTATTCATGTGTGCAGTTGCTCGAGCTTTGCATCTTGAACTGGTTCCTTCTGACTACAGAATCCTTTTAGTTAGCATTTCACAGGTTCATTTCTAGATGAAGATTGAGTAGTACAATTTATTCTGACAATGCTAAATCTTTTAAAAGAGCAGATATTGAATTAAAAAAATTGTGGAAATGTATTTCACATCCTGCTGTAAAAGATGATTACATCTTTTGGTATAAAATGGAAATATATTGTTGAAAAAGGACCATGGTGGGGAGGATTCTGGGAGAGAATGGTAAGAACGATAAAAACAAGTTTGAGAAAAATTGTTGGTCGTTATCACTTTCTCTTAACGAACTTTAAACTGTTTCTGTAGAAATAGAAGCTATGGTCAATTTAAGACCAATTACTTATTTGTATGATGATCCCTCAGAACCTTCCCCACTCTCTCCCCTCCCCCTGCGCATTTTTTAATTGGTAAACGCATACCATATCTTCCAGCCACCAGGGTATCCGCTGAAGATCTGTCAAGATCTAGAAATTCTGCAGTCAAAAGATATAAATATCACCAACATGTTTTAAATCACTTTTGGAGGCGATGCAGAAAAAATTATTCGTTAACCTTAAGATCTGCTAATATGTCCTCCAATTAAGAATTCTGTTCAATTTAAAATTGATGATATTGTTGAGTCGTGATGATCGTTACCCAAGAAACATCTGGTTAATGGGTAAAATAGAACAGGTATTCCCTGGAAGAGATGGAAAAATCTGTTGCTGTTTGGTTAAAACCCAAAAGGGTATTATTAAACGACCAATACAGCTTCATTATAATTTAGAAATTAATAATTGAGTTTGTGTTATTTTGCTATTGCTGATTGATAAAACGTTATTGGTACTTGTGAATTTATTGCGTTACATTTACGTTGCTGAAGTATAAGTATTTCTGTTTATGTCTAATACAGAACTTTTTTTGTATGTGATTTAAAATGTGCATTCCGAGTTTGGTTTATTTATGGATATAAATTGAAATCAACGATTTAAATTAATGGAATGCAATTTCTTGATGTTTTTATACTTGTTTGTGTTTTTACATTAATGATTTAGTAGTGAACTCTAGTTGAGAGTTCAGGTGGGGAGTGTTAGAAATGCGTAAGAGGGCGCTAGTGCGGCACTGACCTTGAATGTATATTCTACGCATTTAAGTGGAAGTCAATCTGTTTCAAAGTTCTTGATGAGAAAGAACTTGTAAGGGTTACAGCCCTAATAATATTGCTTTGTCTTGTTATGTTCTGCAAGATGTCTGATACTATGATCTTAATAAACTAGTTATTTTATCTAAGACTTGTGTCACAGAAATTTACCACTGAACCACACAGATACGCCAAACCATGTGTTACTGTTAAGCAACCCAAACAAAATCCACCTAATATTTTATTTTAAAAATAGTTTTTAGTATACAATATAATAATTATTAAATTCATGTTTGAAAAAATTTTGAATTGGAACCTTACTATATTTTGATGGGAATCAATTCAGAAGGACTTCTAATGACCAAGCAAAATTTCAGGTTATCCCAATTGTTAGTTTTTGCGTTACGTTAAATTTTCCTCATTTTGGCGATTTCAGGTGTCAACCAAAAGTTTAGAAAACGTCTGACAAACCTGAGGAATGTTTAAATTCTTGAAAAATGGTTGGAAATTTCATTTATGTAATCTAAAATACATTGCTTTTTACCAGTTATGTGTTATATAGATGAACTCTACTAATCAATGGTCAATTGAATGACTCACTTTATTCACTTTTTGAATGATAGGAATCAGTTCGATTGTATTAAATAATTCCTTTGAGCTTGTATAATAAATATAATTCTCGGATCATTTGCACTTGCATAATAAATATAACACAATTCTCGGATCGTTTGCATGTGCTGACAAACACGTTTGAAAGTGTTCAAATTTCAAATTCGGATAGCTATAATTACAATTAAACTCAATCTATGAATAGAAATTTTCAATGTTGAGATGATCCCTGAAATTGACAGCAACTTTAACATTAAATATCCTGGGATATAAAGATAGTAAAGTCATGAAATTTCCCATTTAGACTAATTTAATGATGCAGAATTTGATTAAGGCATCAAAACAAGGTGTTTCCATTGAAAATTTTGTTTGTGCAAAATTTGATATGAAGACAGCCCCTTATGTATTTTTTTGCATTTCAATTAGTAGAGGACGTTATTCTATATTGAATGATATCTTTGAATTTGCTCTACTGTGAATGGAGCTCAAAATAAAGGGGCGTTCGTCTCTTTTCCACGACTACTTATTTTAAAATATGAAAATGTATGTTTTAAATAAGATAACTGAATTTAATATAAAACCAGATTTGGATGATTAAAAAAATGTGGACTTAAATAAAAATTGATACAAAATAAATGTTTACCGTTCTTCCGACCATTCAACTGTTGGATCATCCATCTTGTTCACAAGTATAACTAAATGTTTGACACCTGCAGTTTTTGCTAACATGGCATGTTCTCTGGTCTGACCACCTCTCTCAAATCCAGTTTCAAATTCACCTTTTCTTGCAGAAATAACCTAAAAATTTATATTATGAATTTTTCTCACGTTTTATTCATACTTATATATGCTTTCCCTGGAAAATATTTTTCTACCTTATTTATACCTTTTCTTCAGTATATAATACAAGTGTTCATCAACTAGCAAAATACTAAAAGCTCAGTATAACTTGGAGATTTGCAAGTATTTATCAAGATTAATTTTATCAAAAGCAACTTATGTTCCAATCTTGGACCAACAGTATCCTCATTATAATGAAGCAAAAGTAAAATAAATTAGTTTGTATCCTTTGTCTCACCAAAAATGTGGCTCTTGTGTAAAATATGACAACTATAAAAATTTCAAACTTGAAATAATTCTCAGGTTCTAAAAATTAAAATTTTTGTAGATTTCATCAAATTAGAAATAGTATAAACATAATTTACACACAGTAATTATAACTATTTCCAGAGTGTCTGAGGACCTCCCTATCTTACATTTCTTTAAATATTAGGGTGAATTATTATTGAAATATATATATTGCAGTGACTATAGATTGAAATGTCACCTGTCATGTAAAAAAGAGCTGCAGTGCAATTGAAATATTCATATATACATGAATAAAATTGTACATGTTAAGCTTACAAACTATGAAGCCAAGATTATCATTGTTCAGACATACAGTAGTTGAGTACTTTCCAACTGAAGATATTTATAGAAAAAAGAAAAGACGAACTCCACAAAACATGCAACAGAAAGCATGGATTGATTCAATACCATTTAACGCGCGAAAATTAACTTCCTCAAGAGTTTCATACCTGTAAACTTTTTTTGCTTGGTTGGGGAAAATGTAAAGCTTTGAAAGTCACAAAATTTATTTTTATACTTACCAAAACTGCTAAATCTGCTTGGCAGGCACCTCCAATCATATTTGGAACAAAGCTTCTGTGACCAGGAGCATCAAGCAAAGTGAAATGTTTATTTTCTGTTTCGAAACAAGCCCTACCTACTTCAACAGTTTTACCTTTGTCTCGTTCTTCCTAAATAAACATGAACTTAAATTTACTATAAGTCTCACAAACTGGGCAGTAGTATAAAATAAGAAATAAATTATAAACTTAACTTGGTTTTTCCTTACAAAACTCTAACTAAAAATATGATTTTCAGTTTATACAAAAACACTAATCAGCATTAAATTACATGAAATATTTCTTGTATAAAAATTTCAAATGAAAATTGGGGCAATTTCAGATTGAGCATAAAAAAATTCATATGCATGTTAACATTGTTAGAACGTTTAATTAAGCACATATTTCTCATGGTAAAAATGGAATGCTAGAGATAGGAAAATGATATAAATTTAGATTTAAAACAGATGTTTATAAGTGAAAACTCAGAGGTAAATGAAAAACTCATACTTGATTTGTATCCAAGGCCCAAGAAAGATACCAAGATTCTCTATTTTTTTCCTTTGCTTCACGTTCATATTTTTCTAAAGTTCGTTTGTCAACCATTCCAGTTAAGTATCTACAAGACATAAGATCAGAACTGTAACATAATTTATAACAAAAGAAGTGCCTAAAGAAATTTAAAAGTGGTAATAGAAACTTACAGTAACTGACCACCTATTGTTGATTTCCCAGCATCTACAAGAGACAGTACATTAAATTACATTCAATAGTATACATTAATGATTTTGTTTTAATAAAAAAATCTAGAGTGATACCATTAAAATAACTGTAAGCAGTAAAGATATGTTTGTGTGAATATTAGAGAAACAGATACATATAATAATCAAGGCATTCAAACAATATAAGAACTTGTGAAATAGATAAAAAATTTCGATTTAATCGATTATTTTCTTACCTACATGACCAATAAAAACAACATTAACATGCTCTTTTCGAATCCCCGCTTCCTCTTCCTGAAGAGCTTTTTTCTTAGGTTTTGGAACTATTTCAACATCTTCAGCTTCTGCATTTTCTTCATCATCATCAGCTAAGTGGTTATTTTCAATATCAACTGTTTCCCAATCTAAAATAAAAGTTTATGAATAGTTAAATCAATTTTAGTATTAGCAGGACTTGTTAGATGTAAACAAACTTTATTAAATAATCGACAGCTAATGAATGTTTAGATCCTTTTCAAATTAAATGCTATAAAATTAATCTTAATTATTTTCATTACAGAATATTTCACGAAGATTCAGTCAAATCACTTCACACAGCGACAGATATAGATAAGTTTATAATAAAGCAATTTAAACAGCAAAGTATTAGCTAAATTTAAGAATGCAGTACATGCATTCTTAAATTTAGCCAATATGTATAAAACCCATTTTCAACTGTTTAGTTTGAAATATGAAGAGTAATGATAGATTTTTGTAACACTTAAAAACCTTTATTCCAAAATACTATGCAAGGAAGTTGTGAAATTTTATGTAACTATTCATAAATTTTTTTGTTTCTCTGTAAAAAGCATGCATGTTGATATCAACAAAATTTTGAATTCCTTCACCCAAGGATAAAAACTAGTTTAGATTCAAAAACCTGTAACTATACTACACTAAAATAGTAATTACATAAATTATGTTTCAGCAAGTATGTATAAACAGCTAAAAAGGTTTTCAACACATTCATAGCAAGTTAGTAAAACTTGTACCTGCAGGAGAATCATCACTTCCTGCATCTGCATCCCTGTTTTCTTTAATATCTATCTCCATAGCTAGAGGTGGAGGATCTAAAATGTACAAAATACATAATATTTAAAACATACTAACAAGGCTCTTCATTCTTCATAATAAAAGTAGGTTGACCATTTAATGTATTCACATTTGAATAAATTTAATTGAACACAGGAAAGAAAATAATGCACCCCTTTACTTAACAAAAAAACTATGGGCTAAAATAGAAACGGGAATCTACAGCAAGGCACTTTCATAGACCATAATTTACAAGTTGTTCATATACATAATCAATTCAATTGTCCTTGAAAGTGTATGAACCTTTGAAAACATCTGGTCAAAGAAAATTCAAAGGCAAATAAGACTGATGCGGAACAGCTGCAGTATAGACCCCCCCTCCATTTGGCGACTTTTTTTGTAGCCAACCTTGACGTTACTTGGCGATATTTTTTAACAGACGTATTACAAAAAAATGTACATAAGTTGAATATCGGTTTAAGCTTCATTTCAGAATTGCACTTGGAACAAATCATCTTATTAGCAATCAAGCGCGCCTCCATCCAAAAATCCAACACCATTTTTTTTCCTGGCACAATTGTATAAGAAAAATTCGATTAGCCAGGCCTACCAAAAGTATGTCTCATATTAGTAAATTTAAAATTAAATTTACTCCCAACTAACTCTTGAAACTTTGAAACAGTAATTTGAACGGACATGACTAACAAATAAAAATACTAACTAAAAAATAAGATGAAATTCCAATAAGATTGAAATGGTACAACCTGTAGGGTTGCTAGAATGGAGTGGAAAAAACATCAATTGCAATCGAGGGTTGGCGACGTATAAAGTCGCCAAATGGAAGGGGGGGGGGTCTATACTGCAGCTGTTCCACTGATGCTATCAGCACAAGTTAAACATATACTGACAACAATAAAAGTAGTATTATGAAATTTTAACTAATTTTATTGACAGTATCAAGTAACTTGACACACTTCTAATGTTGGATGGTTCTTCATTTTCACATATTGAAATTGTTTCTTTTGCCTTTTAGTGACAAAATTTTATCTTTAATACATACAACACACAATTTCTTGAAATAGAGCATTCTTAATGGAAGGGGTTGATCTTAACTTTTAAAGCATACATCAATTCAAGAGTTCTGTTAGAGGAAGTTATAAGATCCAGAATGCCTAAGATACCCCCTTTCTCTTTGCAAAAAGAAATCCGATTTAAAACTTTCATATTTTAATGACTGAATAGTTTTGAAACTGAAGTTATTTATGAATGAAATTTCCCTTAACACAGAATGGCACATTAACCTGGAATCAAGCACTATAAGCACTGAATTTATCAATGGTTTATGGATCAGAAATGGAAAAGTGCATTCACTACAAAACTTTAGTAGCAATGTTATTTATACTGTTAGTAAATTCAACTACGATATGATGCTGAGATGGATCCCTTTACAAATTATAACTGAATCAAGGAAACTGCATTTCAAAGGTTCTAGTAGCAATTCAATTTATTATATTGCTGACTGGTGAAAGCAGTCATACTTTAAGAAAAGATGTAGGTAGTTATTCAATAAATCCAAAACTTCCCATTTAATACAGCATTGATAGTACAAAAGTATAGGCAACAATTAACTTAAAAGGTACAATGTTGAGTTCAAGTTTTCACTTGATAGAAGAAAGGAAGACAAGGCAGTAAGTCTAATGTGTCTATTGAAAGTGATTTCACAACCTCGAAGTGTATACAAATATTTTACGTCCCATTTTAAATTCAATAAAGCTTGATAAATCGTTGGTTTACATTGCCAACATGACGGTCGGCATCCTAACAAAATAGAATTAAGTGATATCACCAAAACGAGAAACGTGTCCTCACCGGGTACTGGTTGTTTTTCACTTTCAGGACTAGGTTCCTCGTCTTCATCGGGTGATACAGCTTGAGCTGCGGCTAAAGTTGCAAATGATGGAACGAATGGCGGTGCATCTACGTTCAGTCCCAAGAAAGGCTTCGATAAATTATCACTGCCTTCCCCATCATTGTCTAGGACGTTGTCAGAATGTTGCTCCCAAGAATCTGGAGTGCTTTGATCATCGGTTTTCTGATCCATTATTAAGTATATTTTAATAGAGGAATAATTCAAAATCCTTGTGTGCAATCACGCAATGCAATGAATGCATGTAATCCGCGTGGCCGTCTGTAGTAGCACAACTTCTTGGGAATTGAACCGCACTGCGTTGACACATTATTTTTCAATTTTCAACAATTTTCTATTGAAAAAATATTTTATTCTGTAAAAATTTATGTAAATGTAATGCTATAGCTATAAAATTGTCTGAAATAATTTGTAACGAAACACAAATCTTTGCGAAACTTAATTCCAATAATTGAATTCTAACTAAGCTTATTTTAATCGTTATCGTTTGATATTTACAATTCCATTTTTTATGAATTTCATTCTCTGTTCATGATTGCTAAGACGCTTAATTGTAATCGAGATATTTTAGCCTCTGATTATTAATCAGATATTAACTCTCAGTCTCAATGCTTTGTTAGATATTAACATTTCTTTTTTGAAATAGTAAATAGTCGAATATGGCTTTATATTCTGCTAAACAACTTCTTGACGAATTAATGGGAAGAGATAGAGATTTGGGTTTGGAAGAAAAGAAGAATGATTTCACTTGGGATGGACCAGACGTAAGTTTTTCTGATTTTCGTGAAAATGGTGGTAATTTGTGAATAGTTTTGTGTAATATCAGGTTATACCGTTCTCTATTCGTTGTTTTAAGAAAATTGTAAACTTAAAGGTGTGCTAATTTGAAATATGTAAAGCGTGATGTACTTAGTCACCTCAAAATACTATGCCATTACTCTCTTTTCTTATGCAGAAACGAGTAAAAAACTAGTTTCTGTGTCTACACTTCGTTTAAACAAACTTTTCCACACAAGTGTAAAAAAACATCAAAATGGCTCTTTTTACATTTGTGTAAGCTCTTTCTACACAATCTTACTGATAATGAAAATTAGCTTTTTATTTTCTTCAAAGCACACATTGAAATATAAATATCAAACACATTTTTGATCTATTGCAAAATTTTTTTATTTTATTTCTCGATTTTGCAGTCGAGAATGCATTAACATTACTTGGTAAATTTTGTTTTAAAGTTTGAGGAATGTGAGTAAAATGATTCTTAAAATTAAGATATCAGATCATTCACATTTTTATTGACGTAAAATTATAGTTTGGAGGAATTTGTTAAATTGAAGTTTGATTTTATTTGTAATTTCTACCAGGATATGTTGATTTGAATCAACATGATTCAAAGCAATTGATTTGTATCAAAAATCCATGGTTGAAAACAATTTTTCTTTCTAGTAAAATTTAAAAATAATATTGAAAATGAAATAATCCAGTTTGCATGTTGTTTTTCAAAAATTGTTACAAATTGAAGAATTGACCTGTACTAGGTAATATCCGAAGAGCATGCCCTTTTTAAAATTGAAAATCATCTTCTCTACTTTGAAGACACGGTAGAGATGTATCTAGCACCTTGTCTGGTGGCAACGCTCTTGTCGCTTTTTTTGGCACACTTTTTGTCGCCAAGAAAAAAATCTGTTTTATCTTTATAAATACCACATCTTTAAAAATCTTTCTGCTTGCTGAGGTTGCCATAAAAATGGGGGTACAGCTGTAGTCTCTGCCGCGCGCGGTGGCAACGCGTTTTGGCGCGGCTTTTGGCGTAGTTATAAGCGACTCATGCAGGCTGATGGTAACCCATTTTTTTCTCGAATTTTCTCCTGGTTAGGGTTAACCTATTTTTATGGCAACCTTGCCGGCGTCCAGTTCTCATTTACAGTGTGTGTGAAATCTGTTATAATATTAGAATAACTTATATTCTACTAATGTACATTTTTTTTATTCATTTCATTCATATGTGGAGAATGATATCGATTCACTGTTGGAAATCGGAGAACAAATGGGTTACCCTCACCGGCATGAGTCGCTTATAACTACGCCAAAATTCCATACATTTCATCCATATTTGCAGTGTTTTTTTATTCAAATGTTGTTTTATTCAGATTTACATATTTCATCCATACGTATGCAGTATATATTCGATGTTGGAAGATTTCCGTGGCGACATAAAAAGTGCGCCAAACACGGCGCCAAAAAAAACGCGTTGCCACCGTGCGCGGCAGAGACTACAGCTGTACCAAAATGGGAATAACACTAATAAAGCTGGGTTACCTTCACCTGCCATAACTCACTACTAATACTGCACCAAAAGACACACCAAGACCATTGCCACCAGACGAGGCACTAGATACATCTGTACTGAAAACATTAACTGGAAACGGTGGAGATGTCGAATCCGGGGCATTAGCACTTTATTGCCAAATATGGTAACCTTTGTGTTTTGATCCTGCTTTATGGCAACCCTATGCAAAAGGATATAACAAATCGAATCGCCAAGATGACCGCCATACTGGCTTTGGACGCCATCTTGCTTTGGCGACAAACATGCCCCGGATTCGACATCTTTACCCTGGAAACAACAGTAATATTTGGGATGATAATGACAAGTGACATACAAGTATTTCTCTTTGATCTTTGGGGCTCAGTGGATTATGTCCACTGCTATTAACCTGCTAGTTGTAGGTGTTGTAGGCTCGAATCCTGTCAGGTTCAATTCCTCCCTTGGTGTTTTTCCCTCTTCTGCGTCAATAAAACTTTCCTTGTGTGTGTATGTCCATAACTTGATGTTGTCTGGTGTTTGGCACCATAAATCCCCATACCAACCACCTCTGATCAGTGCAGCTTTGATATAGAGTTTTCGTGGTAATGCTTTTGATAGCTCGTTGTAGCAAGTTGTGGCACTTAAAAGCAACTTTGCTTTATTAGTATAGCAACCTCATGGTTATTTGGATCTCATTAACTTTCACAAATCAGTATTTTTTTATTTTACCATGCCTAAATAACTAGTTTACTAAAATTAATGTGATCTTTTATAACATTAATATTATTTAGCCTGATTTCATTAGACTTGTAATGAAAAATTATTTAACTTAGACAAACATATATAACAATGTTCTAGAAAAGTAAAGATTTTTCATTAAAATAAATACTTACTGAGAAGTAGTGAGAATAAACAGTTGTGTGGATTTTTTTTTCATTTTTAAAATTGTTAATTTTTTAATTGCTTTCTGCAGAGCTCAAAGCAGCACTTTTTCTAAGAAATTCTTCTTTGGCGACATTAAAAGCACATCAAAAGCACTGCTACAAAAGTCATAGTAAAGCTTTGATCATTGACAATATGTGTCTGGTTATCAGTAGAGGCTGTTTTATACAAGAGTCAGTGTTTTTGATTGTCTTTCTCATCCCTATGGAAAGGTTGGAGATGATTGAACTGATGATCCTGTCCTTGTAAGAGGAAATTCAGCCCTTCAATTAAGGATTCAATGGTTTTTCAATATGTTTTCATAAGGCTACAAACAGGCACAGTGTGTCCCTTTACTTCCTACCTTAATAAATCCTCATGGGAGCAAATCAACTAATGTTGGATTTAAAGAACCTCTAAATGTTCAAGTATCTTACCCTCTGAAATTTCAAGTGAAAGCGGATTATTCATTTTGGTTTCCCACAGTACAAGGGATTACAGATCAAACATTAAATGCTGAACTCAAACTAACCCTGGGCACAGTAAAAACATAAAACCTTTTAAGAAATTAATGGAAACTTTATTTATAGAATGATAGATTTGTGTAGCTATTAGTGTTTGAAGATAATTTTGTTTGCTATATTTCTTACCGTATGTACATTTCAATTAAATTTATTGTTTTGCAATATGAAGTGAAATAATTAGCTATCAAACTGTTTCAAATGTAGTTAAAACTAAATTTTGTTTCTTTACAGATTTGCAAGCATTTTCTTGTGAAGTTCTGTCCCAATGATTTATTTGTGAATACTAAAGCTGATTTGGGAGTATGCCCCAAAATTCATGATGAACGCTTGAAGAAAGAGTATGTATAATTCCTATTTTCCTAGTGTATACATTTTAATTTGTTGCATATAACACGTAAGTCATTAATTTTCATTTATTCAATTATTAATTTGTAGATGAGTTTTATTTTACATTTTAGAAATTTTAATTATGTCATGTGCTGAAGTAAATAGCTAAGTGAAGCTTCAAAAAGTGAATGGCTAATATAGGGTGATCTAGGCAGTTCCTGACCACCTACCAGTAGTTGAACATTTCCTCATATTTCTTATTAAACAAGCAAACTAGTTCCACAATAAATTAAATTTATATTCTTGCCTTTAGAAGTCAGGCTCTCCCAAATACTGACTCCTGTGAGCCCCAAGGCATTACGTGAGGCAATAAGTGATAAATACAAATCTGTAGAAGAGTGAACTCTCCACAAATCACTTATTCACATGCCTTGAATTGAAAATCTTGCTAGATTTTTAACCCAATTGTGAAACCCTTTGCCTAGTGGGCAACTGTTGGGTTAAAAATGCAGCAAAGAGAAGGTTTCAGTTACAAAAATGAATATCTTATACATATCTACTTGTGACAGAATTATTGTTTCCATTGTTACCATTTTAGCCAAATATGGTCCTTGCACCATGAAACCCAACCAACCATTGTTACCAGTTAGGTAATTAAAAAATTCCTTAATTTTGTTCCAAAATGCATGCAAACCTTGAAAATGATAAATGCTTTTGGAAAAGCATGCAATCACTTTATATATGATATCATATTATAATCTTTTAAAATAACATTTTAAATATTTATAAGGCAGGCTTTAAATGTTCATACAAGTTTCTTAAACTTGTTTTAACAGCATTCAAAATGAAATGTTTGTTTATACTTCTGTAGTACACTTCTGCATCCCTTTTAGTATATATTGATTTTATTATTAAATGTAATTTTTTTATTTGTAAAATTTTTTCTTTTTACAGGTATGAAAAGAGTTCACGTTATGAAAAAATGGGTTATGAAGATGAATTTTTAAGATTTTGTCAAAGTATGCTTTCTGATGTAGACAAACGTATTCGTCGAGCAAGGCAGAGACTAGCACTTAGTGCTAAAGAGTCAAATGTAATTCTGGATCTAAAAATGTTCTATAATTTAAAAATAGCAATTACAGAATGTTGAATTTTGTTTTTCTTTATTAATTTTTCTTTTAAATTCCATTTAGGTATCACAACCTTCTCCAGTTAAAAATAATGATGAAAAAGCAAATATGCTCACGGAAAGAATTAACGGACTTCTTGTTCAGGTATTAATTCTAAAATATGTTTAATTTAAAGTAGGTTGATTTGAAAGAAAGCCCACATTGTTGGTAAACATGAAATTTTTAGCATTGTATCCACGATTGTAAAAGGTCTTGAATTGTATTCATTGCATTTTAAAATGGTACATGTGGAAAACCAACATTACTCATGAACTTTTGTGTCCAATGGTGGAAAATTGCTTTTGCCTTAATATGTCATATTACATTGCATGTTCAGAATATAATTCTGAGGAACTTTATGTGGTTGATTTTGAATTTTTTCTTTATCAAAACTTGATTCCTTGTAGGTTTTTACATAAAATTTAATGTATTTAATCGAATCATGCATGTGTTGTGCTTGAAGAACTTAAGTGAAAACTCCAAAAATTCTTAGCCTTGAAACTGGTTTTCAAGTGTGGTGACAACTGTAGACAGTCACTATCTTTAATTAACAAAATGGGAAAGCAAATCTACTCGACTCAGATATGCTTTAGAAACCATCTTCAACTATTCATACTGCTTGAATTATTTTTTTGCTAAGCTGTCAATGATTTGTTTGTCCTTGCTGGGTACATAACAATTATAGAAGGGATCACTTGACCATGTTAATTGGATCCAAGATCGCTTGATCACTTGTCCTGTTTACCGATGAATTAAGATATTCCTTGAACCAGGGTATGAAAAAATCATGATGTTTTTAAAAATCATAAACATCGGATTTATTTGATTTAAATCAGATTTTTATGATTTTAATTAATTCCTTGCCCGTACAAGTTTAAATTTGTTGGACATGAGATGCAAATCAGTGTACTTTTTAGACGGTTTTGATTTATTTTAAACATTAATATATATGTAACAGTAATTTATTAGGAAATATAGCTGGATAAATTTGTGAAAGATTAAAATTCAACATAGGAATTAGAAAAGTAAATCACGTGATAGAGTAAATAGAACAGTGCCACAAAAAGTGCCAAGCATAAGCAATGTTTTCCCATCTGGTTTTTGAGCAGCCTAGATTAGTTTGATTTTAACCCATAGCCAGTGATGTGAAATTTTTATACTTAAATAAATCAGGTTGTGGGATCCCACCATATAAATTTTGTATGAAATTATTCAATCATACAAATTGCAGAATTTTTTTGCATTACATATTTATCGTACATGAATAAAATGTATAAAATATCTAATTATTTTTATATAAAATAATAAGTTTAAGACATGCATTTTAGAAAAATCATGTCACCAATAGAAAGTAAAATAAGAGGAATTTGCATCGTGAAAACATTCTTTACATCTTATCAATATTTAGCTTGCAAAAATAACATAATTATGAAAAATTGTTATTTGTTAGTAAACAGTAAAAAATAAAATGACATGAAAATACATAAATTTGAAATCAAATATGTCTATTTTTCAAATTCTTTGAGCATTGACTAGTATTTCTTTGGAATATTCCAAGCAAACGTAAAGGGCTTATACGTGACATACAAGAAAATGAAATTTTTCTGTATGAACAGCATAAAACCAGTGTAATAGCATTCCCCAGAACAGGTAAATTCAGTGAAATTTTGAGCTTACAATAAAAAATTCATCATTCAAATAGTTTTCTGCTGCAATCCATTATCTATTTTCTCAACATACTCAATTATCAGATGAGCGAATTAACTTTTACTTTCCAATTTCAATTCCATAAATACAGAATAGTTATGCTTGCTGTGAAATGAATGCCAAGGATCAATGCATAAAATTTCCATATAAAATTTAAATGAAAATTAACCACCAAAAACAACAAAATGAAAATATTAAAAATTCCCATTTTAAGATGTGTGAAAAATTAAATACTTTTGTGATATTACACAAAATTTTTTCTTTGTGTCTGTTATAAGTATTTTTTCGAGAACACACTGCAATACTAAATAAATAACTAGAATATCTTAATAAAGAATAGAAGTTGCCATGATTTTAATAATTTGAGTGAGTATATTTTAAGCTCTACCCATCATATGGAGAAGAATGGTTCAAAATAGACCATGTGCGATTTAGTCACATGGAATGTTTAAAGCAAAACATGCTCATGAACAGGCTTGTGAGTGACACCTGTTGATCAATGGCCCAAGAGGGAAATACATAGTTGTCTGGTAATTATGATCCCTATTAAAAAAGGTTATTTAGTGTCTTCAAGGGAAGGATGATTTTTAGTGTAATTGTTGAGATGAACTCAGTACGAGCAAAGTTCTTAACTTATTTGAATAAAATAACCTGCATCTTATTCACAGTTATTTCATTTTCGATATTATTAAACATAATACAGAAAGGAAAATGAAATTTAAAATTTTGATTTAAATCAAGGATTTTTTTAATAAAGATCACTTGATTTAAATCAAGCTGATTCAAATCAGCATATCCTGCCTTGAACACCGGTGAACTTTAGTACAAGTAGAACTGCTTTGCAAAGCAGAAGTGAGGTCATTTTCAGTGACTTGTCGCTGCAGTGGATTTGGGTGAGAATGTTCTGTTTCTTTCTCTGTTCTTGTATGTCTATCCAAATAGTAAAAAAATATTACATGCATTTACCATACAAAATTATAATTTCCTTGAAAACTTAAGTCAATACTAGTTGATTGAAAATAGGACTCAATATATTTTTAAAACAAGAAACTTCAATTCTTTTCACTCTGTTTTGTCTTTTGGTTATAATATTATTTGATTCTACATGTAAATCACGGGTATTTTTTTATACAGGTATATAATTAAATGTGTCTACAAAATAATGAACACCTAAAAGAAATATTCAAAATAAAGATTATGCAATAGGAATAAAAATAAAGTGAAAATCAATCTAGAATGTTATAGAGTCTAGGTACCAGTAATTGCTTTAAAAGAATGATTATTACTCCCAATTGTATAAATAGATAGCATTTTAAATAGCATGGGGAATCATTATGTGTCAAACTTGTTATGCTGTCTGAAGTAATTATCTCTTATTGTGGTACTTTGCCCATTGCCTACTGTAATGCCATTTTTCTACGGTACATGCTAATATTCTTGCAAAAACCTTTTCTGCTGACTTTTCAATAACACTCATTAAAGTTATCCTGAGTTTGAGACAAAGCTTACTTTTTGATATAACTTTTGAAATTTGATGTTGATTTGATATCAATTGTAAGTGCATAGTCAATGTATTTTGATGTTCCCTTGCATTATTGCCACCAACCCCCTTTCAAAAATCAAAATATTTAATTCCCTAAAATCAACTTCAGGAGCTATTACACAAAGATTTAAAATATAAAAATGTGATGAAATTATGCCAGTTAAAAAATTAATTTATTGACAGTTTAGTATAGTGTATTTATTAAAATTTCAAATGAAAGGTGTGAGATGTAGTGTTTGGATTTATTCTGATTTTCTTCTAGTGTTAATTGGGTTTCCTTTTTTGTTATTTAGGTTGAAAATTTAGGGTGTGAAGGTAAAGTTGAGGAAGCTCAGGGAATTGTGAAATTGTGTGAACAACTCAATGAAGAACGTGAGGCTCTCAGGAAAGCAGCAGAAGCTAATCATTGGTATCAGGTACAAAAAATAATTTTATATTTAAATAATTATTACTTAAATTACTGCTATAAAATTAATAAGAGTTGAAAAGATCATAAATTCTTGGAATATTTCGTCAGAAAAATTTTTAATATCCAATCCTTACACATGAGGTCTGATAATGAAATAGTCAACCTTATGCCTGAAAAATCAGACTTTATATCTATGGAGGGTGGAAAAGACATTAAAAAATGTAATTTTACAGGAAACTTAATTGGATGTTTATTAATTTACTGTTAATCGGAGTTGAAAAATGATGAATTTTGACGTATGCCCACATAGATTTATATTAAGCTCAAACTTAGTCGCCTTCAAAATAAGCCTTTTTTTAAATCAAGCACACTTATGGTTTCAGTTCTACTGCTCAAAACATCTTCCAATATTTCTGGGACAGCCAACAGCTGGTTTGTAACATTGGTCTTGATTGTTTCTGTGTTCTAAAAGTAAAGCCAAGCCCTAAAGAATTTTGCCCTTTAGTATCATTTTCAGCCTTGAAATATGCCAAAAGTTGTTTGGTTCCATGTCTAGGGAGAACTTCTAAACCTTTATGTGGCAGAAAAGTGCCTTGAGCAGTATTTTGCTATAACAAATTCTAGATGTGAGAGTTGCTATGTTACACCAGAGAATTGTGAGAAGGATCTTCCAGTCGCCACTTTTTGTGAATTTAGATCTTTTTCATTTAACAACCCGTAGGTGATGGGTATTAAATTGTTGTAGTTGATTCCTCATTGACAATTTTCCCTAAGATGTTACTCATAATGAATTATGCCCTGGTTATTGAAAAAAAACTGTTAAGACCTTCAGGTTGCTTTGCAATTGCTGTGTCTTTGAGTCATGGAGACTAGTGTTTACCTATGACAGAGTTTTCCACAGGCCTTTGAAAAAAACCTGATTTTCCATTTGAGATTTTAGGGGCTCTCAAAAAGCTTTAATATTTGCTTTAAGTCCTTAAACATTTTTATAAGCATTTTTCAAAAGCACTATATATTTCATTTTGTCTACATTCAAAAATCATGATCAATGACCTTAGACAAGTAATTAGACAATTTCAAGAAATCTCATCCAATACAGATCGTACCTTACACCCACTAAAACCAACATCAATGACACTTGACCTTGCACAAGTTTCATTACTGTGTCTAAAATCTAACTATAGCAACCATGAAAGTGTCTTCACCTGTGCATTCATGGGTTAATCTGCTTTGATCTATGTTAAATGTGGCTTTAAAATACTTAAAAGAGGCCCTAATTATTGATTTACTAAAAGAGTGACAATATATTGCCCTAACACTTAACTTTGGCCCCTGCTTTAGATAAACAGTAATTCACTGTGTGAACCCAATACATTAATTGGCTGTTGAGTTTGTTCTGCATGAACCAAGGACTTGATCACTTTCTAACATCTTTTCGAGGATGATGTAGCAGTGACAGTTAGAACTTACAAAACACTGTTTCTAATTACATGCTCTTGTCTGATACCAATTTGATTAAAACAAAAACTAACATTTTTATAACTTTTATAATAAAAACAATCTCAATATTTGAAAGACAATGATGATATCAATCAATCTTTGAAATCAAATTGCAAGTAGGGTGAACCAGTACTACAAAATAAATGACAGGATCTCAAAGCCCAGAAGATCACTTATGAACTGTTCATTGTCTTGCACTAATGTTGTAAGTCATTTTCATAAACTTTTGACTGCTTGTAAGCTGAAGATAATCAACATCATTGACTGTCACCACATACTACAAGAATAACTAAAAAAAATGAGTTAGTTGTCAGTTTTTATTATTACATTTGTTTTTTTTTTTTAGTTTAGATATTTTTATTTATTTTCAGTGCTTCATTATATTGCTCTTTTAAACTTGTGCTCATTGACTTGCCCTTTTGTGAAAAGAGTACTCATTAATATTTCACCTTTAGGTGAATATATCTTCTACAATTAACTAAAATAATTTTAAAAAAATTAAATTTTAAAAATATACAAAACATAAAAATTTTCATGATCCTTGAAAGTCCTTAAACAATATTGGAATTTAATTTTCTAACTTGAAGTGTCATGTTAAATAAAAAGTAGGAAATTTTGTTTAATCCTTAAAAAGCCTCTGAACTTTAAGCAAAATTTGCCTGTTACCTAAAGCTCCAAATTCCTACATTTTTTCTTTTATCCTTTCATTTCATTGCATAGTTCTAATTGTTTTAATAATTTTATTGGTTTTGTTTTATTTGTCTTATGATACTGATTTAATTGTTTTTTGTTGATTGGTTCACTTTAGTTGCATGGTGATTTAAAAAAAATTGTACTATTTTCGTAGAAATGGAATTATATGTTAAAAGATGTTTTAAATTTTATTTTAGTAGCCTTTTACTTGTATATCGTATTAGTATCTTAACACTTTAAGGGCACAGTGCTAAAAAAGTGTTTCTGAAAACTATTATGACATCACACCTTCCTTATACAAATGCATTTTGCACATAAAAATAATGTAGTACTTTTAGTGGTAGTAAGTAATAAGTGCTGGACCATAATATGCCTCACTGCTCTTCCATATCACTCTTATTGTTTCTCGGATTAAGACAGTATTACAGTGTAGAAATTTTTCAGGTGTCCACTGAGTAAATAGTTCCCTTTCTTATTCATAATCAGTGTGACTGATTTAAAAAAGTAAAAACATATATGATACTAATCAGAATATGAAAAAATCATGATTTTTTTGAAAAATCAAAAACAGATTTATTTGATTTAAATCAGATTTTTAAAATTTAAATTGGGTTTTTATGATTTGAATTAATTCCTTCCCCATACAAGTTTAGATTTGTTGGACATGAGGCACACAAATTACAGAGAAGTTTCTAGATTGTTTTGATTTATTTAAACATTAATATTTTTATGTAAAACATTAATGCATTAGTAAATATAGCGGGGTAAATTTTTGAAAGATTAAAATGCAACATAGGAGTTAGCAAAGTAAATCACATGATAGAGAGTAAATAGCCACAAATGCCAAGCATAAGCAATGTTTTTCCATCTGGTTCTCAAGTAGTTTAGATTACTTTGAGTTTAACTCATAACCAGTGACATGAAATTTTTAGACCTATATAAATAAGGTTGTAGGATCCCACCATACAAATTGCAGAATTTTTTTGCATTACATATTCATAATACATGAATAAAATGTTTAGAATTTCTTTAAATATTTTTATATAAAATAATTGATTCAAGACCTGCTTTTGAGAAAAAATCGTCACCAATAGGAAATAAAATAAAAGGAACTTGCAACGTGAAAACATTCCTACTTCTCATTAATATTTAGCCTTCAAAAATAACTTTGTGAAAAAATTGTTATTTGTAAGTAAATAGTAAAAAATGAGGCAACCTGAAAATACATAAATTTGAAATCAAATATGCCTATTTTTCAAATTCTCAGAGCATTGACTAGTATTTCTTGGATTATTCCAAGCAAATAAAAAGGGCTTATACTTAACATACAGGAAAATGAAGCTTTTCTCCATAAAACAAGTGTAATAGCATCCCCAAACAGGTGAATTTTGAGCTTGCAATAAAAAATTCATCATTGCAATCATCTAAATCATTCAAATAGCTTTCTGTTGCACTACATAATCTATTTTCTCAAAATACTCAATTATCTGATGAGTGAATTCACTTTTACTTTCCAAATTTCAATTCCATAAATACAGAATAGTTATGCTTGCTGTATAATGAATTCTAAGGGTTAATGCATAAAATTTAAATGAAAATTAACCACCAAAATACAAATATTAAAAGTGCCCATTTTATGTGCAAAATTGGAATGCTTTCGATACTGCAGAAAACCTTTTCGTTATGTCTAATTGTCTTATAAGGATTTTTTCAAAAACACTACAATACTAAATAAATAACTAGAATATCTTAATAAAGAATAGAAGTTGCCATGGTTTTAATAATTTGAGTGGGTATATTTCAAGCATCTTAACCCACCATGGAGAAGAACGGTTCAAAATAGGCCATGTACGATTTAGTCACATGGAATGTTTAAAGCAAAACATGCTGATGAACAGGCTTGTGAGTGACACCTGTTGGTCAATGGCCCAAGAGGGAAATACATGGTTGTCTGGTAATTATGATCCCTATTAAAAAAGGTTATTTAGAGTGTCTTCAAGGGAAGAATGATTTTCAGTATAATGTTGGGGTGAATTGAGTACGAGCAAAGTTCTTGACGTAGTTATTTAATTTTCAATATTTTAAATTTAATACAGAAAGGAAAAGAAATTTAAAATTTTCATTTAAATCAATGATGTTTTTAATAAAAATCACTTGATTTAAATCAAGCTGATTTAAATCGGCATACCCTGATACTAATATTTAAGCCTTTCAGTTCTACATTGCTTAATTAAAACTTGGCAAATACTTTAGTTTCCGTAAGTCTTGGCCTTGCTTTCTGCACCACTCCGCGTATATCATCCTTCTTCCAAGAAGCGTGACATTAGGTATATGCATTCTTTACTTTTGAGAAAGTCAGCATTTATGTTATTTTTATTTTCTCTAATCTTTAGACCGCTGAAATTGCTGCAGCTCAAGAGAAACAAATGGAAGTTTGTGAAGTATGTGGTGCTTTTTTGATTGTTGGCGATGCTCAGCAGCGGGTTGATGATCACTTGATGGGGAAACAGCATGTTGGATATGCCAGATTGAAAGAAGCTGTAGATGAAATTAGGGTTGGTATATTTTGGGAAATTGTTAAATTTTAATTTTCTTATTTTTTTAATGTTTTTAAAATTATCAACATGTGTATTTCTGATTTCAGGATCGATTTGTTTTAGATTACTTGAAAATTATTACAAAATTCTGCAAAAATTGCACTTTAACTACTAAGTATTAACTTCAAATGTATTCTACAGAATCAGAAGTTTGTTGTAGTTTTATTTTTGAATTGAAAAATGATTTGTTTTGTAACAGATTGGTCGGGAAAAAGAGAGGAGTGATAGAGAAAAATTGCGGGATAAAGAAAGAGAAGAACGGCGCAAGTCAGCTAAGGATGAGGATCGAAGGAGAGAAGAGAGAAGGAAAAGAATTGAAGATGAACGACGCCGTGAAACAGATAAAAACAGAGAACGGTCAAGAAGAAGGAGTCGAAGTAGGGAAAGAAACCATAGAGGCCACTCTCATCGGAGTCGAAGTAAAGACAGAAATTCTCATAGTAAGAGTAAAGACAAAGAAAGGTAAGTAATAACTTTCCTTGATTAAATTTTAAAAACATTACATGATTGATTTTTCTTTTCCACTTAGTGATTGAATTTTCTTAAAGTTTGAAGAATATAAATTTATCTCTATTTTATATTTTAATCCTTAGTTCTATTTTGTCCAGTGTCATTTCATTACCACCAGAACTATACACAAATAATCTCAAATAGGTAACACAGTTTCTTGGAGAAGATATATATTCATTTGTCAGGTGTGCTTTTGATTTTTCTTGAAATGTAGGATTGTGATAAAAAATGTACCAGGTGAAACATGGATTGCACTCTCGGTAATTTTAATTAACTTAAGGTATTTTCTTGTAGATCTCGAAAGAGAAGTGGAAGTTCAGATCGAAAAAGAATTCGGTCTCGCTCTCGTGATAGGAGATCAAGATCGCGTTCAAGTGAGAGAAGGAAGGACAAGGAGCGAAGAGATAGGCGAGAAAAAGAAAAAAGTAAAGATAAAAGAAAATCATCTAGTATGTATATCTTGTTTTAAAATGATTTGTTTCAAACGAAATGATCAATTTTTAAAAAGAAAGGGGTTTTTAATGTGCACTAAATTATTGACAGAAGGAATCTGAAAAAATACCACTCAACTTCAATTTTTATATGGCATATAAAGTGAAATGTTGAAAGAATGGGTAATAAATTGAAGTTTTCTATTTTAAATATATTCACTATTGTCAAATGTATTGCCTCCAAAACAGCCCCATATCACAACCACTTCCATGCATCCCTTCATTGAGAAGTCGGTGAAGAAACTTCCTTCTCTTATGGCTGAAAAGTTTTAATTTGAATTCATATGTAAATAGGACCCTTAACCAAGGGTCCAATTTCGAAGTTTTCTGGCCCACAGTATCACTTTTTTGTTAATACTTCTTAGAAGTGGTTTAAACAAACATCAACCAAAGTTAAATTGCTTCAAAACTTGTCTGTTTTTACTGATCAGGTGTGATGAGAGAAGACCTTGTGATTCACCAGAAATTTGAATACTCTCAATTTTATGTTATACTTTTCAGAAACTACTGCCTTGTTATGAAATTATTTATGTTTACTTTTCACTTGTCAAATAAATATAATTAACTGTTGTAATAAATTCTCTTTATTGCTAAAACTTGTTATTTAAATGTAAAAAATCTTTTAAACATATTGGGCATCGAGTATTCTCAAAATGTGTTGGGTGTTTCCAAACTTATGAATGGTAAAGATAGCCAAGTTACTTGGGTCATCTATCAAACTTGCAATTTGAAAGTAATCAAAAGAACATTTTACTTTAAAAATGACTGAAGTGGGAAACTGACCATAAACAAATGCACCTAAGAGAAAATGTTCCTCTAAATGCAAGCCTAGTTTTTACATTGTACGAGGCTAGTACAGAAAGTAGTACCCGTTTACATATAATTAAAAGAAAAATGAAGGAAAGTAAATAATGATTTTAATTAAATGAAAGTAATACATTTACTCATTTTTCAATGTAGTCGCCGCCGCCGTTGAGACATTTGTTGTATCTTGAAACCAGTTTTTTTATGCTTTCCTCGTAAACCTCTACCGCCAAATTAGCCAGCCAATGCTGTACACCTTCTCGTAAGTCATCATCACTTTGGAAACGTTCTCCTGACAAGAAATTCTTGAGTTTAGTGAACAAACGAAAGTCACTTGGAGCCAAGTCAGGGCTATACGGAGGGTGGTCAAAAACCTCCCACTTGAACTTCCGAAGGTCATTGGTCTTTCAAGCCGTGCAAGGACGAGCATTGTCATGCAGAAGAACAATACCACGTGTCAGCATTCAAAAAACGGATCACGGATCGCACTTCACATGTGGCGGGATTTTCTATCTTATGCGCCATTGTAAACAGTTACAAAACTCACACCACGCACCGGAAGAACTCGCACTCACATAACCGCAAAGCAACGATGTTACTTTAGACACCTGCGCCGCTTTGCTTTTAATTGGATCAGTAGCGCCATTTGTATGAATAAACGGGTACTATTTTCTGGAATGCCCTCGTAAGTTTATAACATACATGTTAACGAAAGGACTTCGTCTAAAACTTGGGTATTTGGTTTAATTGTATTAATTAGGATTTTACCAAAATTCAAGCTTAAAGTAGGAAAAGAAACTTCTGAAAATAGCGATTGAGTAAATAAATTTTAAAAAGTGCACAAGAGATGATGATTAGAACTGACTTTATTCAGAATTCAGATGGAAAATGTACACTGAAACTGCTAAATATCAAAATGATAAATTTTCAGTTGTAATCTTTGTCTTTTATGTAAATATGTATGTTTCCAATTGCTGTTTCAGTAAAAGAAGCAATATACCAAATAACAAAATTTCACCTCATGTTTTATTACTTCTAAATTTTATGACTTTTTAAATTAATTAATATTTTCTTGGATTACTTTCGTTTTTATAGTAAAAGCAGTCAGTCTAGGCATTTTTTCATATTTTGTATATCATTAAATTATTTTATGACTGATGAAATATATTTCTTGTGAAAAGTGTATGTACGTAGGTGATATTATTGTTTGCTTGTATTTATTTAAGAGAACTGTGCCAGGAAAATCTTTCACTTGGAAAAAATCTTACAGTAGTAGAATATTGAAATTGTATTAGAAAACATTACATTATGAAAATAGTTCTGAAAGAGAATTTATTCAAATAAGAAAGCAAGAAAACTAAAAATATGTGTATTGTTTACAGTTGCCTTGTATTCTTAATCTGATTAAAAAGGTTAAATATGTAAGATTACTGAAAACATTTCTGAAATAACATTCTGATTCCTAAAGCATCAAATTGGCATCTCTGCAGTAGGTCCGTCTAATTATCCTTAAAGTAAAGAGGGATAAATGAAACAATTATTAAAATTTTGAACTTTCTGTAATGTTTTATGTATTATTTTAGATGAAAATGGAGGATCGTCGGAGAGAACTATAAAACCAGAAGAGCATAAAGGACGCCACTCCTCAGGTGACTGACCTCTGATCTAATGTCTGTTTTTACAGGTAAGTAAAACTTTCTCAAAATCAGGTGATGCCTAAGTGAAGCTGATTTCCTTCATCTTTCTGTTATGAATAGGTGTATGAGAAGATTGGATTCTAGAGCAAGATATCGAAATGCAGACCTTGTTCATGTAGCAGGTATTTGCGTCCTTTAACACACGCGATAGGGAGAAAATTTTATCAGTTTTAATACCACTTTAATAAGTGATAAATGATTCTTGGATATTTTTAGAAACTAACTTAGCTTTATTTTTAGTTTCTCTCAATGTGTTAATGGATATTGGCTTAAATTACAAGAGAAAGGATATTTCAGGTTATGTATCTATTAAAATAGAAATAAAATATTTATTATTAAATTATACTAATCCTGGAAAATTTTATTTCAAGAAATGGAAATACAAATTTCTTAAATGTTCAATATCTTTATTTGAGCATTTATTTTTTGTTTTAGAGCATTATAACAGATGTAATTAAGGATTTTTTTGTCAGTAATTTTGAAATGAAAAATAATCAAATTGGAGAAAGGAAGAATAACTTAGATTGTCGAATTCCTTTAAATTACACCTACTATTAAACTTAGAGTATATATAATTGACAACTAAAGATATGAAAAACAAGCAATATAAATAAAATTAGTTTGTTTTCTTTTTGGTTAGAAATGTACTTATCTCAATTTATGTTATCAACTTATGATTTTTTAATTGGTTGAATCCCAATATTTTTTCAAATCGATCAATTCTGTAAGCAAATTTAAATTAAAATACATAACCTGCAGGTATCTTATGAGCTCAGTTTAAGCCTTTATGTAAGGGTGTCCTTAGGAATAAGTACTTAAAAAATTAGTGAACAGTGAAACATTTTTTGCCTTATTTTATCGCTGCCAAAAATGGTATATTTATCTATCATTCAGTTATCTAAGTTACACATTCCTTCGTAGAGTAAATTCTATTTATTGTCAAGAACTTTTCCTTGGACACCTTTCTAGCTTCATTAATTATCTTGAATGAAAACTAGGCACATTAACACACATTTTGCTGAAATTCCCCTAACACTTGTAGTTCGTCAGTTTAGCAGGTGTATTTCTCTGTTATGGTGCGTCCAGCTACTGGAACTTCTGTTGGTATACTGTCTACTCTTCTTGTATCAATATCTGGAGCCTTAAATTACAGGTGACCTCTTTTATTACCACTTGTGGCGAATGGAGACATTTTATATTTAAATATATTTTGACAGAGTACCAGAATGTATTGATTATTTTTTCATACATGAATGGGAATGAACCATTTAAGTAAAATGATTTTAGAAAGGGCACTAAAAATCGTTTTATAATCACTTTTTATTGTTCATATCATTGTATCAACTTTCAGCAACTTTGAAATGAAATGTTTGGATGCGTTATCTGTTATTAAAATTAGTAGTTTATCTATTGTTCATTTTCCAAGTTAACAGAAAAAGTCTGCACACTACTAAGGCTATTGAAACAAACTACATAGTGCAGGATTTCAAAATTTTAATATTGCAAATAAAAAACGAATTTTGGTTTCAAATTTAAACATTTTTATCTGTTCAAAATATTTTAATGTACATAGAACTGGGAACCTTTTCAAAACTGAATACATTTAAAGAGTATATTACCTGAGATAATAACGTTTTTCAATAACTATTTGTCATTTGAATCGAAATTATTAATTTATATAGAATTGTTCATATGAACAATGTCAAATGTATTCTGTTCTGAAAAGTTGTTTAACAGTTTTTACTGTTATGGATATATTTATTGTTTATACATGATTTTGGGTTATTTATTACAACAAATATGAAATTAAGTAAAAAAGGTTTTGTGATTTGAATATTTTTAAGGTGTCAGTTTTAGTAATGTTTGTACTGCATAGATGTGTTTCCTATATCAAAATAACATTAAAGCAAAAACTAGGTATATGTCAGATTCAAAGTAAAGCATACTCAGCTAAGCATTGCTTCAAAATTTCATTTTACTTTACAAACCTTACTTATACTGACTTGATGGGAATAAAAATATCAGTTTACAGTTGAGGAGCTTTGAAGGTTAAAGCTTTAAGTAAGGTTGTTTTTCTTTCTTAGTGAAGTAATATATCTTAATGTAGGAATAGCTGTGCCAGATGCTATTTGTCGGACCTTGGCAAGTAACTGAAGTACAAATGAAGATATCCTGATGGCACCCATTCTAGAGGTGGGCTCTAATGACACATTTTGTGTATCTCCACCTCCCTTTTACATGGTGGTTTCTGGTTTGCCCTGGCATATTTAAAAATTCCAGATTGTGAAATTGAATAATATTAAAAGCCCTCACAGTATTAAATCAGTTTCTTTGAATCCACTTTAAATTAAAATTCACACAAAATTTTCTTGTAAAATTGTAGCTTTCTTTTCCTAAATGTATGAAAGAACTTTCCCAACCCACATTCTAAAAAATCATTGATGAAATTACTGAATTAAACTTACCTTAGGATACATTGTGCTTTTACATTATCTAGTGTTTTCTTACCAGTTGTGCATAACACAAGTCTGACCTCAATCACACAGCAGGTAATTTTTGTTTTGCAGTAATTTCCAATCTGTCATGTCTGGATAGCATAAAAGTAGAATTTAATGTGATAATGCATCTTTTTTTTTTATCTAAGTTATGTTTTGTTCAGTAAATAATTTGTGGAAGTATCTGAACTTGAGATTTGACTATTGTACTATAAATGCACTATCGACAAGTCACATGACATCCAAAGAAACACATGAAGATTCAGTGACTTTTATCACTATTGTATTTTTTGGATAAGAAATGTGTTAGCTTTGTGGAACATATTTTCTATTGTTGGGAATAGTAGAATTATGCAATTTTTATTCATGTCAACAAATGTTATCAATCTGGAATTAAAACTAATAAAGTGGCATCATACCTGCAAACTGCTATGAAATATATGTAGTTTCAGTTCTTACAGTTGATTGCAGAACCACACGAAAAATTGCAAAATTACATTAATTATGACACTTTGTTTTTCACCAAATCAATAATTTGTGTTTATTAAATTATTTTGCTTATCACATTCTGTAGTGATATAATAGTTAGAATAGGTTTTCAGGTCTCAATTGTGAGGACAAAATTTTGAATTTTTTATTTATAGTGAAATATTTGTCTAGGAGGAAAAAGAAATTTGTATTAAATTACTTTTACACATCGAGAAAGGTAATTCCTTTATCTTTAATAATTCAGAACATACTTTTCTGAAGTAATGTTTACTGTGAAGATGTCAAGTAAACTATTTTGCTATGGATACATGTATTACATGCATTGTAAGGCTTGCATAATCAAATTTAAAACAAAGAATAGTGACAAATTAAAATAATTTGTATAAAAATAAAACATTCTTAGTATGGTTATCAATTTAAAATTGCAGATTTATTTAGTGGCTTTCTTTTCATATTGAAGTTAAATCAATGTTGCAAAAATAAAAAAGCCTAAACCTCAGTAATTTTCTTCAGTAATAATTTCATTCAACTAATTTTACATAAGTATCTATTAAATATACTTCAATCACCATTATTTCAGTTAACTTAAAAAATAATAACATTTGTATACAGAGAAGATGAACAGTTTTGCCAGAGCTGTTTTTTCTGAAATCGAATTTTATGATTAAAATAAGTTGAAGATTCATGGGCAAAGCTGTTATGTTAAATCATTATTTTTGGCATTTCACATTCTTTGTTTTACACTTTAAAAGATTTTCTGCAGTAAGGAGACATTACACTAATATTACCAAGAGAAATTTAATCTAAAAATGCATTCATTACATTTCAATTGTATGTTCACAATGTACAAGTTATGCTAGTGGCAAACCAGAAGTATAATAGGAATTTCCCTTGACTATGATTCTTCTAATTGCTATTAGGATGGGTCACAAACATGTTTCTGTAATGTTTTCATTAAAGTGTATTCTCATAAGTTTTTACATGAATTTAAATTTGTAATTTATTATTAAAATAGAAATGATTTGTTTTACAGCATTTTAGGTTATCATCTCATTGGAAAAGGATGGACCATTAGCAGGTGAAAGTTTGTCATCTACTATTGTGAAACACTTAATGCTAGTAGTAATAGTCTGCCCTATAAATGTAACATTACTTAGTTCATTATGTAAAAAAATCGCCATTTATTTACTCTTGCTTTCAATAAAAAAAATTTCATTGGTAGTTATAATTTTTGAAGTCGTGTTTTTTTTTAAATCTTTAATTGAGAATTTTACTGATTCAATCAACTTTTTTTACATTTCCATGTTCTGGATTTATGATTTTCCAACCATTGGAACCTGGGGAAAAAATGTTAATTTACAATAGAATTTCAACAAAATATTTATTTTTTATAAATATTATGAGTATGAAGTAGAGAGCAAACACATAATGTAAATGTGTGCATTACATGCATTATTTCATAAGAATCACTAAATAATTATGTAAGACATGCTTACCTTTCTTGATATATTTTTTTCAACAAAATCTGTGGAGCCTTCATTTAAATATGTAAATAATGTACCAGCAGCAACTCTAGTTTTTAATTGAGTTTCATCTACACAATGTGCCCATTCAATAGTTCCCCAGTTTTGAACCTAGAATGCAAAATGTTAATATAACTTCAGATACCTTAACAAAATTTATAAAAGCATTTATTAAAATCAGTTCAGAATGGTGTTTCAAAATAATGACACCATTTAAAGCGCTGATCCTAGCATGGAAAAATTTGTTACCTTATAGAAAACTCAAAATTAATTTTTCTTGAATATATCTACCTTGGTTGAAAAGGGGCCTGTGTCATTTTATAAGTTTTTGACGAGTTAATTTTAATGCAGCATACAAAAATATTTTAATGTATTGGCAGGAGGACATTGACACTTTTCTTTCTTTAGCTTGAAATGATTTGTGGACATAAATCAAAATAAAATATTTTGGACATTGGTACTTTTTTTTTTTACCAAGATACAGATACAAGTAATGCTGAAAATGATGCCACATTAAATAGAAAGAAATTTTAAATTAATATAATTCTGTTGTTGAAAAACATGATTAAAATTTTGAAGTAAACGCTACTCACTTATAAAATAGATGCAGTTAGATATTTATGTGATTACAGATTAGCTATATTTCAATGAGGAAATGCTTATTTAGGTGTACCACACAATGTCAAACCCCAGTAGTCTTAAAATTTTGTGCAATCAAAAATCTTGATTTTTTTTTACTCTGTTGACATAACAGGCCATTTCAATTTGTAATTTGTTTGGAAACAGATTGTAAGTCCAATCATCAATTTTGGTCTAAACTTTTCTGAATTTTTTCATTTGTTAGGCATGAATCCCAGTTGATCAACCATTTATTCTCCCTTCTAACAATCAATATTCTATTATTTTTAAATAGGTGCATCAAGATCATGCACTCCATTGTAATTCATTACTAGGTATAAATGTCTAAAAACAGCCTAACCAGTTTGTTATAACATAAAAGAATCTAAGTCTAGGCCCTATTATTGTGTCAATACATCGCAAAAACAAAGTTTTAGAAGCTGTTTTTCCACTGTAAGATTATTAAATCCCCTTAGGAATAACTGAGTATTTATATGATCACTATCAGACTAATTGACATCAAATTTGGTACATTCTTTAGACGACTGCTGGTAACGCAGGTCAGATATTAACTCCTGTTCGGGGGACTTGTCCTGAGTATCTGCATAACAGGACAAGTTCAACAAAAACAATTCGAAATCCCCATAGGCATAACGTTATTTTTATGATCACTCAGACCAATTGACATCAAATTTGGCACATTCATTCTTTAGAATCCTGTGGGGAACATAATCTCGATATTAACTCTGTTCTATTTTTCCTGGTTCTGTAGATGGGGCTAAAAACAATTTGAAATCCCCATAAAAATAACTGAATATATTACAATGAATCAAACAATTCAACCCGAGCAATGCCGGGTAATTCAGCTAGTGCCTAATATAAAAAAATACTAATTGTAGAAAAATAATCTTGAAAAATTGGATGCTGTTATTGAAACTAGAATGCAGAATTTATGATTAAGGATGAATCTCAAAAACATTTGTGGATGTGTCTAATGCACGAAATCACTTATCAATGAGTTATTGAAAATCTACCATTCAAAATTATCAAAGCACTTTTGTTATAAATTTAAAACTAAAAATACATACAAACCTGAAAGAATGTTTCTAGTCTAGATAAGGAAACTGCTTTTTCCACATCAATCACTTGATTTACCACAGCTAATGCTAAAATAAGTGACTTCAAGTTTTCTGTGGTGAAGTTAATACCTATGAAAACAAACCCACATTATATATAATTAAGTTTTATATCAAGGTAAAAAAACTTTCAGATATTGATCATGATTTTGCACTTTAGAATTTTACTAAAGATCTAAAACATTAATTTTTTTCTGCATGAAACTCGGTGCTTTATCTTGGAAGTAAAATTGCTGACAATTGGATTCTATTGTAAACCATCATATATGTATAAACTTATTTTACTGTGAAACAAAATATTCAATCCATAATAAAATCGTTTTCCCATCTTTGCACTCAGTTTGAAACAGCAATACCAAGACAATTTTAAATTTTACATTCAAAATACATATAAAAAATTATCTTTATTTTTAATAATCTAATTATATGCCTTTATTTTAGTTTATCATTTTTAGTCTAAATCTATATAAGAAATATCTGAAAAGAAATTTCAATAAACTGTCAAGTTTGTTACCATTTATCCCCTGGTTCATATAAAAAATATAGCTGATAATCTGTTCCCTTCATTTTGTGAGATTTGGTTAACAATAATTTCACCTACCTATCATACACAACAATTTTTATAAATTGATTTTCTGTGTGTATATAAGTTCATTTTAAACCTTTTTAAGTGTTAATTCATTTAAAATGAATGAGCACTTTTTTGCTTGATATATGTATTAAATAAAAAGAACAGGTTTCTCAATAAAAATACTTTTAACGTGATAAATATACCTAATAAGCACCAATAGTTATAAGAAAGAAGTTGTTTCTTAATTTGTGCCAATGTTTCTTCTGGTACAGGAGTGCCACTTAAATCTTGACAAACTTCAATTTTCACATGATATCTATAAAATATACATAGTGTGTTCAAGACATGTAATTTCAAATACAGGGAGATGCAATTATTTCTATTAAGTGTATTTATTAAAAGAATAAAGAAATCATAGTATTTATTATCCAGTTGTAGAACACAATTACATAGATTTTTAAGTCATGAAGTTGCAGTACAAGCATTTTATTCACATTAAAGCTTTAGATATACCCCATACTAGAACAAAATATTAATATTTGGTTCTAGTTATATTTTTGGTTTAAATGAATCAATGTCTTAATAAAAAATCGGAATATCGCCATTTTTGTACATTGAAGAATTACTCTACATGCACTTAAAAACAGGATACTAGAGTGCAGAAAGTTTATTCCTTGAAGAAACTACAAGGAAAGTGCACCATTTCGAAAAGTAATTATCACTAACAGTTTTGTTTGACTGATAAAATAATTTTTATGGATTTTGTACCAATGCCTATATAAAATGAACATCTATTCATGGGAATGCAAATTCTTGAGAGTTAAACTTGAAAAACAATTTCCATTTAATGAGGATAATTTCTGTTTTGGAATTTTTTAAACTGCCAATCACCATTTGATTTCCATCAAATTACTTACTGTATGATCATGAAAAGAAAGAACGAAAATAAACAATCAAAGATGTATAACTTGGAAGGGTCTCCTTTATTTGATAAACTGAATTTTAAACTGATTAGAATGCTTTAAGATTTTAAAATTTATATGTATTCAACTCAGCATGTCGAATTTTTTTTGGTTTTTTGAGGTTTTAACATTTGGTTAAATATGCTTACTAAACTTGTTTCAAAAGCTCCCAAGTCTAAATTACTTGGAGCCCTCATTGGTGAATTTTAAAACCTCATTTCTCATAACTGTTCTAGTTTTTTCATCGCTCCTGAAAAATTTTGATTTCAAGACCTATGAGGTATTTGAAAGTAAAACAATATATAATAGTCTACTTTTCCAATTATATGAATGGGTACATATTTAATTTTATACATAAGTGTATTACTCATTTTTAAATGAACTGCTAAGAAAATTATAATTGCAAAAATTATCCGAACTTTAAAAAACTAGTTTTCTATTTTCTGGGTTTGCGGTAAAAATCTCAATTCTTTTGTATAGATTTTTGACTGAATATATACTATTTTTATCACATGTGTAACTAAAAATAAGTTATTTTTCATATTTACCTTTCTTGAAACCACTGCAAAAGTGGGTCCCAGTTTTCCTTTTGCAATGTTTCAAAATTTGGAGGTTCCCTTGATCTAAAACTGATATTTTGATTATATATTAGTTATTTACTATACTTATAATATAGAATAAACCAGAGTTCCAAAATTTTAAAGAAAGTTATAATCGATCATGTGATAAAAGAATGCAATACATCTCCATTTTTCATGAAAAGGTATTTTATTATAAAATTACTTTAGAAAATTGCTTAATAACTACTCTTGATTAAGGACACACAGAAACAACCATTGCAAAGGCCCAGGTATTTCTCCTATAGGATGTAATACTATTTCATTACCATTATGACCCCCAAAAGGTCAAATCTCATTACAGTGACCTTTTCAAACAATGATCTCGGATAATCAGACTTCTTTCTCCATTTCCAAGCAGATTTGGTTATTCAAAGAAATTTCTAGCCCAGGATCAATGGAATAATTCAACAGTAAAACAGCAATGAATACTTGACAGCATTCCGTTTGAAAACAACAATTTAAAATACTCCAAATATTGAGTTGATGCAAAAGTTCGTCTTGTTTTGACAAAAATTGAAGACAAATTTTAGTTACTAAAAAATTACATTTAATCAATATACTACGTGCCGTTCTGTTTGATGACCTCTCCATCTCTCCGGTAGCTGCATAATCCTGCTCTCATAGAAGTTCTGAGGTTTCTGGCTAAAGAACTGATCCAGGTGATTTTTCAAGTCTTCCAAGGAAGTAGTTTTACCATCTAAGCTGTTTTGAAGTGATATAAATAAATGGTAGTCAGAGGGTGCAAGGTCGGGAGAGGGGTGGATGGACCAAAACATCCCAGTCAAGTTGTAAAAGTTTGTCGGGTTGTCAGACACGTGTGGTCTAGCATTGTCTTGATGGAACGCAATGCCCTTTCTGTTGGCTAAATCAGGCCACTTCTAGTCGATTGCTTTCTTTAATTCATTTAGCTGTGAACATTATTTCTTTGAATTAATGGTCTGGTTTTCAGGTAACAGCTCATAATAAACTATTCCTTCCACCAAATGCATAGCATAACCTTCTTCAGATGTAAATTGGCTTTTGCGCTGGTTGAAGGGGCTGTTCTGCACTTAGACCATCTCTTACGCTTAACATTATTATACACAATCCATTTTTCATCACCTGTAACCATCCGCTTTGAAAATGGATAAATTTCGTTGCGCTTCAATAGAGAATCACAAGCAGAAATTCGGTCTATCAAATTTTTTTCCTTTAACTCATGCAGCAACCATACATCAGCCTTGCTAACCATTCAAAGTTGACGTAATCGCCTTGACACTGTTGAGTGGTTGATTCCAAGAATTTCTCTGATCTCAAGTTGTTCTATGCAGGATCACTTTCAATTAGCACCAATATTTCATTGCCGTCAGTCGTCCAGAACGTGGTGCATCACTAAGATTAAAATTGTTTTCACAAAACTTTCTGAACCACTTAGGCACGTGGAATCATCAACAGCACCCTCACCATACACAACAAAGATTTTTTGTGTCTGCAAAGCATTCTAGCCTTTTCAGAAATAAAAAAGCATATGTCGAAAATGCTCCTTACTGTCTGCCATTTTTAATGCTTAACAAAATTTAAAGAACAACCAAATAACAATTTTTTCCCAAGTTCTCACTGAAATTTCTTCCTTCAAGCAACATCAAAACTTAACGTGAAGTAGATAACCCTTCGGTTTTGGAATGCAATGCCATCTAGTGCCAAAAACGGGACGAACTTTTGCATCAACCCAAAAGAATTTAACATTAGAACAGCCATCTGTTAAAGGTATACCTAATTCTACAACATCTGTCAATTTGACGAATGTTTAAAAAAACATTTTGTTATTACTTTTTATTTCTATAAATAATTAAAAATAGCTTTCATTTACAAAATTTTTTATATTGCACTTACTTTTTCATACTTAACATTATTGGTTTGTTTTTTATGGCACAAAGGCCATATTGGCTAAGCTGCGCCAAACAATATTCTTAATATGAAACTATTCTAAACATTTCTTCTAATTAATTTTTCTTGCCAAACAGATAATATTTTGCATGTACATTTTTAACAAATGTATTTTTTACATTACTATTAACTCTAATTTGTTACAATAATTGATTTGACATGATTTGTATTTGTTGGAAGTTTGGTTTAAAGTATTGGGTATGCCATCCAAACTTTTGTTGATAATCTTCGATTCCTGAGACTAGGTGGCCATGTTTTTCTTTCATTCTATATATTCTTTCAGTATCACAACATGTACTTATCGCATGAGATTTAAGTAGTAGACTGACTACAAAAATGTTAAACAAATACTAAACTTGATTATATTGTAAATGGTATATGATGAACTATGCCACATTCAGTTTTACAAAAGTTTTTCTCAGAAATAAGAACCTTTGAAAGTATAAAAAATATTAATTTCTGCTTGTCAAGAATGCCATGTAGAAATATAAATTTTGCTGTGCTCATCAAACGATTAGAGATAAACTTTTTTGCTTATGATAATTAAGTGTGCTTTTCATCAGTTTATGTCCTTGCAGTCCTAGCAAGTGTAGTATGATGCATGTACTGTAACAGGTTTCAAGAAAGAGAATAGATTGAAATATAATGTCCTAGTAAATGATGCATGTACTGTATCAGAATTTTTTATTTCATAGGTTTTAAGAAAGAGAAAAGATTCAAATAAAAAGTTCTCTTTGCAAGAAATACAAGTTGGACATTAAATATTTCAATACCAAATATGTTGAGTTGTTAATTTTGTAAAGTATGAAATTTTTTATAATATTTTTAAAGAATGTATTTAATTATAATGTATAAGGAGATATTCAAAAATTGGAATTAGTTTTTAAATGTAAAATAGTATCCTTCAAAGTACTTTAATCTTGATTCAATGCATTTATATTCCAACATTTTACTACAGATGGAAATAATTTTTGAACACTTCGTCAAGGGTGGTTTTGTTCAAGGCCACTCTCTTCTCCATTCTGTCATACTTTATGAGGGAACAAGAAAAACTACATGGTTTGATGTCAGTTGAATTGGGTTGATGCTGCGCAATCGCCATATTATTTTTTAACAAAAGTGTTAAATGCTCAAAACTATATAGGCAGGTGCATCATTATGGTGAAATATCTAATCACCACTCCATCACATACATGCTTGAACATTTTCTTCACATTTCATCTTCAAATGAAATATTTGATTCATATTTCCAAGATAAAATTCATTTTATAAATCTCATCTTCGATTTGTTAAAGGTCAGACATATCAGTTTTCAAGTGACATTTCTTCTTGTTTGAAATGTAAATATCACTGGTATATTTATTTTTTATACCCAAGGCTTCCTTAAAAACCTTTTGATGCTTTAAAATAGTTTTTCCTTAAAATAAAATTTCATGCTTTGTTCTTTATCATTCCCCTAAAAAAATACACATGTGGGAATATAAAAGTTTGGTACAGCTGTAGTCTCTGCCGCGCGCGGTGGCAACGCGTTTTGGCGTAGTTATAAGCGACTCATGCAGGCTGATGGTAACCCATTTTTTTCTCGAATTTTCTCCTGGTTAGGGTTAACCTATTTTTATGGCAACCTTGCCGGCGTCCAGTTCTCATTTACAGTGAAATCTGTTAAAATATTAGAATAACTTATATTCTACTAATGTACATTTTTTTTTATTCATTTCATTCATATGTGGAGAATGATATCGATTCACTGTTGGAAATCCGAGAACAAATGGGTTACCCTCACCGGCATGAGTCGCTTATAACTACGCCAAAATTCCATACATTTCATCCATATTTGCAGTGTTTTTTTATTCAAATGTTGTTTCATTCAGATTTACATATTTCATCCATACGTATGCAGTATATATTCGATGTTGGAAGATTTCCGTGGCGACATAAAAAGTGCGCCAAACACGGCGCCAAAAAAACGCGTTGCCACCGCGCGCGGCAGAGACTACAGCTGTACCAAAAGTTTTTACAATCAGAGTACATTGCTGTTGTAATTAAATGTTCTTACTTAAGTGATATGTTTTACATATTAGTCAGAGCATCTATTGTAACTAGAAATTTCAAATACCATTCAATGTTTGCAAGCAAAAGGTGAGATACATTAAATAGGTAAGTGCAAGAGATTAAGATGTTTCAGTATACCATATAGTGTCTGAAGCAAGGTACTGCAACATGCCATCCACAATACTTTCAGTAGTTTGTCCACAAGGGTTATCCACTGCTGTGTTACTTAAAGCAGTCTAAGAAAACATAAGAAAATAAATCTCATTGCCATTAAGAAAACTGAACAGAAAGAAAAGGTGTACTCACAAGATGCATATTATGCTGTTGAATAAAATCACGTTGGGTATCCCATTCTGTAGCGATAGCAATTGCTAAAGCTTCATTTGGAAGTTGGAGCAAATTTCCATTAGGAGTTTTGAGCTTACGTTTATCAAGGCATATTTCATACCTACCTTGAAAAGTAAAAATAAATCCATTCAGAAAGGTAACACTTAAGAAGCTAAAAATAACATTAATTTGTGGGGAGCTTACCATCTGATTCAGAGACATGGACATTTTTATAAAACCTTTTCTTGGCAGCTAAAAAATTTGGGAGAAATTATTAAAACATAACTAATTATTAATGCACACATTGAACGAATAAGTTCAGCACTGAAAATTTTACCCCATTTTAGTCTACAATTTAATTGCAATATTTTAAGCTTTGCAAAATAGTATAAAATTACTCATTTCATAAGAGAAACGTTGCACATTTATATGTGTTAAATATTGTATTCTACTTCTGAAATCTTGAAGTGTTTTTTTGAAAAAAATGTTTCATTTGGGAAATTAAATACTTCCAAGAATCAAATTCAGCACATATAAGAATGGAGTGTCTGAAGTTGCAAGCACACATTTAGGTTTGCGACAGTCGAGATCAATAAAAAAAATTTATTAGAGCCAAATAGAATCTGCAAACACTACTGTTAAGAAAAGTAGCTGAGATAAAACGATGGCACTTAAAAAGTTAATGTTTGTAAAAACAGTGGTTCCAATTCTGGTTTCAAAGGTTTGATACATTTGCATTTTGAACATCGTTGCATCCCTTAGTAACCAAAATAATATGTATTAAATTTTGTTGATAAACACTTTCAATAGTTGGGTACAAATTGCAAACAAATAACCTGGATAATTTCTGCTAATTGTACGTTGAATTAAAGTTATCTGAAAAGAAAGAGAACGAATTGTTGATTTTATGGCGAAAGACATTGTTTCTTTGAAATAATTATTTAAAATTTTGTAGTTGTATTTTATGTAGTTATATGCTTTTGAATCCAAGCACACTATTTTCTTTCTAGAAAAGTAACTTTCACTTTCACTCAAGCAATTTAATTCAGTTCGTCTTTTACTCTGAAAATACTTTATTTCACAGAGTAAAATTACTATTCACTCTGTGCTATAACTCTGTTTTCGTAAACTGTTGCATTTATTTATTTATTTCAATTAACGTCACACTGGAGCAACACAACGGGCTATTGGTGACGGTCCGGGATCAATCCCAAAGGGAAAGATCCGAGGACAACACCACGTAATTTTGAACCACGATCAGATGACGAGGCAACACCTGAGCTGGCACCCCACTCTCCAAACTTCCACACCACGCCAACGTGAGGACATTTGAGGCCACGACAGATTTAACGTGCACCAGCCCCCTTTGTACACGACGGTGTTTGGCTGGATTCGAACTCGCAACCCTTCGGTTGCTAGTCCGTTACTCTTCCAACCGGGCCACCGCGGCCGTAAACTGTTGCAAGCCAATCGGATTCCAAAGGTAGAAACAGAAAAATAGTTTTCGTTTAATGTCAGCTTGAAACTGAAAGGATGCTGTTATGCAAAAGTAATTTTTGTGGTAATAATTTATTGATGCTTGAAAGAAGTACAGAAAGATAAAATAAATCGACGCTTGTAATTTGTATTATCAATTCTTTAATTATTGCTTACTGGACGTTTTAAAATCTTTTCATCGGATTGATACTGGGGCAAAAGGAAAAACAAAACTAAATGACAACTACTAATATTTCAAACAATGTAATTTTTAAAACACTACCTGCATAATTTTCATTGCTTAAGCTGCAACTGTGAGAATTTCTAAAACCTACGGACGGAGACCGACGACAGATGTCATGTGAAGCAAAAGCGCTAAGGAAAGTAACGCCTTGCACTTTTAACGCGCGATGCTCATGACAAAATCTTGCTTATGTTGTGTTTTATGTACCTGGTCGAAAGTGTAACAACGTTCATATCAATATTAATTTATGACAATCAGCAATTAAAACTGTAGTACCCGCACACAATTAAGGTGTTGAAAAATGGCGGATACTGGATTAAATTATGATATGAATGATCCCGAATTGAAGTATCTTGTTGTTGATCGTAATTTAATCAATGATCCTACTGCTCAGGCAGAATGGACAGCGAAAAAGCTCGTATGGATACCGCACGAGATCCAAGGATTTGTAGCAGCAAGCATCAAGAAAGAAAAATTTGATGAATTGGAAGTAGAAATCATGGAAACTAATAAACGCTGCGTTATTGCTAAAGATGATGTGCAAAAGATGAATCCTCCACGATTTTCTAAAGTTGAGGACATGGCTGAATTGACATGTTTGAATGAAGCCTCTGTTTTGCATAACCTTAAGGATAGATATTTTTCAGGGCTCATATACGTAAGTGTTACTATTTTTTCTTTCGGTGATGTTCTTTTAGAGTAATACTTCCATGATACTCACTGTTCTACTTTGTTTTTTACAATTTGTTATTGGATAATTTCGGAATGGGCTAAAGGCAACTTTGCGTTGATGTGGGGAATTGCACTTTTCTTCCTGTCAATGAAGATTTGTTTACAGCATTGTACCTTTGTCTTGCAAAATAGACACATTCTAATAAATGATAAAGATCATAAAGTATGGAATTATCAAATTGAGAAAAGATATGCTAGTCTCGGGTAGAAAAATTAGCAGGTAAATATGACACGGAAATTGCACGAACAAGGCTGTTTGTAAACATTAAAATGTATGTTAGAAAACAATTAATTGGTAGTCAAAATGTTATGTTCTGATCGTTATTTGTCTAATCTTTCATTTGTGTTTTGAATGTCACAAATATTCTATCTATTTAGTACTTCTATTTTCATTGTACTGGTTTCTTCCCCGCAATACACTTGTAACATAATTGTAATGTGAGTGTTACTTACTAGTATAAATTGGGGATACTGCAAAAACTGTTCCGGAACACTTTATAACCTGCTTATTCTGTCTGCCATCATAATTCAGTTGCCATTATTACTATTAAATTCGCCTCTGTTTTTATCAATTTTTGAGATTATTTCTTCAAGTGAAAATTACGGTGAACCAGCTAGTCCCTGACCACCTACCAGTAGTTGAATATTTCTCATTAAAACAAGCAACTAGTTCCACAATGAATTACATTTTTTTCTTGTAATCAATGGACTATTGGAATAAATGGTAACCAATCTGAAATTCACTAATTTGTTTTTATTGATAAAAAACAAAGTCATGTCAATTGATCGGGATCTGAAATCAGTATAATGGACTTATTATGAGGAGTGATGTTTCAATCTTAATTCTATTTCTTATTTTGATCTAAAATTTCTCATGAAGCTAAATAAATATCTGTTTTTGATATGCAGTCATGTTTAATATCTAAAGTAATTTTAAGTCATAAACTTTGTGGTACAATCCACTGTTAGAACAAGACTGCATATGTTCCAGTCAGGGTATGCCAATTTAAATTATGATTTCAACCAAGTGATTTTTATTAAAAAATCATTGATTTGAATCCAAATTTGACTAAACTGGCCAATTATGGAATGCATGCAGTATTTAATGTTTACATTTCCTAAAGATGTAAATGAATCAGACTTCAGTAGCATAATGAACTTTGCACTGACTAATTAATTCACTGATGGAACTCTTAGGTTAAGCAAAAAATAAACATGGTTTACACACACACACACACACAAAAGTAATTTGATATGAAATTTAGTGTGTGCACCATAATTATCTTGTATGTTTATATTATCGAATCTTATAACTTTCATTATCAGTTGTGATAAAGTCAAATTTCCCCATCTAGTTAAATATATTTCTAGGGCAAAAATAAGCAAATGACAGTGAAAGTTTCAGATCATATAAAAGACAATCTTGGTCTACACTGTTGAAAAGTTTTGATGCTTTTGGAGTTTTTCTTCAGTGTTAAATATGTATTTTAAAAATTGAAAAATCGCATTTTTCTATAACTTTAGTTTTTAAATCTTTTTTCATGTGTAAAAATTTAAATTTGTGTTATGTTAAATCGTGTTATCAAAAGCTCTTCATTAAGAATAGTTTTTAGTATGTCTTTCCATTTCTTGATTTCAGAGCAATTTAAAATTGTATAGCAAATTGCAGGATATTAAAAATCATGATTTTTAATAAAATAGGTTGTAATAAAATGGGATGATTTAAATAAAATTTTCTGATTTGAATCGGATTTTAAGCAATTTGTTGTCCTTCATGCTCTACACTGAGTCCGAAACCCCTGCTTGTTTTTATTTTTTTTTTTGGGGGGGGGTAGTACATAAAGCGCTCTTTTCAACTTTTGTCATATTTGGAATTAGACATGTTTGTGCTTGTTGTTTGGCATCTTATACCTAACATTTTTTAAACTTGTAAGGAAAACACGAATCAAAAGAAATTGTGGTTTGAAAAACAATTTTATCCACACACACTTAAGAGCACTTTCGATGAAGTATAGGGCAAAATTAAAACAATATGAAACTATTTATAATAGTACTAGGAAAATATTTGTCAATTTTAGATCAAACACATTATTCTAAGAATAATTTTTCAAGTCATTATTCAATAAATGTTTTAAAAGAGCAATTTCTAATGTCTTTCTCTTCAAACTTTTGTCACTAATGTCTTTCATTTCAAAACTTTTGCTACGAGAATACAATGGGTTCTAGTTTTGTGTGCTGTTGGCAATTAATTTGCTTTATTTTTAAAACAGTGTATTAAATATTTGTTATAATTTTGTAAAGTAAAAATATATCTTGCTTTGAAATTGATGTTTAAAAAGAAAATCAGAAAATAATGCAATATGATACAAATGGTCAATTTTCAATACTTCTTCCCTATAAATAAAATCCCAAATCAGCATGAATTTTGGTAATGGTTTTCTTTTCCAATTGTAGGGCCATCGTGGCTCATTGGGTATGTCCACTGTGCTAGCAACCTTCGAGTTGTAGGCGTTGCAAGTTCGATTCCTGCCTGGGTATATTTCTCTCCTGTGTCAGTAAAACTTTCATTGCGTGTGTATGTCTACTGCTTGATATTCTGTCTTGTGTAGCATGGCCAAATATGGCCCTTGCACCATAAAACCTCAAAACAACCAACCTTTTTCAATTGTAGGCCCAAAACATTTAGGTACATCAATGAACTTTCATTAGAATTACTGCCCAATTATGTTCCTGAAATGGAGGCTTTGGAGGTATTCAATCTTTTCCTAAAAACACTAAGATAGGCACACTTTTGTGTAAAAGTGACAGAGCAATACTTCTGTATTACAATTTGGGGGTAGATATAAAGCCGACAGGTGAGAAAACTTGCTTATTAGAAATACAAGTCTCATATTATTACTATCACCCTACTGTCACTAATAAATCGCAAAATTAACATTTCTAGGTAGTAATTCAATTTCGGAGCTATTCTTTACTCTATATATCTTTTCCAGCTATTATTATACATGGGTAGGCACAAAAAATATAGGATTAGATTTTACATAAAAGGACAAGCTAAATGTGCTTCACTCAAATTCTGTGTTGAAAGCGATGATCATGAGTTCTTTACAGGTAGTTTTTCCATTGCTATAAATTCATGAGAGCTCCCATTCTGAAGTAGCAAGGGGTCTAGAAATGGTTTTAAATGTTTAAGGGCAGATTACCTGAGTTACATCGACACATCAGTTGTAGATTCTTAACATTTCACTCTTTGAGTTCAAGAATAAGGACATGGAAATGTATGGGATTCTTTCTACCCTTTTGTTAGGAAATCCACGAACTCCCATTCTAAAAGACCAAAGGGGGCTGAAACTGGTTTTTCCGATGAGGGAAAATGTAAGTCAGCTACTAACAAGATCATCCCATTCTTATGGCATACATTAGAATTTTGTTTTGAGTATTGGGTTAGGGCAATCCTACACAACCACTCGTGGGCTAATGTTCTCACCTTTTCTCGGATTATTCCTGACTACCAGCTGAAGGACATGGTTCGGTTTATAAGAGCTGACGTATGGACATGAACTCAGTTGTTCACTCAAGAATCTCAAGCTTCAATTCCCAGTAACCTGTAATTTACACAAACAGCTACACTGGGTCTTTTGTATATATTTGTATGTTCAAAATCTCACACAAGGTTATCCGATATGCAGGCAGACTGAACTTGAACTAACAGATGCATATATTTAGAAATCGACCCCCTAACACATGTTAATAATTTAACAATGCTTCAGGTGAATACCGCATACTTGTATCTGAATACTTTTGTATTCGAATACTTTGGTATTCAAATACTTTGGAAAAGAATGGAGTACGATTACTTTTAAGTATCGAGTACATGAGTGCTTTTGTATTCGAATACTCCCATCACTAATCATGCAGCAATTTTGTGCAACGTTGGATTGGTTTCAGCGTCTATTAGCAGCATTCTGTTGAAAAGCATTTTTTCGTCGTGTGTAGTGGTAAACATCGTTACTGCCGGTTTCCGTCATGTGGCTGTCTTGAGTATAAGCTGCATTCATCGTCATCTTCAATTCTGCATCGTAAAAATCGATAACAAAAAATTCAATGGAAAAAGTTTGAAAAAAATATCCCCAGTTATATAAGTGTTTTGAATGTGATACAATGTTTTCAATTGAACCAGGTTTCATGTGGTCGGCAGCGGTTGACCAATTTTCTTAACTTCATACCGGTCATTTAGGAGAGTTCTAACAATTTGGCATGGACCTTAAAATTTTGGACGGAGTTTAAGGTCAGTTCCAAACTTTCGTTTGACTGCTACTTTGTCACCGATGTTGTATGAATGTGCTGGTTTTATTGGTTTGTTGTACTTTCTGGTATTTTCTGCTTGAATTTTTAAGATGTTATATTTGGCTTCATTGCGAAGAATGATTTAATCATTCATCGTGGCTTGAAGATATTCATCTAATATTTGTTTGATTTGGATGACATCTTTAGTTTTCATTTTTATGCCTACTAAGAGTTCAAAAGGTGTAAATTTAGTGCTTTGAGATGTGGTACTGTTGATTATGCGTTATACTGTTGCAACGTGTTTAAACCATTTAGGCCCGGTGCACACATCCGATTTTTAAACATACGTCGACGTAACCAACTATGCACACAACTGTGAAATGACGCCTATACTCATTTGACTGCCAGTTGTAATGGATGTCTATTGAAGGAAACGTGTTTGTTTCGCTTACTTGGTGTATAAAAAATATATTTTGAAACAAAATAGACATTACTGGATACATCCATTTATTGATATAAGACTTACAAGAGGTAGATTTTATACACCTTTTGCGAATTTACGAGAAAACCCAGATAAGTTTTTTAATTACTTCCGAATGAGTGTTCGATCATTTGACGAGCTAGCGGGAAAAATTACTGACAAGATTATGTCTCAAAATTCCTGGATGAGACTCCGTACCTCCATTGTTCGGTCATTATAATTTTCTGCAGCGATATTCGATATTTCACACAGGATACCTTTTTACTTCGCCAATAAACAATTCTATATCCAAATCATCAAAATTTACCACCATTACTATAAAAATATTAATAATTCATGTAAAATAATACGCCTCATTTTACTTTAAAAATAACTGATGTGTGCACCACTCAATAGTGAACAAGGTACTGAAAGACCGTAGGAGCATACGTGGCTACCGTGCTGCAACGTGGGGAACTACGGCACAAATTGCACACATGGTGGACGTACATCGCTGCAACGTCACCACAGTTATTTGTGCACTACACTATCTGATCTCCTGTATCTCAGACCGTACTTACGGTGGTGCCGCAGCGGCGCCGTACCTTTAAAAATCGGATGTGTGCACCGGCCTTTAGTGGGTTCATTTATGGACAATTTTGTCGTTACTGGGATAAGAGTTTTATGATAACGTTCAACTTGGCCGTTGCCTCTGGGTACTCTGGTTGTTATTAGCAAATGTTCGATACCTTTACAATGATTTTCGAATTCTTTGGAGATAAAAGCACTACCTCTGTCAGAAATTATTTGACTAGGGTTTCCGAAAGTGGTTTCTGAAGTTGGAGCTTTTCGAGAACATCATTTGCTGTAGTTGATTTAGGAATTTCATTGCTTGAAATTTTGTTCATTTTTAAATCTGTCGTTACTGTTTTGTTTGTAATTACTAATTCTACATTATGACGTCTGTATTCTTGATCTTTGATGTGGAAGACCTATTTGGTCCAAATTAACGGCATTGGCCATGCACTTCAAATTGTTGGAACCTGAATTTGTGTTTTGTCGTTTCTGCAAATTTGAACAGTTCGTCCTCATTGTTTTATGTACTTGTATACCATTTGTAAAATCAAAATTTACTTGATTGAGAATATCTATTCCAAAATTATTGCATATATCTGTAAGAACGTAAACATTTGTCGATATGATTGCATTATTAATACGAATTTGGCCTTTGAAATATCCAATAGGAGCGATTTTGTCATTACTTATACACATTAATGATATATTGTCTGTAATCAAAGTAGTGTTTTCAAGCGTGTCGTATAATTCTTGGTTGATCATTGTCACCTTTAAACGTGCGGTGCCGTATCTGCACCGTAAGTGGGATCTGAGATACAGGAGATCAGGGTGGAGATATCGAATCTGGGGCACTGGCGATTTATCGCCAAACATGGTAACCTTGGAGTTTAGACCTAGCTTTATGGCAACCCTTTTTATAACGAAATTGCGATGTATTGCGTTCTATGATTTGTGTGGTTTGAAGCATTGATTTTGAAGCGCGTTGGGTTAAGTTTGTATTTTCTCTGTGGGATTGGTTTCCGTGCTTGCCGTTGGGTTTCCAAAATGTTTAGTACCATCTTTTCAAGTAAGTGGCACATTTCTATTGATTTTTTAAAAAATTGTTCATTAGAAATTAAATTAATTAATTATCGTTTGTGATATTATAGATTTATTAGCCGCTCACTTACCCTTGATTAGGTATGGCAGTGGATGGTTTGACTGGATGTATAAATGCATATTTTTTTGGAAAAATGTATGATGAATGTTTAGCGAATCCGGAGAGCTTGAAAGGGATTGAATGGTGCCAGAAAGTTGGTTTGATTGCGAATAGTGTGAAATGTCCAGAATGTGGGAGTGAAATGGCTTTAAAATACAGAAAGGATGCGGGCGATAGGAAATGTGTAGGATGGTTGTGTAGAAAGGATGGACATAAGTGAAAGCAGTTGGTGCGAAAGGGAACATGGTTTGAAAACAGTAAATTGTATATGTGTAAGATTCTTTTGATTACATGGTACTAGGTGAATGAAATGCCAATTAAATGTGTTATGAATGAAATGGATGTGGCGACCCATACGATGACTGATTGGTTTAATTTTTGTAGAAAAGTGTGAATGTTAAATTTTTGTTACAAGTTGTTAATTTTTGTAAAAAATTGTTTTAATTTTTAATTAATTGTTTTAATTAATTTTTGTACCCTGACAAACTTAATTAAATTGGACCGTAAGTTTTCTTTTCTTTATATTGCTTATTTGTGAATTCCTTATTTCTACTTCTTGAAAAACAAGTCGAATCGGCAAGTTGGCTGCCATACTGGTGTTGGACGCCATCTTGATTAGGCGACAAACATATTTACCGAGATCAGATAGTGAAGTGCACACTTACCTCCGGTGCGTTGCGGCGACGTGCGTCCACCTTGCGTGTAATTTGTGACGCAGTGCCCCACGTCCGCCGCACAATAGCTGCGCACGCTACTCCGGTTTCTCAGTACCTTGTTCTCTATTAAGCGGCGCACACCCCCTTTATTTTTCAAGTAAATGCGGCGTATTATTTTACATGTTTTATTATATTTTTATAGTTGTTCTTTAAGTTTAAAAACACAAAGAATATGAATCGAATGCGCATACGAATAGATTATTAATTGAATTGGGCACTTGCACTCTTATTTCCCAGATAAACGATATGGAGAGGCAAGAATGAAATACTGGACGCAAAATAATGCGAACTCCAGATAACAATTTATAACTGGTTTAATTGTATCCTTTACAAGAGATTTCATTAAGCTATCTAGAATTTGGTTTGTAGTGGATGCACGAATCTCAGTCCGACCTCTTTCAGCGTTCCAACAAGACTGACTCCGTAGCGGCCTCGAAGAATTTCGGTTCGGAGTCAGAATGCTTGTTCTGTTTATGTTCTTGTTGAACGCTAGTTTGCATTTTTCGTGGCGTGACTTTCTCTGGCCTTACTCAACAGCTTAAAGTTATCAGCAAAAACGTATCTGGGTTTTCTCGTAAATCCGCAAAAGATGTGTATAAAATCTACCTCTTGTAAGTCTTAAATCACTAAATGGAAGTATCCAGTAACCTCTATTTTATTTCAAAATATATTTTTTGTACACCAAGTAAGCGAAATAAACACGTTTCCTTCGATAGACATCCATCGCAACTGGCGGCCAAATGAGAACAGGCGTCATTTCACGGTGGCGTGTGAACCGTGGCTACGGCAACGCAGCGGCGCCGTACGTTTAAAAATCGGATATGTGCACCGGGCCTAAGGCAATGTGTTCTGAATCGTTGAGGATAACAGTCTTTTGAAGTTTTCGGGGATCCGCAACTACAATACTCTACTTCACGGGATTTGGGACAGTCTCTTGCAATGTGTCCATTAAAAGAATTACATTAAAAACATTTCTTACCTTTTAACTTATTGAGGCAATTAAAAGATTTTGCATTCCGTTTTCCCACAATTGTAACATCTTTTTTCATTTGTTGTAGGTCGTAAATGTGCATTCTTGTGCGAGTGATGTTCTATTTTCCACGAATTATTTTTTGGTTCGTTAAAACGAGGCTTCGGAGTATCAAAATATTGTGATTGAATGTTTTGAAAGCTGGCTGGTCGTTTTGATACACAGAAATTTTCTCGCATATCTTTAATTTTTAAATTTCAAGATTTTTTGCGCCATACAAAAGTCTTTTGTTATTTTCAGGCACACCGGCAATTACATATTCAATGAGGGAGGCTTTATCAATATTTGAATGACTAGCAATTAGTCCCATTGCAATTAAGTATTCAGAAAGTGACTTAGTAATAAGTTTTCGTGAACTTAAAATTTTATGAATGTCAATCGATGATACCTGGGAACTAAAGTAATTGTTCCTTCACTTTATCAAAAGTAAAAAATTGTTTCAAAGTTAATGCGCGTACAGTTTAACAGGATCAGCTAATAAACAAAATCTTTTGTTGATCGGAGGTGATATAAAAAGTAAACATTTTCTTCTATCCCATCCAAAAATAAATCGATAAAATATGTATATCTTCTGTTAAAATTACGCGAACAGTTTCAATATCTTTCAATGAAAAGCACCACCTTGAGTAGGCATAGGCAAACATTCTTGAAAAGGAATACTTTTTCACGGAGCATGATTTTGCATGTTTTAAATCTTTTTTCTTTGTCTTGATTTTTAAATGTTTTGTACTTTTATTGGGTTATATTCTGTCTTGTGTTCGATTCAGCTTGTCCACTTTTGAACCCATAAAACCCTAACATCCAATTCAATCGCCGAGAATGAATCATAGTTTTGTTTGAAGAAAAAGAATGTTCTTCGTTTCGATTAAGCATAGGAAAAGCCAGAACCACTCGTTTTGATTCACAGGATGTTGATATACTTAATAGTTTCGTTTTGTAATGAATGATCGTAAGAAACTACCGTGAGCCGTTGTATTGGGACGAGAATTTGTTTCGTTTTCACTTTCGTCATCGTCAAAATTTTATTGCCACTTTAATCTAAGTCTAAATTAGATAATCCAAACAGGATGCGATCAGTCAATTCTTTGATGTCAGCTGTTACTTCAAGGCGTAGAATGTTGGCAATTGAAATAAGATCGGGTAAAAAAATTTTTAAGAACTGTTTCCTTTTTCTACGTTAGATCACAATCGGATGGAAGGCCAAAAAAATTTCTCAAATCTGATCTATTAAGTATTCTATTTGTTTCAAATATCTAAGAATGAAAAAGTTTGATATTTTTGGTAGATGCTGATTTTTTATGCTTTCGCTTTTCCTGGTGATATCACCAAGAGTTGTCATGATCAAGAATAAAACAATTTTTCACAAAAAAAGAAATTTCGTACTTGCAGTTTAGACGGTTTCATAGCTTGGTAATCCAATCAGCTTTCTTTCGGTTTCAAACACACATCAGTTCATTTCTGCAAGATTATTCATCATTCGAAGTCCGCTTATTAACGTCGTAGTCACTTCTGTTATTCTCTGCGGCGGATTTGTTTAGACAGGGTTGAAGCTTCATAAAGTATGGGCCGAGCGAGAAATACGTAACTCTTACTAACAATTTCACTAACAAACTCATGTCCAAAAGTTAAGCATAATTGCTGTTTATGTGAATATTTCAGAAAATCCACATCGGAATGGAAGGAAACGCTGTATGCGGGTGTAATAGGGTTTTAGAAGAAATCAATACAAAACAAGGATAATGACTTTTATTATCGAAAGAAAAAGGTTCACAATACGAGTGTCAACTTTAGTGAAACAGAATGAATTAAACAATGTGTTCTGTGCTTAAGTTTAATACGGTGTGTGGGAACCTCTGGTAGCCACGCATGCTGCACAACGATTTCCCATACTTTCGAGAAGGTATGGATGAGTTGTGTGCTCAGAGTTCCAAGCCTCACGTAGAGCAGTTTTCAATTCCGGAACGGAGCTTGGTGGGTGACGGAGGCCTGCAATATGTCTCACGAGCATATCCCACACATGCTGTATATGATTTAGATCGGGAGAGTTGGCAGGCCACTGCATGCCGTGGATATCTTCACTTTGAAGGAAGGCGTTGACCAGAGCTGCACGGTAAGGAGGCGCGTTATCATCCATGAATATGAAACACCTGGACCGACAGCACCTCGAAACAGGTGAACGGTGGGCTCAAGGACTTCGTCTCTATCTTTGACCGGTAACAGACCCCGTGTCAAAGATGTGGAGGTCTGCGGCCGTCCAGCATGATGCCTACCCAGACCACGACTCCCCCTGAAGGAAAACTATGTCTTTCCGTGATGTTCCAGAATGAAAATGACGTTCCACGTTCTCCAGATTGTAGTACGACGAGAGTCAGTTCAGAATTCGAGACGCTTCGGTTTGGGATCGACCGGATTCCAATAATTCGTCCCTTCACAAACATGTCCAGTTGGCATCTTTGGGACACGTCCTTATTGATTGTTACAAACGCTCCGTACCACAGCAATTGCGAAATTTCTGTCTAAACTTGCCATGGCGCTCGATGCCGTTTTATACTCGTTCCGACGTGCGCCGGTGCTTTGCGCATGTCGACGTCGACTGAACTGTTTTGCCTTCGTCCCACGATACTCCACAAGTGATTTTGAACCATTGTATCCATATTTACTCCAATTTTTTCGCATTTTACGAATCATGCTTGACTTTTGGACATGAGTGTATAACATTATAAGAGGGTATTGGGGCAATTTCTTGTTTGTCCACGGACGTGACCTAACGCTTTGGTTACAGCCATTAAACTTGTATTTACATAAACTAGTATATGCAACAAATACAAGAAACTAAAACTTTTGGAATAAATGTTTATCAATGTTTTCTCAACCCAATGTGTACCCTCAAGAGTTAAAATTTGATTTCACATTGGCAAATATGATCTGAACAAATTTGAACAATAAATTAAGCATTTTGTCTCAATTTGGTACTTTTATTTTATACATCAGTTACATAAAGGCTTTTTATACTGTTTTAAAGAAAAATCAGAAACAACTTACCGATTTTTCTGAGAAGTTGAATAAAAAATATTTCCTAATATTCATTAACCATGCATAAAACTTACATTGCTCAAGTTTTATGCTAATTAAATTTGTTATAGAAGTATATTTATTACCAATTCTTCAGATGCCAATATTTCTAGGGGTTACTTGGCCTTAATCAGCAGGTATTCCTCAATTTGAGTGTTAGTTTCATTAAAACTAAATTTAAATCAATGCAATTTGCTTAATTTATCTCAATTTTATAATTTTTACTTGTTTCTTTTGTACATAAGCTATATAATTTGCAAGCTACACCAGTGTTCAAAATTAAGAGAATTTGCATATGTTGTCAAATTTCTCGAAAAGTACTGAACGAAAGGTAAAACTAGTGCTTCCAAACAAAGATGCAAATCTTGTGTCAAATACTCGTACGTAAGCGTACACGTACGTTTGAGCGGTGCATTTAGAGGAACAGGCTTTCTAAGCGCACGTGACAATTTCGTGGTGATTTTTTTGCAACATTCCGTGAAATTCAAAAGCAAACAGTTAAAATGAGTAGCCACCAATATTTGGATGATGGGATGAAGTGACGAATCGTCTGGAAGTAGGGCAGTCGTAAGTGCAGATTTCGAGACTTGAATGTAACACCCAGCGTCGTATCCAACTTATGTAAATAGTGTAAGAATACCGGATCCGTAGAGAGAAAGCCTGAGCAAAGTCGTCCAAGAGCCACGACGGCCAATGAAGATCGATATTTGTCCATTACAGCGAGGCGTAACAGTAGTGCAGCAGTTTCTCAGTTCTCTTGTGACCTTCATGCGGCCACAGGAGGCCGAGTTTCAAGGATTAGCGTTCCCAGTCGGCTACATGGAGAGAGGTCTGTTTGCAAGAAGACCTGCTGTTTGCGTCCCGCTCACTTCTGCGCACAGGATAGCCCGTTTAGCATGGTGCAGAGAACATCGACTTTGGACCAGGGATCAGTGGGGGACCGTTCTATTCACTTATTGAGTCCCGGTTCAGCCTAACCACTGGTTCTCGACGTACGTTCATCTGTAGAGAACCAGGGACCCGCTACCTGTCCTCCAACATCCAAGAAAGACCACTATGGCAGCTGAGGTTTGATGATCTGGGCAGGCATCATGTTGGATGGGAGCACAGACCTCCATGTCTTTGACAGAGGCTTTCTGACTGCTGTGAGATATAGGGATGAGATTTTCGAGCCTTATATTCGCCTTTTCAGGGATGCAATTGGGCCCTGATTTCATTTTATGGACGACAACGCTTGTCCACATAGGGCTCATCTGGTCGACGAATATCTGGAAAGAGGATATTCGTCGGATTGATTGGCCAACCAGATCTCCAAACCCTATAGAGCAGGCGTTCTCAAACTTTTTAAATTTTGTACCACATAAATAAGAATCAAAAATATATGTACCATCATAAAAACATTTTCCGATTAAAAATCAATCCATCCTAAATGGAGTGTTTATAATCAAAATAAAACATATGAAATTTATTATTCAATTATATTCGTAAATGAAACTTATAATAAAATATAAATATACTATATATTGTAGTAAATAGTGGGTAAAAATACATAATAGCAATAGGACTAATGCGACGAATGACCCTGTTTCATTGTAACCAATTTCGATATGTCGGGCTTTATCTTCATTAATTTCAAGCGTAAGTCGGTTCGAGTTGCAACCGTGTCCTATATTTATTTTTAATTAATAGCCATGGCTGAAAATCCAGTTTCGCAAAGATATGTTTTAAAAGGCATTAAAAATTTTATTGCTTTGTCGGAAATATACTTATGCAATTTTGGTCAAAATGAGATTAATATAAGTTATCTTTTTTGAACTCATTCATGGGATTTCTGTCACATGAAATATCTAAAAGCTGATCTTTCTTGAACTGCAACATTATCTAGCACAGTATCCGAAATAATAGAAAACGGATCTCTTATCCAACTTTCATTTTCTAAATTTTCAGGAAAGTAGGAATGAAAATTGGTAACAAGTCCTATGTAGTGTTTTTCTATATCTTCAATTAGTTGTTCAGTCAGTGACAGATTATTTTCCTGGAGACACTCTTCTAATGTTGGCAATGAAATAACTTTCTTGCTTTGCACGTCCTTAATTATGTATTCTAGTTTTTCACAGCTGCATTTATTTTGTCTTGTACAGTAAAGACAGTTATATTGGAACCTTGTAAACTAGAATTCAGTTCGTTCAGTTTTCCAAAAATATCGGACAAATACGCTAAACGTGATAGCCAGAGTTCATCAGTAAAACAATGATGTTCAAATTTGGATTCTGTCAGGAATACTTGGACCTCTGAACGTAATTCGAAGAGTCTAATTAAAACTTTTCCCCTTGACACAACCACCGCCCTTCAGTGTGTAAAAGGAGCTTATATTACTACCCATTTCATTTGCACAAAATTGTAAACAGTCGTGAATTAAGGGCCCGACATGTAATAAAATTCACTATCTTCACAGATTGATCTAAAACAGTCTTTAGTCCTGTGGGCACTGTTTTGGTAGCTAATGCTTCACGATGTATACTGCAATGTGTGAATTTTACATCTGGTGCAACTTTAATTTTGGCGAAAACTCCACCACGACAACCTGTTATTGAACGTGCACCATCAGCACACACTCCTACACATTTTTTCCAATTTATTTCATGGCCAGTGATAAACTCATTAATTTTAAAAATCTCATCCGCTGTGGTATGATTTGGAAGAGGCTCACAAAATAAGAATTCTTCATCTATAACTTGTTCTCTTTCATATCGAATATAAGCCTTCAACTGTGCAAAGTTGGTTATGTCTACTACTCGTTTCAATATTAACCCATGCATGATTTTTTATCTTTTTAAAATATTTTTTCTTTTATTCAAATGTTCCCAAACATAAGAAAAATACTAAAAAAATTGATAAGTACTGAAATAATATTGATAATAAAAATTTTTTCCCATACTTCATGATGTATCAGATTTGATACATCAATTTAAATGCCAAAAAAGTAAATAATTGAAATCGACGACTTAAAAAATATTTAATAAAAAAATACTTACTTCAGCACTTAAAACTATTTTTTAAAAAAGAAATACTGATTTGATGAATATTACTATTTCTTTAAAAAATGCTTATTCAAAAACTCAGTCACGGTACAATGTTCAGTAAATGGCTTAGTTACAAAAAATGTCGAATTGGAGAGAAATTGATGAATTTAGCAAGAGCCCCTACTGTAGTTAGTACTAGGGGTGTTCAAATGAAAAGGTACGAAACGACACTGTGGGTATAATTGAAGTCTTTATTCAAAAGTAATCACCAGAGGACTGAGCACAACTATCCTACTGTTTCACGAGCCGAAGGATTCCCTGTTCCCAGAATTCCTGTGACTGTGACAAGAGCCAGTCCTCCACTGTGTCCTTCAGTTCGTCGTCCGAGTTGAAGCGCTTCCCTTTGAGATGTTTTTTAGCGGACAAAACAGATGGAAGTTGTATGGCGATATGTCCGGGCTGCAGGGCGGATGCTCAAGCTGCTCCCTCTTGAACTTGGCCAGTACACTTTGTGTGACCCTGGAGACGTGTGGACGCGCGTCATCGTGGAGCAGAATCACTCCCTCCGTGAACAGCCCAGGCCGTTTGCTCTTGATGGACTTGCGTAGGCTACGGAGTGTCTCACCTACCGGTTTAACACCTTCCGCAATCAGAAATCTGATAACACCTCGCTGCTCCTCAATCGTCGAATTTTGCAATGTGAACGCCATGATGTCCTCACACGCACTGCCGCGTCAATTGGACGGAACACACAACTGCATGCTTCTCTTCTGCGTCATGTGCGGGCGCATGCGCACAACCACACCGGTACTCGTGCATTCGCTTCCTTAGATGTCTCACTACGTTATCCCAAACGGCATATTCAAATTTCAACCGGTTTGGTTTTTACGACGTTTCGTACCTTTTCATTTGAACACTCCTCGTAGAAGCACAATTTCATTAAAAAATTATCGATAGCGGATAGATAAAAAACTCTATGTATCAGATATGATACACTATGCATGTAAGGGTTTGAACATTCATTTAAATCTTTTGTGTAAAAATTGTACCACCAAAAATAATGTAATGTACCATAGTTTGAGAAACCCGCTGTAGAGCATATCTGGGACCGAGAGCAATTGCAACTCGCCTTCCCCCTCCCAGAACCTGAAAACAGCGTTGCTGGAGGAGTGGGACCGACTGCCATAAGGACTCAAACTGTCTCATTTCCAGTATGAATTCACGTTGTGAGAGCTGTATAACTGTAAGAGGGGACCCCCTATTAATCGATTTTTTGTGTCGATATTGTAACCTGTTTTAGACTTTCCTGCGCCGATGAGTCTTACGCACGATCATGCGTGTGTACCATAACTGTTGTATGGGTATTCTTTTTGTATTATTTCAACCTATGTACATAACTAATTTCATTAAAATATGTCCAATAGTTCTGGAGATAATCGCTTAAAAGTGAAAATTGTTTTAATTTTGACCAGTGTAGTTGAATTGGTTGAAACATTTTTTGTTTGGAAATATTAAGGCATAGATTTGAGTGCAATCGTGAGTATAGTTGATTGAGAGGAGACAGTATTTCGATTATTGTTTAGGAATTATCATTTTTATCTCCGTTGTGTTAATTAGAGGGTACAAAGTAGATAAATTTCATTAAAAAAACCCAAATTTTTACTTGTTTTCAACTGAAATGCTCAAGTTTTCTGTTTTCTCAAATTCGTTATAAAAGTAACTGATTTCCGTATGACTGAATAATTTCTAACTTAGCATTCATGAATATTTATCGATGATAGATATTTCACACTAAAAACAATTAAAACACGTTTGAGTTACTTTTTCTTATATAATGTTTAAAAAATTAATTAGTTTTTTATGTAAAGTAATTCCCATTTTTTACCTTAGTGGTAAACTATTTTTGGAGACCCAATTTTCCAATATTCGTGAAAAACATGCCTGCCCTGGTGAAGTCAACTGTCAGACATGCAGGCTGTGTGCTTCTAGGGCTTCAATAGAAAAAATAATGTGGAATTAGACGAATGTTTTTACAGTGATTAAATTGTTTTTCCAATTTGTAAGACACCAAGCTGTTAGATAAATACTGAAATCAATTTTGCGTATCAAAAACAATAGCATTGTTTCTCTGTACATCAAGTATGGCAAGGCTATTGTGGTTTAATTAATGATGAAGCTATGCAAGAAATCTCATCCAGAAAAGAAAATTAACAAATGGTAATGATATGAGAAATCTGTAATACATTAATAGAGAAGGGTGTAGATATGCTACTTTCTTAAGACCAGGGTTGCACAACGGAGAGCCGCATGCTGCCCTCCGTTGATTTATGGCGGCCTGCTTCACCATGTGTTATTTTAAGAATATACACGATAGGTAATTTAGATCCAATTAGGATTAAACTAGGGTTTGAACATTTTATGAAAGTTGTGATTTCAACAATTTCAAAAAAGTCCCTTGGCCTTAATTACCGACAATTGAAAGCGAATACGGCAACTTAACTTTTTACACAGAAGCATGGTATGCTGATTTAAATCATAATTTAAATCAAGTGATTTTTATTTAAAAAATCATGATTTAAATCAAACTTTAAATTTTCTTTTTTTATTAAAGTTAAATAATGATATAAAAACTAAACTAACCTTGGGACAGAATGCATATTATTTTATTCGTATAAGTTTAAAAATTTGCTCTTACTCGGTAACACCTGAAGAATGATCTTTTTTAACTGAAAACAACTAGATTCCCTATTAGAAATGGTAGTATTAATAGGGATATAGTGGTGCTAACTTAGAAATTATTGGGGAAGTGAAACATCACTTACTTCATATATATATATATATATATATATATTATATATATAATATATATATATATATAATATATATTATATATATATTATATATATATAATATATATAATATATTATATATATATATATATATATATATATATATATATAAGGGTGTTTCAGAACTCTATTTTGTCAAAATAGATAATTATCAATATCAGTGTATTTGTAATATTTAAACCTCATATTAGAGAGGGACCAGGCCCGAACGAAAAAAATTTTATGACCAAAGGTGTTTGGGTCTCTGGAACTTTGCGCCCCTTCTGGTGCATATTTAGTTATTTGTAGTATTTACCCCTTATGTTTTGGGGTCCTGAGTCTACCATAAATATTTTCAAGGGGGTCAGGTTCCTAGGAAATGCTTGGTGTAGATGTTTTTTGACAACAAATTTAGTTTCTCATTGGAAATATTTACCTCCCGTTTGTGGGGACACAAGGAGTTCTGGCTTCAAGGATTTGGCACCTATATTGGAATTTCAACTGACCAACAAATATTTCTTTTTTCTATCTAAACCAGACTGAGTTTGGGTTCAGTTCGTGCATTGCACAAAGTATATTCGACTAATTTTGACATAGTCTTCCCACTGGAAAGGTTGTGCAGGCTTGAACTGATGCCCTTTTCCATTAGGGAATTTACTATTTCTGATAAAGGGATCAGCTCTGACATTTGTTTTGATTATCTTAAAAATTAGTGTAGGTGCCCCCTCACTAGTTCATTTATTAAACCCTTTGGAAGAAAATCGACTAAGCTTAAATAGAAAGAACCTAAATATTCGCAAAAGCAAAATATTCATCTAGTATCATGCCTGTAACTAATTCTAAATAAATATAAAAAGTAATAAGATTTTCTAAACCTTTTTATATATATATATATACTATATTTTTTTAACAAATCAATACTATCCAGGATCCATACTTTGATTTGCATGTCTCATACCTAACAAGTTGAAACATGTCGAGGCAACGAATGAATAAAAATCATTAAAATCGGATTTAAATTTAAAAAATAGGATTTAAATAAAATAAATCCGATGTTTATTATTTTTTTTAATCATGAATTTTTCATATCCTGCGCAGAAGTGAGGTAGCCAAGTCGCGGTCGACATCGGAGCGTTAGTTGATGAAATTAAAATTTTCATGACTGAATAAAAACCTCACTGATATATAATATAAAGTCCGGATTGGTTGTAATTTTTCTGGGGTTGTGACATCTCTACTATTATAAAAGAAAGTGTTTGTGGGTCTTTCTGAGGTGTCCAGATGAATCTATAGCACTTACAGCCATGAAATTCGGCACAGGTAGTCCTAAAGGTGACTGAATGTCACTCGAAGCCCGAATTTTAAAATTTAATCTAGAAATTTTTTTAATTAATATTTTCTGCTGCCCGCGTAGCCCCTCCACTATGACGTATCTGCGCAGACGATCTGACAAACATACTTTTCGCGCATGCTAACTTCTATTAACGTTTTGAAACTGAGGACCATCCAATATATTCATTGCAATAAAAACTTAGCCATAGCGCAGATCCCTAGGTATGACCATCGTCTTCCTGCAAATTACACCGGCCCAGAGAATGGCTCTGGGCCGGTGTAATTTGCAGGAAGACGATGGTCATACCTCAACTATGCAAGTAATTTTGTAGATACAAATTCATCTATTCACTAAGCACCCCATGATGAAATGATGGCGTAGTGGGTAAAGTCACGCACCGAAGTCGGGCGTTAATGCTTTGGAGGGAGACCTCTTTAGTTCGAACCCGGCCGACGGATAATTTTTAATTTTCGCCTCTATATTTTTAAAAATAGTAAATATTCTCTAATCCTTCTAATTTTTCTGTACTTTTACTTTATCCTTTTATTCTTTGAATTAAACAATTATTTTTAAAAATGTAATTGATTTTATACAGCTTTTTCAATTTTGAAACTCTTGTTTCTCTGTATTGTCACTGTTTTGTCCTTTTTCGTACCACCAATGAAAAGCAAACCAGTGAAGCTCCACCCCACCCCCCTACATGTTCGACTCCAAGTGCCAAGTTCTTACCATCAAGAAATTTTCTGCAACTCAAACATCGTTCTGCTTTTATGTTTTATTCAATCGGGATATAGAGGGCCTTCGACCCAGATGCTTCCCTAAAAATGTTGAAAGATTGAACGTGTTGAAAGCGCTCTTGATTAACTTTGTTAATTTTTTGTATTGCTTTCTGTTTTTATTTGGGTATTTTTCGCAAATAGTATAATGTTTGTGTTAATAAATTACATGAAATGAAGAAATAGTGTTTATTACTGTTCAATTTCGTTTTGATTTCGCTGACATTGTGATTCATTTAGGTTGTTTGTCGGAATCAGTGAGGTGACACAGCAAGACTTTTTAAAAGTATAGCTTTATATTTAAAGATTGAATCACATTTTTATTTCAGTAGGGTTATTTCCTAACTTACTTTTGAATTTGTATGATTTTTGGTTTTGTATAATACAAATCTATCGACACTACATGAGACAGATGAGGTTGGGCACTACACAAGAGTTTTTGAACACATTGGAGCCATCTGGAGTACCCTCGCACATATTACAGTTAGAAATTAGGGCACCGATTTGCTTCTCAGAAATCTGCATCCACCTTCACTCCGCAATGGAACAAGACTATCAAGAAACTGATGCCGAATATTATTTAAGCCACCATCATGACTGGGCATGACGCAGGCGAAGACGTATTCATTCCTAGGATCCCAATCATCCCTTCGGATCTCCCATTCCAATTTAAACGACTTCAGTTCTTTGTTCGTTTAAGTTTCGCCATGAGCATCAAGGCACAAGGACAATCGCTGAAAGTTGTAGGACCCGATCTCATTAAACCGTGTTTCTCCCATGGTCAATTGTATGGGTTGTTCACGAGTTGGAAAAGCCGATAATCTTAACTTCCTAGCTCCAAATGGAAGAACATTGAACATAGTGTGTCATGAAGCTCTCTAAGCAAGAATCAGTGAGGTGGAAGGAATGAGGCGACATGGCCGTGTCATGTCAGGTGGTGGTGAGACTCATTCTTAAAATTATAGTATTTTCTTTCTAATGTTTTCAGAATCAGTGAGGACATAACAAGAATGATGTCACGGGCAACGCCGTGCCGGTATTGCTAGTTACTAATAATTTAAATAAGTTAAATGCGCAAAGATCAATTGATTACTCAACTTTACGTCCACCTTTTGTCTTCAGTGCAAGTTGAATCTATTTCAAATCCAATTGAATCCAGGGAATTACGTCCATTTTCCTAATTGCAAAAAAGTTTCTGAAAAGTTCAATGCCAACTTCAAGACTTGAAGAGATTGATAATTTGTTATCAACCTTCAAGGATCATTTTTCTGATTTTCGAAAAGTAAGACCGTTGCTAGATTTATTTAGCAACACTTGCTATTTTGCCTGAAAATGCACCCGAATCAATGCAGCTTTAACTCATCAACATGCAAAACGATGAAAAACTGCGAAATAAATTTAATGAAGACAATTATGAACTATCGTTATGTCGGGGATAAAAACAATTGTAAATCGGTTTGATAATGCTTTAAAATGCGCCAGCCTCTTTGGGTCAACATAAATCTGTACAAACTTTTTCAGTCATGAATATTAACAAATCGAAAAATAGAAATCGCTTGACTAATGAAAATTTATAATTAATTTTTGCTCTTGTCTACTACAAAAATCGAACCAAATATTAAAACAATAGTAAAATCAATGCAATGTTACGCATCAAATTAAATTATATATTTACTTTTATTATCTTTGTAACATTATGTGATAAAGTAAATAATATGAGAGATAACTCTTTTTTATGCGCTCTTTTTTGGTTGTTCTCCCATACGTCACAGTGTATCTATGTGGCCCTTGGTCCTAACATAGGGAGCTGTCGCGGCTTAGTTGGTATGCCCACTGCGCTAGCAACATTCCAGTTGTAGGTAGCTCAGGTTCTATTCCTGTCAGGTGTATTCCTCCCTGGGTATATTTCTCTCTTCTGTGTCAGTAAAAACTTTAATTGTGTGTGTATGTCTATTCATATTATATGTCTTGTGCCTGGCGCAGCATGGCCAGATGTGGTCCTTGCGCCATAAAATCCCGAAACAACCCACCAACTTAACATGCCTGCATCCCTGCTTTAGACTCATTGCTGTGCATTCATAAGAAAAGAACGTATAAAATATAGATCATGGTAGTTTCGTGGAATTAAATTTCATTTAATAACTAACTTGATCTTAAAATCTTGGATCAAAATTTTGTAATATTTTTTAATAAAATTTAATAATCTCTGAATAAAACAAATGAAAAAATCATTGCCTCATGTAAAACGGATAGTAGTGCACAAATGGCATTTTAGTTAACACTAGCAAAATTGCCCGACCTCACTCTGGTTGAATTGCTTAACTATATTTTGAAAGTGACCAGAAATTAATCACTTTCCTCTTTCGTAGAAAAATGCCAAATCATGTAAGTTTGAGTAAAATAATTTTTAACACCTTTTCGACATTTTTATAATTTCTACAACCTACTTTGGACAAAAATCCTATACATGCATATCCATCCATGTAATACATTTAACATAGTATATCGCACCCCTGCTAAAGGTACACTATGGAAAACCAGGTTTGCGACATTTTCGAATTTCCCCATCATTAAAGGAAAGATGACAAATTAATTTTATAAGATATTTATCACTAAGTTTGTTTAAAAGTGGATACGCATTGTTTCTTGAAAATTCCGTTTTGCGGCACTTGCAATAATAAAAGAACTTGTTTTAAAATTCAATGTCTTCTGTACAAAGGTAACCTATTGCCGTTTTTTTTTAATGGTAAATCGATTTGAGTTTCTTCTAAAAAAAAAATCATTGTTTTAAGAAAACTTTCCTTATAATTTGCTTTAGTATAGCTTCAATTCCTAAAATAAGCCACCTTGACATTCTGTTGCTATATGACAAAGAATTAGTAATATTTCAAAAGTCCTAGTTCGGATTTTTTTAACATTAACGATCTTTCAATAATGACAAAATTCCACTTAAAATTTGCTTTGATCTAACTTACATGCCGCTTTAAATCAAATACTTTGCGGTGATGTTATGTGTGATGAAAAGGAATTACAATTTATTAAAATAATAAATATTTAAAACAAAACAGCAATGAAACAAAATAAAAGTTGACGGGAAAGAAGTTCTAAATTCATGATCCTTTTATTCCTCTTGATATCGCACAGTTGCCACAACTTACAACTAAAAATTAGAAAAAATTAATAATACGAAATTAATTGCGAGCGAAAGAAACAGAAAACTGTACGTTGCAAACGAACACGAGTTTTCGTTTCGTTGCAAATTATCGTCTGAGCCAAGTATTCGGAAATACTTTATTGTTCGCAAAGAAAATAAATAAGGCTCAAAATACAAAAGTATTATAATTTAAATTCCATAAAAATCGTATGAAAAAATAATTGATTTTTCAGCAGTACTGGTAAAACAATCCAAGTAATTGCAATGCTCAATATACCTTCCAGCTACTCCAAAACTACGAAATTATGGTTGATTTAAGCATAGGTACTCGGATGTTTTAACGTGAAACTTGCCTAAATATGTAAGCAAAGAAATTTCAAATAATGCATTCACTAAATTAAAATGTGGTGTGTCAAATATAAAACATCAAATTAAAATATATAGAACAAATCTTATGTGATACTTGTACAAACACAGACACAAAATCGAACATAGAACGGGAAGACGGACAGACAGATTTACGCAACCAAGTTCAGTCACTAAAAGGATGTTAGAACTCACAGTATACAAAGTTTCATGAAAATATATTATCTGTTTGGACGTAGCACGGCCACACATACAGACACCAAACGCGCAAGAGACGGATTTTGCTTCAGAAGGATCCAAAACGGATAGAAAACTTGAAATGGGTCGAAAATATTCAATGTACAAACACTGCATTCTTAGTTATATAGATTTCCAAGTTTCTCCACCCGAGGCTGGTCGATGGGTACCATTTCCCGGGCCGATTATCCAAGTATTCATCACTGTCCAAGTATCCATCGTACTATTTTATCAATTTTAGAGTTCCCTGGAACTTTAAAGAAACGCGCCTTAGAGTATAAAGATATATTTTGTTCAAACAAGAATCCTTTCATCAATTTTCATGAAATTTGGTTACAAAGCAAATACTTGTATAACAATCAGTATGCAGGATTACTCGTTACGAACTACTGTTCGTTCCTATTCAAATTCTATTTAAACACTACGTCGTTAAAAAAAATTTCTCAACCACTTATCTGAGACCTGTTACATACACAAGCTTTCATTGAAGTAGAAAAGTAATTTTTTTAGGTCATTTAAATGCAGTGCTGTTTTCCGTTTCACAAACGTTCCTTTATTTAAATGTTGATTGTGGCGAGAAGGGTTTATTCCCGATCATGGTAGCCGTTCTTGCACTTGTGTTTAATTGCTAAACGCATTGAGTTTTAATTCTACTTAGCTTGAAATAGGTTCATATGACAAGTAACAAAAGTGGCTAAAGTTTAGTTGTCATAATGTACATTCGACTTTGGCTCGTACCTTCTGAAAGTTGGTAATTTTGTCTCCATGGGGGACTAATATTATAAATACGAAGACGGAAATAATCAAAGCATGGAATTGAAAACTTTCCATCTTCCGATACACTAAAGTAGTATTGATACGCTATGTAACTGACAAGCAGAAATCATGAACTGAGTTTTACTGAAACCAATTAATTAGATGAATTCTAGTCTCACTGGCTCCACATGAGGGGTCGATGGTACCGGGGTCAGAGGTATAGGAATGCACGGAAAATGTGAAGAGTTTGTACTGTGATATGGGCGATCGGTTTCTAAATTCAAAAATTTTATCTTTTCAATTTGTTAGTAATATAAATCTAGAAACAACTATAAAAGAAAAGAAGCGAAAATGTTATGCATTTGTGCTAGCTAAACGTTAAGTACTGAGACACATTTTTATATCTGTAACGGTGGCTAGAGAAACGACCACCACGGCAGCCGGAAGAGATAGGGAGTCTGACAATCTTGCCGGCTGAAGTGTCGAGAGGAAAAGGCCACACCGAAGCGACCACCCGAAACATCTTTTAACGACAGTACCACGCTCCAGGTGGCGGAAATCGTTGTGGCTTCGAAACAAAAGGCAGGCGCCTTTCTGTCGCTCTCTATGACATTTCGAGACAAAGAGGACGGAGATGAATTACGATGACCATTGCCGACAGGGTTTTATGGTCCCCTTTCAAGTCCGCCGAAGTCTATCGTAAAAGTCAAGAGGAGAGGCCAACGTGAGAGAGCCATTCGGGAAGGTCCGAAGATGGTGAGAATTTTCAACAGCCAACCATCGGTGCGACTAAAAGGCGGACCCGAAACGAAAAGGAGGAATCGATAAGCAACCAATATATATAGTTTTTGAGATCTTGAGGATCAGAGAGAGAGGGGCAGACAGAAGAGAGAGCTTGGAGAGAACAGCAGAGAGAGAGAGGCGGTCAGCAGAGACCGTTTTGGAGAGAGACGTGAACACCCGTTCACTGTCGGCGCATTTATCCCGCCTTGGGATTCTATACTCGCCAGAGTATTTTATTGAGAAGGGCTCGCCGTAGCCGGTGAAGGAGACCCCTCGCGAGAAACTCGTGTCGCTACTCACCCGAGTAGTGGAGACTTCACCGAGATCTAAAGTTCACCAGAACTGACAAGGCTGATTTATCCCGCCCCGGGATTCTGTACTCACCTGAGTATTTTATTGAGCAAGGCTCGACCGTAGCCGTGAAGGAGAAGCCTCCTAGAAATCTGTGCAACTGCTCATCCTAGTAGTGGAGATTGATCTGATCCTATCTGGAAAGACTGAGATATCCTGCCTTGGGACTCTACTCATCTGAGTATTTTTGTTGAGAAAATGCTCACCCGTAGCCATAAATTAGACTCCCCCGAGCGAATTGTGAGAGGCTCACCAGCAGCCTTAAGAAGCGCCTCGATAGAACTTTGGACTTTCCAATGAACTAACATTAAATGAACTCTTCATTCATTTTTCCGACTTTTGTACAAATTGTAAAATAAAATACATTAGTCTAGAAACGGATACTTTCAATGGTAACTAGTCTAGCTACCCGTGAACCAAGACGTTACATTTCATTAAGGACCTGTTATCTATGTAAACTAGTATTGGGGCGTGCATATGTGGAAACCAGTCGAATCTACTCTATTTTCCTTAATTTGTCCTCCTCCCCATTAATCCTTTTTTATACCATCCTCCGTAATAATTTAACCTGATCTTGATTAAAGGTTTGAAATCGCTGACTTTTTACGTCTATCCGCATAATCGTATTGCCAATTACTGCGTAATGTCCGTAGTTTGGCTTTTCCGATAGCTCATATGGAATTCAATGCTGAAACTTTGGATTATTGTAAGAATTTTTTTAATTGTGAAACCATTTTACTATTTTCAGATTTGTTTAGTTTAGTTTTTATCCTTTTCTTTGTTAATTCAGTGAGTTGCTCTGAAATAGGCCTGGGCCCCTTGTAATACGATTTACAGTGGGTGTGGTATCTGAGTTGATTACACATTTCTATAGCAAAATTCGCACCAGTAAACAAAAGACACTCACAACAGACTATACATCGACACTAACAATTACACAAACAGGAATAACCAATACGATATAGTTCAGTTTCAATACTTAACTATGTGCAGTTGCACCAACTTGGGTGGAGGATAAGACCCTGTTTTCATATAAGGTGTTTTGGAACAATTTATTTTGTTTGTATAGATCGTTACAAATATTACAATTGTAAGATTTATCCTGTGTAAAAGGAAGGGTTACGCGCCCCACTCAAAAAATCGGAGTTACCAAAGGGGTTCGGGCCCCTGTCACTGGTACAGCGGTAATTTGACCTAATGAGGTCAAAACCCATCCTTCATATCTGGCTACCCATATTGGAAGTTTGCTTATTCCTTATAATGAGAGGGCAGGCTCCACTGAAAACTTTTTTGAGGAAATTGATAACTCCCGACTGCATTTCGGAAACAACTATTAAATAGACAGCTACCACGATCTGGCTTTCTGATCATCGGTTAAACGTCTGGTTCAATTGAATGAATTGATTCCCCTCTTTCATCTGACCTCACTTTCGATTTTCCCCTGGTAATCATCTACTTTTTATTGCTGTCTCCTGGAAAATTTTCGAAAATATCGAGAGAACGCCAAGAACATCAATACTTTTCCGGATGTTTACCACTGATGTGTTGAAACACGTAATTTTTTTAAATTATCACTTCTGCTTAGTACTTAGTACTCTTTATCAACTTTCTCATCATTTGTGAGGCCCGCTGCTTGGGGGTATACAAATTTAAAAACAAAAATTAATTGTTATTAGAGTTTAAATGTTTGAATTTCGAAAAAAACCAGAAAGGTTCAGCTCTTGTAGTTCTTTCAAATTTTAAACTAAGTTTAGGATACCTTCATAAAGATTTAAGTCATTTATTAGATTAACAAATAAGTAATTTATTAGGTAAGATATCAGTATCCGACTTGGATAATATTTCCTGGAATCTATGAATTGAGAATCAATGGTGCTAAAGGGATGGGTAAAATAAAAATAAAAATCCCCAATCACTTCATGAGGTTTCTACAATAAATTATTTTATTTTTATGTAAATTGTATTTGCTGAAGTTTAGGGGGGCAGCGACCCCGAACAAAACGTCGAGTTCGGGATTCTAGTTGGCGCCTTAGTAGTCATTCTCGATACTCTTCTCATTCGCATTCCTCGCACAAGACGAATCTGCGTCGTATGAGTGAAAATTCTTAGCAATTTTCCTCGTATTAATTATCGCCATTTGGAATATTGCTTTTCAGTTTTGTCATGTTGAAACAAAGTTTGGTGGTGTTGCAACTGCAGTGTAAAGCTGGCTTCATTCTTGAAGCATGCGTCGGGATGAGCGTAGGGCATTCCCAGTGTACATTTATAGATCTCGCGTGCGAAAGGAAAAAGAAATGAAGGGCTTGGTTTGTTGGAACGAAGACAACTGGATTCTCCGTGATTAGTAGCACTCTGTCACTATTTTAAACTTGTATGTCAATTGAAAAGTTCTTTATTTTTTCGTTGAGGTAATTATACTGGGTATGTAGTGGCAGCAGATTTCACTGATGGTTGAAAATGAATCATGAAGAGAGCTCTGTATGTTTCCATTCAAATGCTTTTTGCGGCAGTCGCGCGTAGAGGAGGGGAAGCGGCATATACACTAGACTCTTGTAATCTTGATATTTCTTACACTGGTGGAAATGAGGGATATTAATTTTTTATTTAATTTAATGCTACATTTTACTGTGCATTATTTACAAAATAAAACCACAAGACAGAAACAGGATAAAGAAAACACTATCAGTTGGTACTTGACTCTTCACTTACGTATCTCATTGCGTTGACTTCAAAACACGTTGCAGATAATTGAAGTTGCGAAAAAATAGTCCACCTTTTTAATATCTCAACTGGTTCATTGAAAAACCAAATTTGCAATGCTATTTTTAAAATTTATAACTTTAGGGCTACCACAGGCGACTGTTAGCTACTATTTTTCAACCTTGGTGACTTGGGGATATTTTTCAGAAAAATCGTCAAATTTCAAAATTTTGGAGACTTGAAAATTCATCAAAGGTCAACGAAAATTTTGTCCCTTTTTTAACTATTAGGGGACGGGAAAGTATTTTTTCGGATTTTTATTTAGGGAGAAAATTTTACCAAGGGACGCCAATTTTGAAGTTTTGGCACCAAGCCGTGTCAACGTTGAAACAAAAACATCGGAAATTCAAATTTATTGAGATCTTCGCCTGTTTGATACTTAATTTGCATATTTTATGTTTTAGCCGATTCAAATTAGTATCTGAGCGACCAAAATTGCTTCTAAAATAGGGTTTTAGGATAATTTTTTGCTATTTTTACAAGTGCTTTAGCTGTGGCAGCCCTTCACAATTGTATATAATTTTTGTTCGATAAATAATTCTTCATAATTCAATGTCAGCAGTAAACCCTTTCTTGGGGTTAATGACTTTGAGATTGACAAAAATTTATAATTAACCGAGACACCCGTAGTGGCCGTAACCTATAGCGGTTAGCAAAAACTTACGAACAAATTTCAATACGTACTTCTCTATCCTACTCGAACCCATAAAATTAATGTGTACTTCAGTTTGCGTGAAGTAATCAACTGTTAACCAAAATATGAAAATAGGTTGGTTGATCGGGTTTTTATGGCGCAAGGGCCATATTTAACCAAGTTGCGCCGAGCACAAGACAAGCAACATTGAGTAATGAGCATACACACCATAATGTGAGTTTTTGCTGACAAGGAAGGAAACGAACCTGCAATGCCTACAACTGCAGCTTGCTAGTGCAGTGAGCCATGGTTGCCCCAGAATTAGATGAAATATTAATGGCCAGTGTTTTTAATACGTGTACGAGACTTGAAAGCAAACATTTTTTAACAGACAAGTTAAGACCCCACACGTAGTAGCTTTATGTAGAACTAACTACGTGTGGGTGGTGCGAGTAATGAAACTAGGTTGTGTATATGCAATCATCATTTCTTGGGCGACGAATACGGCACTATTGATTGAATGGATTCATGTACGGCAAGCATAAGGCTGACATAAGACAAATGTGTCCGAACGAGTGTTTGACAAACAGCGTTCGAAATGTGCCGTCAGCTCGCGTTTAGTAAGCCTCATACTCGGCGAGCCTGATATACTCAGTCCCGGCGCCCTGCTGCCCTTACCCTCTCGACCCAGATGTCTGATCGGTCACTGCTGCATCCACGTTCGTGGGCTCGTGCTGCACGAAGTACTAGATGCGCGAGAAGTCGATAGTTTCTGCTCCAAGGCCACCTGAATTTTGAAGACTCCCGGGCGCGCTGTTCACGCTTTCGCTCAGCTGGTGTCTTTCGAATGCCAAAGATCTTGGCCTTGTTATTAAGTATATCTCGTCGATCGCAATGTTTCGTGTTTCTTTGTCGATGACCCGTCTTCGGGCCGCTTACCTCGGTCTAAATTTAGGTATTCCCACCTGCTTAACGTCATCTGACCGTGGTTCAAAATTACGAGGCGTTGTCCTTGATCCTTCCATTCAGGATTGATCCAGGATCGTCGCCAATAGCCCGTTGTGATGCTCCTGTGCGACGTTAATTGACTACCTACCCATCGGCTCTTGATACGCGTTCGATTGCGCGGATTTCTAGCAACGAACTGAGGTACTGACGCCAACGCTGTGTAATTCAAACGTGGTGACATTTAAAGTGCGTTTCTACTCAATGAGCAAAACGTGGTACATTTTTGCGACGTTGTCAGCTCGTTCAGGTTCAACCGGCATTGTCCGTTCACGTCTCGTTTGATGCGTTTCTTTTTTTTTCTATGTACTCTGTCTTCATATGCGGGGAGAGTGGGATGCATTTTTTGACTGTCTCAATTTCAAAAATTATCCCCCTTACGTAGCAAAAAGACTTAATTCTACGTCAAAAATATCAAATACTGTTGGGCATCATAAGATCAAGGCATTTTCGTGGAAGACATCAAACAAAATAGAAATTCTCTGAAAGCAGAAAACAATTGAAGTAATACACTCTTCAAGTTTAGTGCGGCTCCCGCGAGGAGGCAGTTGAGTCATGTGGTTTTGAACGAGTCTAACTTTTAGAGAACCTTTTCGCAGTTAGTTTTCTCGGATTCGGGTTCTAAGTTCTTTCGGCGCCGAAAAAGATACCATTGATAACGAGTTGGCAGGTGGGAGGGATTTCCACGGCGATCGCCGTTCCTGCTTTTTCGTATGTGGCAGCCTTCTCTACGCGCTTTCATACCAAAACAGAAATCAACTGACCCAAGGTCGACTGTCTTCTCGCGGGAGCCGCACTAAACAGTAATTTAAGAAATGTAAGATTTTTGGTGACACTCGAGTTGGAATTTATCGCGTATCAGTTTTATCAAAGAAATTCTCGCCACCTACTGGAACCTAACGTAACTATTCGTTAAATCAATCGTTTAATTTCAAAATCATACTTTTAAAACTTGTGTTGTCGCAGCATAGCCGATCCAGCCTTAGCGTCACAAACTTAAACCCAGACCAAACCAACTCTTTATAAAACTGAACTTTTAGAAGACTTCGAGGTTTTTTAAATTTATAAACATTGTATGCCAATTTAAATCAGCTTGATTTCAATCGCGATTGAAATCAAGTGATTTTTATTAAAAATCACAGATTTAAATCAAAATTTTAAATTTCACTTTCCTTTCTGAAAAAGCTTATGAAACAACTATGAGCAAGATGCATGTGATATTTTATTCAAATAAGTTAAGAGATAAAAAAAAATAAGTAGTCTGTTTATGAAAAAATAGGCACTTAGTCACAATGAAAGTTTTCTGCAGTATCGCAAAAATATTCCAATTTTACATATAAATCTTAGCAATTGGGAATTTTAATATTTTCATTTTGTTTTGTGTAATATATTGGTTAATTTTTATTTAAATTGAATTGGGAAATTTTATGTATAGATCTTTATTAATTCTTAACACTGCTAGCATAATTCTGAATTTATGGAATTGAAATTTGGAATGTAAAAGTTAGTTTGCTCATCTGATAATTAAGCGAGTATGCTAACAAATGGATTATGGATTGAAGCGGAAAAATGTTTTAATGATTATGATGATTTTTTTATTGCAAGCTTAAAATTCCATCCTATTGATATTTCAGGGGGATTCCTATTGCACTTATATGCTGTTCACACAGTAAAGTTTCGTTTTCTTGTATGTTACGTATAAACCCTTTTAGTGTGCTTGGAATATAACTTTGAAATACTTATCAATGCTAAGAAAATTTGAAATATAGGCATATTTGATTTCAATTTATGTTTATTTTCATGTCTTGTCTCATTTTTTACTATTTACTTACAAGTAACATTTTTTCACAACTAAGTACATTTTGCAAGCTAAATGTTAATGAGAAATAGGAATTTTTTCATGAATTTTGTTGTAAATTTCTTTCATTTGATTTCTTATTGACAACATGATGTTTCTCAAAAACAAATCTTTAACCAATTAATTATATAAAATAAAAATAACTAAAGAAATTCTATACATTTTATTCATGCGATAAATATGTAATGCAAAAAAAATTCTGAAATTTGTCTGAATTTTGATTAATTTTACGCAAAAAAATTGTAATTTGGTGTTAATGGAATCCCGCAGCCTTATTTATATAGGTCCAAAAAATATTTCATGCCACCGGTTATGGGTTAAAATCAAACTGATCTAAACCGCTCGAGAACCATATGGGAAAACATTGCTTATGCATAGCATTTGTTGTGCTGTTCTATTTACTCTCTTGTGATTAACTTTGCTAATTCCTATATCGCTTTTTCATCTTTCAAAAATTTACACTGCTATATTTCCTTATACATTAATGCTATTCATCATGTTTTACGTGTCTTATATCCAGCCCGTGATTTACGTGCCTTATATCCAGCACGTGATTTACGTGCCTTATATCCAACAAGTTTAAACTTGCACGGCAAGGGATTAATTAAAATCATAAAAACCTGATTTAAATAAAAAAGAATCTTATTTAAGTCGAATAAATCCAATCATAAAAATATAAATCCGATAAAGAAATCATAAAAATATGATTTAAAAAAAAATCATGATATTTTCATACCTGTTTATAAATAAGTTAACCCCATTCTTTCTTGATGTTGGTAATTTTTTCAAGATATTAGATACTAGGCACTTTTAATGGGTGAATATTAGTTCATTAAAACTGACTCAATCGACTATTTAAAGCAACAAAGAAAATATCACAATTAAATAAATTGCTCTCTTTTCGATGTTCCAGGGTACTATTTTTATTTTGGTAGTGATTTTTTTAATTATAAATTTTAATATCTCCTTTAAGTACCTCTGAAATTTGAAACAAATATCAACCCTAATGTTTTCTTTTTTATTTTATGTTTATAAAATCTGTTTTTAAGTTTGCATCCTTTTGCTTTCTTTTAGACTTATTCCGGTTTGTTCTGTGTTGTCGTCAATCCGTACAAACGTCTTCCTATTTATACAGAAAAAGTAATCGAACTTTATAAAGGTAAAAAAAGACACGAAGTACCGCCCCATATTTTTGCGGTAACAGATGGGGCTTACCGAAGTATGTTGCAAGGTAAGTTGGTCTTTTCTCGTTATAATACAAATAATGCAGTAAAAAAGTTTTTGTGATTTTAGAAGTTGAATTTTATTTATGGTGTTATGATTTGTCGCTTTAGTCATTTTTTGCTACATGAGGACTAAAACCGGGATCTACGGCTTAATGAATACTACGAACATCCTTGCCATGAACTTGATTCAATCCCAAAGTCTCTTAATTAAGGGCAGAGAGCTAACCAGTCGGTTACCTTATCAGGCAGTTTTCAGTTTTATTTATACTTTAAATATATACATCCATGCTTATTGTTCGCTCTTGTTACTCGATTAAACCAATAAATGCAGATTTTATTTGAAACCATGATTATATTCTTCAACAGCAAAAATATTTGTCACAAAATTTAAGGAGCGAAAACTTTTGACTGATTATAATATAAATGCTTATCGATTTTAGGAATTTTACTTTTTCTTCGTTAAAATAGCGTAATGTTCTAACGTAAAAATGACTACTGTTCCATGTGTTCTCGGAACATCGATTCACTCTTGTTTTTCTGGAATATCAAATCACAAAAATCGTTTAAACAAATTATCTTCATTCGCGGTATCAGAAAATGCAACTTCTTCGCTATCGGTGAACCAGGTGACCACCATGATTCCAGTTGGTTTCCTGGTCGTATTTGAAACCACGTTTCATGCGAAGTTTAATTGACAATTAAATTTAAGAATTTGGCTGTTTTAATAATATTTTGCATTACTCAACCCTTTCTTCCATTCTGTGCATATGCGTCACAAATCGAGCTCAGATTTTTACGAACCTTCTCGACGAGCTCATCGGTTATCGCATTCTTCGAACAGTCGACTTCGGATCATCATTTATATCCTTTACCATACCACTCGAAAATTACGCGACGGATAATCATCGTCATAAACTTACAGTAGTTCCGTAGAAACTAGGTCCTAGTCTAATTGGCCATCATGTAGCCTTCTGTAGCAAAACAACCTATCCATTTTAACCTTCAGGTTTTCTTTTCAGCTTGGCTTTAATACATGTTGTTTCTTATCTCCAAGGTTCAGTATAAGCCTAAACCAGGTCCATAAAACCATGTCGCTCTAAAAGAAAGGCAACTTTCTCCTGATCCAAGACAAGCTGGCCCCACAGATATAATACATATTCAGTATTCAAGAAAATTTAAATATTCGCGGAAATTTTTAATTCGGAATCTCAATAAAACTGAAATTCCTCCCAACTTGGTTTGCTTTTAATGTTGGCCTGGTTTCTATTCCGACGTCTTTTATATCTATTTTCTAAATTTTATTATCTTGTGTTTGGCGCAGCTAATCCATTTTTGATCTTGCGCCATAAAATCCAAATCAACTAACCAAACCAACTTGGTTGGAGACCATTTAGGTTTGGGAGACCGATGCCAAAATCATCCAAGTGGTTCAGACTAATGATTGCAAAACCGGTTTCGGGGAAACCGGTTAAACGGGAAACTGACCCAAAATTCGAAACCGAAAGACCGGTTTCATGAAAGAAGAAAACCGGGTTTTCGGTTTTACGCATGGCAACCCATAAGAGAAACTCACCACAAAAAGGTATACCATACTACGCACACTGATGCAAACAACTAAATGTTTAGTGTTTACTACCCTATCAGAGTAAAAATTCAACATTATTACATGTCTGGTATTAATGCCACATGAGTCACACATCGCTTAATTGTGACACATGACCTACTTCTCCACTGACCAATCATAATAACATGTAGATGGATTCTCAGCATCAGTACCAATGAGTCAGACAGTGGATTTCCATTGGTACCATAAAATGTTAAAATATAAATAGAGAAGAAATTTATATCACATGTCACTTAGGAAGCAGCTCAACTCGGCTACCACTGCCGCAAACAATAAACAATCATACTATCAAAACCCTTCCTACTCCACAGAGACCAACGTAGTAGAAGACTTTCTACGCCTCGGCCGGCTCCCTGCGCGTAATGCCACAATACCATTGTCAATTACTTCTGTTCATTAGGTAATTCTGATATGAAGAATTATTAGTTTAGTTTGCTCAACTTTTTGTAGTTTATAATGAACATAGTTATTCAAAAAATAAGAGGTAGTTGCACTTCACAGACTTGATTTCGCAATCGTACACCGGCTAGAAATAAAAATAAAATAATATTTTTTTATTTCAATCCATAATGGAGCATGTCCAGTGATATTTTCGAGGAGTTTAAACGTGGCAGGGATGATTATTCCATTTGGTGTCATTATCTTCGTGAAAGAAATGGTCAACTAGCCAAATGCAAAAAAATATTCTAAAGAAATAAAATGTGTTGGCGGCTCGACAAGTGCATTACATACACATCTAAAAAGATGCTTAGTATTTCCATTTGAAAAGAAAAGTGCCTATTTCGGAAGAAAGTCCAGCAATATCATCTTCGACAAAAATAACAAAATATTTTAATAATCTAGTTGATGACACGTTGCCAGCAGTTTTACCAAGAATAGCCGCGTTGGATGGACTTCATTTTTCCGTATTTTGCACTTCAACTGATCTTCGTAAATCTGTCATTGCAAGGGGATTTCAAAATATTCCAAAATCCTCAAGTACCATTCAGAAATTAGTGATCGCCTATTCACAAAGTGCTGGCAGCTGTTGTCAGTGAATTTAATGGGCTAAAGTTAAAAGGATATAGAGCGAGTCTAACTCTTGTCGAATGGACATCAGTAAGGAATCGACGATTTTTGAACATCAATGTACATTGTTAAAAACAATTTTGGAGTCTAGGTCTGGTTCGTGTACATGGAAGTTTACCAGATGAGATAAGTCGAAGTAATTAGAAGAAAATTGGAAGTTTTTGGTCTGCCTTGATAAAGATATAGTATGTATCACTACAGACGGAGCGTCGGTCATGAAAAAAGTAGGCAAATTGATTAAAGCTGAGTAACAGTTCTGTCTAGCGCATGCCATTCAGCTTGGTGTAATCAAAGTGCTATACAAAAAAGTACCTATCGAAGTTGAAAAATAACTCACAATCGGATAATGAACCTGAATGTGACTGTCTCAGAATCTGTAGAGAGAATATTGAATTGAATATTGACAATGATGACGATTCTGAATTGGAAGATGAAAATTCATTTGAAAGTGGGTTCAGTATTGCTTACTCAGATGATGTAAATGGAAATTCTGCTTCAGATGTTAAACATGAAACCATCTTACCACTTATTAGAAAAATTTGAGTGGTGGTACGATTGTTCCCAAATCTCCAACAAAAACCGATGACATACTGCAAAAATATGTGAAATTGGAATTTGGTAGAGTACTCATTGATTTTAGATTCGAAAACACGATGGAATAGTTTACTCACCATGTTGGAAAGGTTCAACAAATTAAAATCTTGTGTTCAGAAAGCCCTAATGATTTGTCATCGAAAATTTCATTCTTTGAACAGGACTTTAATTTATTAGGGGATACTATTTCTGCCGTATTGCCAGTAAAACTTATAGTGGAAGCATTATGTAGAGCAGATACAAATCTATTAACTGCTGACGCTGCTGTACATTTCATGTTGACGTTTTTAAATGATTTCCATACTACACTCGGTAATGAACTGAAAGAATCCCTAGAATTAAGAATTCAAGCAAGACGCACTAACGCGTCAGCAGTACTTCAATTTCTACATAATGGGTATCGAACCAGTGATAAAAGATCTGAATACGTGTTTAAAAAGTTGGGGAAACCGGCTATCTGTCGGTTTATAAATAAACTGATGAAACATTTATCGCCGTCTTTAACACCAGCACAATCGGATGCAAAGGGATATCAACTTCGATGACAAAGACGATGTGGAAAAATCTGTTTTTACACGGGACAATTGCTGCAGAGGGCAATTGACAAGGAGCTTGCTGGTTCGGCATCACTGGATAATTGTACAAGTAGTGATTTTGAAATGGAAATTGAAAAAGATGTTGCAGTATTGGAAAGAGGGGGAGCCAAAAGCACAATTATGGAGTTGTGCTACAAATACTTGCTCACTATTCCACCGACAAGCGTGGAGTCGGAATGGGCATTCCCATCGTCAGGTCAATTCGTAACCAAAATAAGATCGAGGTTGAATGATGTCTCCATAAATTCACTGTTCTCTGCGAGCACACTTTAGTGCCGAAAAAAATGCTAACTGTACTGGCAGGTGATTTTATAGCTCTCAATGATAGATAATAATCGTTTTATGTATGTATATAAGTTACATACTTAAGAAATAAATGTATTTAATGTTTGTTACACAAATATAACGTTTTTCGTATTTTTTACAAAACTGGTTTTCGAGTTTTGGAAAAAAATGAAAACCGAAAAACCGATTTTGCATTTTTCTAAAACCGTCCAAACACTAGTTCATACACACTGCAGCTTTTATACGATCGACTATTTTCATATATTTCAACTAATAAGAACATTTTCGCTGTTGGTGGATAATGGTCTTCTCTTATTCGGTAGTGGCCTTTATTACGCCGGGCCGGAGAAGTTATTGCCCTACATAGGATTGGGTAATATTTATTTTTGAATGTGAACCCAACGTTTCAATCGATGATTCGGCCATTGGATCAAGTTCAAACGCATCAAATTCTGCAAAAAGGAACTATTTTTGTTCCATTCCTATCCTTATATACACTGTTTCTTTTTAGTAGGTGGGAATTGTTTTAACCGACGAGACAGATCATGGATCCTGTGTGTAATTAGCTGAAAATTCTACTACTATAATTTTCAAATTTGGTAAAGATATGTTTGAGTATGTACGAGATTGAATTGTCAAGAGTTCACTAAACCCTTTTTAACTGTCAAGTACAAATGACGTCATTATTTCCGCAAATAGTGACAGCTGGTGCCTATGATCTCATGCTTTTCACTTCGCGCTTCTGACACACGTACGAACCCCTTCCCCTTGCGAATCCCTCCTGCCGAGCCAGGCTCAAAATAGATGCTTTATTATTCTGTTTTCGACGAATTTTATCCGATGTGTTAATTTTTTTTCAGGTAAAATGTCAGTTTCTGAAACTATTGGATGGATAAAGGAGTCATAAGACAGAAATGCTTTGCAAAGTTATTAATTTTTTCGTAAATATTTACCACTTTTAAGAATACCAATCTAAATAAACAGACGAAAGTTATTCCTGGGATACAAGAAAACTGCCAATAAAATAAAAAGCCCTGAAATTCGAAAAACATCTTATATTGACCCACAATCTTTGTTATCCACAGAAGCTTGTTGGATTTTATTCCCGTTTCTTGCTCGAAAAATTTCTGCTTTAAAAAGCGCCTAAAGGGTACGTATTGTTAGTGCTGTGGTTTTAACATTGTTTTTAAAAAATGGTTTTAGAAACATGTGAAAAGTGGCATAACCTTATATAGGTCCGGGCTGTATTTTTGAAGTCATCCTTATGGGGAGGGGCGATGCACACAAATTCTGATTGCTACTGTAGCCTTGATAAGCCTCGATTGTCTGGATCGAGACCACCTCAGATTATACGGACGTAGTAACACAACAGTCTATACAAAATGCACAAAAAATTGCTGTTCTACCGGTTGCTACTGCTACTGAAAGATTCATAAAGCAAGAATTATCTGCACACGAATTTGTGTCACAATATGTATTTATTTTGATAATATTAATTACAATAAATTTGGACGTGTTACGTACCTTTTAAACTCTTGGGGAAACCCCCCAACACTTTCTCGCACTCAAACTATCATTTCAACTTCCGCATCAATGCATTTTAATCTACATTTTACTTTTTCATGTTGATGAAATGTTTTAAATATATTTGTTTTTTTCGCACTTGTGAAGTGTTTATTTTGTTTTCATGTTTACTTAAATGTTTTATGCTTTTATGGTTGGTCTGTCTGTTAATCTGATATTTTAAAATTTATTTTCATTGAATTTTTTTTGTCTTGCGTTTGGCACAGCTTATCTATTTTTGGATCTTGCTCTATCAGCGTAAACCAATAGTCTGTCCACTAAACCAGACCAGTCAAGCACAAAGTGCGTACACTCATGCTCGAAGCTTTATTTAAAGCCTTTAAAAAAACTCGGTATCAAATTCTTCTCGGATAATCAGGGTTCTACCGAGTTTCAAATAAAGACGTCCACTATTCAGTATAGAAACACGTCAGCGGTCGAATAAATTCACTGGAAATGTAAACCAAGATGAAACATTTTGTTTTCAGTGGGAAAAGGCCAATCGCGTTTACAGATGAAATTATCTTAACTTATTTCAACGTTCCACTGACTGTTTGTCGCGATATAAGCTTTATTTCTAGTATTAAATTATATTTATAAAAATCTGTGTTCGACCGTATTAACCGTGATCGGAGAGGAAAAAACTTGTTGATTCTCTTAAAAAATTGTCGATAATCTTATTACCAGCATCAGAGACCCAAATTTCTTCTGCGAGTGATCGATGCTTAGTTAACAAAAGCTTACACATACCCACTTATTGATGTATCAGTGTAGCTGTCCGTATGTTTCAGTTTGATCAAGAAATTTACGAGTGACAACTTCCAAAAATTTGCAGTCTCAGTTTTCTGTGAAATTCTTGAACTTCACGAAAATTCCTGCAGTTGGTGTTTATATGGAACGGGAGTAATTCTGCGATTACCCTGTAGCAATGTTTAATACTTCCAATGCGTTGTTGCATCACAGTTGAACGCTTTTAAGTTCTAACTCCATCTAATAAGAGTTGTGAAAGTAATAACAAAGATCAGTTGTCAACACAAGGAAATTTGCGTTCGCATACTATCTTTAGTTTCTAACAGAAGAAAAAAAATCTAAAATCTGAACAAACGATGTTTACGAAGCTGTTCCAAGTGTGGGATGGCTGGCGTAAAGATATAAATAAATAACATTACAAGTGTATTAACTTATTTCAATTAACCAAGAAACTTTCGTATATTTTCGTTCGTTTTATTTTCCTTTTCCTTTAGTTACTCATTATTTCCGGTTTTTTACTTTTGTAACCATGAAAGTCGAATTGTTAATTATTTTAGGATCTTGTTTGCAAGACGATAAATGGATGATCATTTAACGGTCATTAACTTAATACTTCTGCTCTTGTTAACCAAAATGCGAATTATATTTACTAATACCAAGGATAAATATCTTTAAAAATCATTTGGGATTTGCTTCTCTAAAAAATTCTCCTTTGAATGCTGAAAATAAAAACTTACAAATCCAGTAAACTGGAAGTTCAAAAGTGTGTTTGGCAGGAAATTACACAGGAGCTATGGAAGGGAATGCGTTTGTTTCGTTCAACTGCCCGCCAAAAGGTAGTTTGGAAAATATGTTACCGTTAAAGCTCGAAAGCCGTTAATGTTCACATTACCTAGGTAATCTGCAGATTAGCTTATTTGTTCCGTTCAAGTACGGAATCATCTACAAAATAAGTTTTCCTCACTTTACCTTGGTAATGTGCACATTAACGGCTTTCGGATCGTTAAAGTGCAAAAGTTTGTTTCTAATTTCCTTTCCCTCCTCCTTCCCTTTCTCCTTACGCTTCAATTATTCTGTTGATTGATTCTATCAACTTTTTGATTCTTTAGATATCGAAAAATAAATAAATATCATGTTTCAACAATTGTCAGTATATTTTATTTACATCTGCTAATTATATGAAATTACTTATAACTTAATGGGATAAAAGTATAGCGTGTTTTTCAATTAGTAGTACCTAGTATTACTGAGTTGTTTGTCTGAGTATTAATTTAAGCGTACAAAAAACGTTGCTGTTCGAGCAAAGATCTTATTTTGACTTTAACAAGAGCCTAGTAGGTAATGTGCAGATTATCTAGGTGATCTGCAGATTACCTAGGTAATTTGAGAACTGGAACAATTTTCCGCACTTTAACGGATCGGCGTAGTTAATCTGCACATTACCTAGGTAATCTGCAGATTACCTGATTTCCGTACTTTTGCTGTAACATATGTACTAACAAATAATTAAAACTGAAAATGGTAATTGGCACAGTAAATCAGTCAAGTTGTTTATTGGTGATTGGACGAAGTTGCCCGATGTGTGGACAAAGCTACATCTAATAACTGGAACTTGAATTGTAATAAAATATTTTGAAGCTGTTAATTTGAATTTGAGTGGCTGTTTAGCTGGCATAAATTTTCATTCCACTTTCATGTAGCATCTGGCAGCATCCTATTCTCCAATCAACCTCCACCTCTCTTGTCAATCGAGGTACCCGAGTTCATTTTTACCCTTGCTTTTTCTTCACTCATTGTGTTGTCTCGTGTTTGACGCAGCTTGGCCAAACATGGCCCTTCAGCCATAAAACCAACCAATCATGGGGCCAACAACAATGGAAAATGACCTACCAAACGATGGCTTTGGTATATCTCATTCTATAAAACTTTCCATATTAAAAATTTGTATCACTCCGCTCTTATTTTATCCATTCCAAGTTCATGAGCTGACATTGATATAAGACACTGAAAATCTGTTTTAAACTTTCTATCACGGAATAGTGGCAAAGCTGCTCCTAGGATTTTTTTATAGTCCACATTTCCCGGCTCGCCCAAAGGTGTAACACCGCAAGGATAGGCCAGTTAATGCGCGTACCCAATTTTTTTTCGAGGCTCACAGGGGCAGTTCTATGGATTTCTACCCTCACATGCCACTCACCAGTCGGAAGGGCTGCTAATCGATTCTTAAGATAACCGATTTCTTTTTCAATTATTTGAAAATAAATATTAATCAACAGAACTGAAAAGCTTAGGTATCAATTTAGGCTATTTAGACTGAATCAGAACTCGTGCCTTTGGATAGTATAAAACATATATAATAGTCTAAAATAGAATTGGCCATATCATTTTTTATTAACCCTCTAAGAGAAGGCAACAAATATATACAGTACAGAGGGTTGACCAGGGCTAGTCTAAAATATGTTCAGAAATTACTGATTCGTGATTTCGGCACTTCATTTCATTGATAGGAAAGAGCAACTAAAGATAACAAATTCCTATACAGAACGAAATTCTTTTAAATTTCCGTGTTAGTTTTAACCTTCCTATACGAGCATAGCTTTGTTCTCTAGCGATGGATTTTCGAAACAAATTCTGAAATTTGCAAGTTGTAATATTTGTTCTTCCTTTTAATTTTATTTGATTTAAGCCTTATGCCCTGGTCTAATTAGCCCTAGTATAGCAAAAAAAATGACCGTAGAGCGACAGGCCAAACCAGTGTATTTGAATTTGTCCTAAATGATTTGTAACTTTTCCTCATAAGTGATATTTAGCGCTTCCCTTTAAAATAAAACCAAACCCGTAAAGTTGTAAAAAATTTATGTTTTTTGTTCTGGCTTACTTAATCTTTTTCAGTAAAGGATACAGCAGTGGAAAATAATTTGAAAGTTCGATTTAAATTCCGTTAAAAATTAAAAGCGTCAATGCTGAAAAAACCTTTATTTGAAGAATTTTTTGCTTGTCTATTTTATGGTAATCAAAAAAGATTGAATCTGAAACTTTTGAAAGTAGTTGAATTAATGTAGCACTGGAGCAACACGGTGACCGTCCGGGATCAATCTCGCAGGGAATGATCCGAGGGCACCTCTTAATTTTGAACCACGGTCAGATGATGAGGTCAACACCTGAGCTGGCACCCTACTCTCCTAACTTCTATACCACGTCAATGTAAAATTCGTTGAAGAAAATGACTTGTCATTTTCTCCACGTCAAAAATCTTGTTTCTATAAACGTTACCAAATTGAAAAAGCACTCTTTTCTTTTTCGCTTTTATTTTTTGTCTAGTTTATTCTATTTGGTTTATTCAATGAGTGCCAAAATTTGGAAGACCAGTGTCTGTTTAAACCTTTTTTCTTAAACGAGTGATGGTATCGCCGTTGTGCCAATGGAGTATTTTTTTGCATTTTTGACGTAAATACGTCAAAAAGGGGGCGTGCATAAATCCACCTTGACAAAAAGCGTTACAACTGTTTTGTCTTGTGATTTTTAGAACAAGAAATATCCGGAAGCTAAATATAACATCGAGTAGACAAAAGATGTTGAGATGACCTTCGAACCGAGTGCACAAGCGCACTGAACGTGGGGAGGAGATCCGCAATATGTCGAAATTCTATGGTACTGGGCAAGCTTTGGGCCAGTGTAGCTTTAGATTGTGTAAGTGGTGTCATTCAAAAGCTACCGAACTACGTTGCAATTAATATTGAACAACATTCGTGCACGAGAACTTGGTGATAATTTTGTAGAATTTAAATAAATATAAAATTGCATGATTTCAAAACTATAAGAAACATCCAGAAGAGATAAATATAGCATTGTGTAGGCAGTGGATGTTCGTACCTGACATGACCTTCGGTCCGAGCGTGCAGGCTCACCGAGCGTGTGGAGGGGATCCGCAATATGGCGAAATTATATGGTGCTGGGCGAGCCTTGGGCCAGTGTAACTTTGGATTACATGGACTAAGGACTGCGTAAGTAGTGTCATTCGAAGGCTATCGAACTACGCTACAACCACAAGCCTTTAATCAATAAAACTATCCTTCAATGTTGTTATTAAACTGCATTTTAATCGTTCAAACTGTAAAATCATTGTTCGCAATAAACAATCGTTCAAACTTCATGTGTCTGCTTCATTCCACAATCGAACATCAGGCCCGAGTATTCACGATCAGGTGCGAAAAAAACCCATGTAGAATATTTTGCATCAATGAGCATTTGACAGATATGCGTGTTCGATCCGACGTTATTTTCGCCGCACTTTCTGGTGGGTATAGAAATATACTGGAGTCGGTTACACGAGCGAGCGCTGCTGGAGAGGCTTTTGAAGACTTGATGGAGCGCAGCATTCCAGAGCGCATGCGGTTTGGCATTAAATTGTGTTATTTTATCGCTGTAGTCCAAGTTTCTGTCTTTGTTGAAATTTATCTTTAACGATTACAGATTTCAAATCTACGGTAGATTTTATCGCAGATGGATTCCCAACTCTATGAAACGATATGATTTTCCTCGTTAACTATTGTCTCGCTTTTAAAAGGAATTACTTTGATTTGAGTATTTTGTTGCCCAATCAACTGTTTTATTTTTTAGCCATTAAAGATTGGATAAAAATTAAAATCTTATTCAATATTTTGAAGAAATTCTCTCTCATTTGTTTCTAAACTTGTCAAAAATGCTATGACTAGTTTAGTATCTAATCTGGGAATGGTTATGTTATGGCTAACAACAAAGGGGGATAGTCGGTAATTTTACTTCTGAGGTAACGTATACACACAGCATAAAATAAATTATTTGGCTTAAAAATAATTTTTTTCCAAACTTCCTTACATTCTTTTTAGCAAGGTAAATTCTTTTAACAAGGAACGGAAATGATCGATTACACATTCAAAATCCAAGTTGAACATCGTTTTTATTAGCTTATTTTATTTAGCTTATTAGCTACATACACAGTATGGAAATTGCCATGCATAACAAAAGAATATTGCTCAGTTTATGCAATATATTTTATAAAAATTTAAACTAATTTAAGTAGTTTCGTTAGGGCATTTTTTCAACTTTTTGAACATTTGTTATTTTTGATCCATTACTTTGAATGATTACATGCTTGAAGTAAAAGTGAATGATGTATTACATGTTTGGACAAATGATATAATCTTCCAGTTTACCATTTGGCCAAAATATTGCCCTTGCGCCATAAAACCCCAAACCAATCCAGTTTACCATGGAAAACGATATTCAAAATTTTCGTTAACAAACTTAAAACTTTGCATAAATTGTTCCAAGTGGAAATTTCATTTCTTTTATGGGGCATATCTTTGCTAACAAAATAAAGACCTTCGGTTTTCATTGAAATTTGGACAAAGTTCAATCGTGTTTTTAATTCTGTTTATCTAACAGGACCATGGACCTACTAATTAAATAGAGTGTGTGGAGTCGCTGTTGTATAATCCCAGAAGTGTAAACCGATTGGCTATCGAAATGTAGGCTAGTGTTTTTAATCACGCTAAATAATCACTTTAACCAATCAATAATTTGTCCCACATTGGGGTTTATACTTTTTCGCACAACTCACATGGCAGATCTTCCAACCGAGCGACTGGGAAAAATAGCATGAAGCTGCATACACATCTCCGTCTATTTCGTTAGGTCTATGAACATGAAACGTATGGAAACAAATATTTAATAGTTTAGTGTGATTTTAAGTTGTACGTGTTTATTCTATTTTATTTCATAGGTCACGTATTGGTTTTCGGAAGAAAAAAAGAATTTCAGTTTGCAAAGAAAGCAACAGATAACATCTTTTCAAATTATTTTTTTGTTTTATTTCATGCGATTCTTTAAATTTCTGCAAGGAAAATTACATTTTTGGTGAACACTTCTTTTTATGATGAGAGATGTAGTTTTTTACAAAATGTAAATAACATTTTGACCAGAATATATATAAAACAAGTGTTTGGTAGTTTTTGGTGCAACTGATAAACTACAGCTTTAAAGAAGGTCCTAAATACTTATCTTGCTTATCAGGATGCAGACATTTTCTTGCTGAAAGGATTGAATAATGATTTGTATTCGCGGGTACTTTGTTTTACGTTTTGTTGCAAGTATTTTAATTTGTTTCAGTCTATAAAATAGGCATATCATTTTTGTTTCGTTCATTAAAAACTTCCTTTTTTTTAATTGCAACAACCAATAAAGATATTTTTGAATTACCAAGATATATTTCGAAAAGTGGATAGCGGATAGTCAAGTGGTTAGCTGTTTGACCCTTGTTTCAACAGGCTCTCTGTTCGAATCCCAGTTTAGGCATAGATGCTCATCTTGGATCAAAATCCTCTTGAAACCATAAATTCCGGTCTAACTTCCCTCATGTAGCAAGAAATGACCGTAGAATGACAAACCAAATCATATTTCCAAAAGGTAGGATTGATATTACGGGATGGGGTAGTGTCATGTGATCACTACGGACAGAGTAAGTTCAAATTTTAACTGGTACTGTCAAGGGTATTCTTTCTTTTATAAGTAACTCTTGTTCTTCCAATGCAAAATGATTTTTATTATGTAAGTGAAAGGGTTTTAATGTTGTAAACATCAGTTATATCTGCAACATTGCAAAGTCTATTGAAGCATAGTCACTCCTTGTTTTATATATAAGTGATTACTTTAATTATATGAAAATAAAGTTATTTTATTTACTTTTTCTTTTATCCACAGATCGTGAAGACCAGTCCATTCTTTGCACGTAAGTCAATTTTCTTCTAAAATGAATGTTCTTTTAGATAATTATTTATATGAAACTATCCCGTGTAGATTATTTTTGTACTTTAATTGTTTCTATAAAACAGTAATGGAAGGAAAAAATAACTAGGACATACAGTATGCACTCATTTATTATGACTACAAATGTTTCGGAAGCTTCAGTGATTTTTAACAAGTGTCTTTGAATCAGGGTATGGAAAAATTATGATTTAAAAAACCCCAAAAAACATTGGATTTATTTGATTTAAACCAGATATTTTATTTAAATCGGATTTTAATTAATTCCTTGTCCATACAAATTTATATTTGTTGAACATGAAACATACAAATTACAGTGTAATTTCTAGATCGTTTTGATTTATTTAAACAAATATTTTTGATGCAAAACATTAATGTGTACGAGGGCTGTTCAATAAAGAATGATCATAAATTAATAAAAAATAATTATCAGTACTAATCCTCCAAATTTTGATGGTCTTTCTCAAAATACTCCCCATTACATGCAATGCACTTATCCTACCTTTTTTCCAGTCTTTAAACACATGCTGGACGCCATTTTTTGACAGGTCCTTCAAAATCGCCTACGTAGCTTTCACCACTGCCTGTGATGAAAAACACTTTCCCCGGAGGTGTTTCTTCAAATTCGTGAAAAGAAAAAAAATCGGAACAGCTGCAGTATAGACCCCCCCCCCCCTCCATTTGGCGACTTTATACGTCGCCAACCCTCGATTGCAATTGATGTTTTTTCCACTCCATTCTAGCAACCCTACAGGTTGTACCGTTTCAATCTTATTGGAATTTCATCTTATTTTTTAGTTAGTATTTTTATTTGTTAGTCATGTCCGTTCAAACTACTGTTTCAAGAGTTAGTTGGGAGTAAATTTAATTTTAAATTTACTAATATGAGACATACTTTTGGTAGGCCTGGCTAATCCAATTTTTCTTATACATTTGTGCCAGGAAAAAAAAAATGGTGTTGGATTTTTGGATGGAGGCGCGCTTGATTGCTAATAAGATGATTTGTTCCAAGTGCAATTCTGAAATGAAGCTTAAACCGATATTCAACTTATGTACATTTTTTTGTAATACGTCTGTTAAAAAATGTCGCCAAGTAACGTCAAGGTTGGCGACAAAAAAAGTCGCCAAATGGAGGGGGGGGGGGTCTATACTGCAGCTGTTCCAAAAAATCACATGGGGTGATAAATCAGGACTATATGGAGGATGGGGAACACGTGACGTTGATTTTTGAAAGATACTCAACAACAACATTGGCAATATGCGGCCTTGTGTTATCATGGTGTAGCCCATCATGTTGCTTTCAAATGGGGCCTTTTGCGATGGATATGGCCTTGGAGGGTTTTCAGTACGTCTCTATAGTATTCTCCAGTTACAGTTGTATGTGGTGGTACGACATGCTGATACACCATTCCTCGAATATCGAAAAATGATGATCATAACTTTCCCAGCAGAAGCAACCACTCTCGCCTTCGGTGTTGTTGATGAAGGAGACTTCCACACAGAGCTCTGTTGCTTGGACTCAGGGTCATAATGATGAAACCAACTTTCATCAGCTGCGATAATTTTCGAAAGAAACATTCCATCATTTTGTAGCCTTGATTTCAACAAACCTCCACACGCACATCCTTTTGTTCGGGAATGAGCAGTCTCGGAACCCACCGCGCACAAACATTTTTCCATTTTTGCCGTAGGCGAAAGTAAAACTAGTCGTACTTGGCCGGCTGCCAAGGCCGCAGCAGTGACGTCATAACCGTGAAACTAGCGCCATCTATTCTCCACTTATCCCGCTACACATGCAATGTTAATTTTATTTTTCTTGATTTTTTAATCATCTTTAAAAAATTATGATCATTCTTTATTGAACAGCCCTCGTATTAGGAAATATAGCTGGGTAAATTTTTGAAAGATTAAAAGGCGAGAGAAATTAGCAAAGTAAATCGCATGATAGAGTAAATAGAACAGTGCCCAAAATATAACAAGCATGAGCAATGTTTTCCATCTAGTTCTCAAGCGGTTTACATTACTTTGACCCATAACCAGTGACATGAAATTTTTGGACCCGGTTAAATGAGGTTACAGGATCCCACCAACACTATATTATGAATTTTTTCAATCACAAATTTCAGAAATTTTTGCATTATATATTTATCATATACGAATAAAATGCTTGGAATTCAATTATTTTTATAAAAATAATTAATTGGTTTAAGACTTGCTATTGAGAAAAAATCATGTCACCAATAGAAAATAAAATAAAACTTGCATCTTGAAAAAATTCCTACTTCTCATTAATTTTTAGCTTGCAAAAATAACTTATTGGTTAGAAAATTAGGTTTTTTGTAAGTTAACAGTTAAAATTGAGACATGAAAATACATAAATTTGAAATCAAAGGTCTATTTTTCAAATCCTTTGAGCATTGACAAGTATTTCGTAGGTATATTCGAAGCACACAAAAAGGTTTATATATAAAACAAAAAAATGAAGCTGTAATTGAAGGTGAAGAGTAATAGCTTGCCCAGAACATGCTAATTCAGTGGAATTTTAGCATGAAATAAAAAATGTATCAATAGCTTTCTGCTTCAACCCATAATCTTTTCTCAACACTCAACTATCAGATGAGTGAATTAACTTTTACATTCCAAATTTCAATTCCATAAATATTGAATAGTTATTCTAGCAGTATAAAGAATTCTTAGGGATCAATGCATAAAATTCCCAATAAATTGAAATAAAAATTAACCAATTCACAAAACAAAATGAAACTATTAAAATTGCCAATTATAAAGATTTATGTGCAAATTTGAATGCTTTGTGATACTGAAAAAAATCTTTGTGTTGTGAGTAAGTGTCTTTATATTTTTTATATAAAGACTACAATACTAAATAAATAACTAGAACATCTTAAAGAAAGCAAGTTACCACAATTTTAATAATTTGACTGAATATATTTCGACCTTCTTCACTCATCACATGGTGAATGGTTTAAAATTGATCATGTGCGATTTATAATCACAGAATGTTTAAAACAAAACCAACACTGATGAACAGGCTTGTGGGTGACACCTATTGGTCAATGGTCCAAGATGGATAAAGTTGTCTGATAATTAAGATCCCAATCAGCAAATACTGTTTAGTGTCTTCAAAGGAGGATGATTTTCAATATAATTTTGGGGTGAACAGTACAAGTTAAGTTTTTAATTTATTTGAATAAAATAACATGCATTTTGTTCAGTTATTTCATTTTCAATAACTTTTCATTTTCTAACAAAGAAAAATAAAATTTAAAATTTTTATTTAATTCGGCATACCCTGCTTCGAACAGAGTTCAAGTTCCTTTGAATTTAATAAGGACTCTTGGAAACAAACTGAAATAATTCCTGTTATTTTTTTACTGATTTTTATATTTAAAAAATTATTTAAATTTGTGTGTTATTTACAAACCTATTCAAAAAGAATTAAAGGAAAGGAAATCTTGAACAGAATGTACCCACTAAATGGTGCCCTAAAGATGGTTTCTTGATAAAATACTTGGTGAGATCTAAACCTGTTAACAGTGATATTGCATTTACTAAAAGAAAGGTGGCTATGGGGATCTGCATAATTTTTGTTATTTAAATCACCGAATGACTAAAGTGTTAATTCAAGACTAAGAAAAGTTTTCCAATTTTAGATAACTAGTAATATTGTGTTATAACTCACAAAAATGATTGTTATAAGTATTTCTCAATGTCATTTGTGTGAATACCAAATCAGGTAGCATCAAATACACTTATTCCTGCTGTAAAATTCTATTCTGCTGTGTTTAGATAAATGGAATTTGTTTTGCTTAACTTTCCTTGAAAACAAAAAAAATACTTCTGGAATCTGCTTTGCCAATAAAGTGTATGAACTCTGAAGTAAATATGAGTTGTATATAATGATCTACACTACATATTTTAATTAAAGTGAATCAAGTGTTGATATTTGCAGTTCAAAAAGTTAGGAATTAAGTTTCGTTATGGAACGAAATAAATGTTTTAAGGAGCACCTGAAAGCATGTAAAAGACTTAGTGATTAAAATTTTGAAATTACTGAGTTCGACAAATATAACAAATGAAAAAAATTCTCTCATTTTGAAATCCATGTTGATAAGAAGCTTAACTTTCCATAAGGTAGGTCAAGTTGTGTAAATTTTGCACTCAATAGACTTTTTGTTGCCAGAAGTGCATGAACTTTGGAAAATGCTTGTTGAAAAACCTAATATTGTGTTTTGGAGAAATGATTACCTGCAAAAAGTGGGGCAACTTAGTAAAATTTGATGCCAGATTGTTTATGTCAGCAAAACATGTTGACAGCATCCTAATATTCAAGAAATGTTGGTATGACAACAGTTTTGGAAACCCAAGTGGATGTCAACTTTAAAAAATAAACTTATTTTGTTCATGCTGGATTTTCCCACAGGATTTGTTCCATATGCTCAACTGATGTACAAGGCATTTACCCAAAACAGGTAAACATGATCTACCAAAATTTAAAAAAATGTGTACTCTACCACACACCGGTTGAAAAATCAATGACTTTAAAGTTTGCTTGAAAGCAAGTAGTGCTCGACTCCCTGACATACAAGTGGATACCTTGCGACACAAAAAATAATGAAGACATAACAATTGTCCTTGAAACGAGTAACTGCCAAAAGAAAATCGCCAATAGAATTGACAATTAAGGAGAGACATGATGTTAATTAAAGGAGGTTGGTTCAGTTGATTGTGAGTCTCCATTTAGTTTGGTTGTGTTTTCTGTAGTGGGCATAAAAAATGATAAATTTAAAAGTTGAACAATGTGTCAATTTGAAATTTTTAGTAAAATTGTACAAAACACCAACAGAATGTTTTCCAATTACTTAGTACAGCTTATGGGAATGACTGCCTGTCTCGTGCATGTGTTTGAGTGGCACAAAAGATTCAGCGATTGTCAAAGATGATGATTGAACACCCTGGACAACCTTGCACTTTAAGAGCTGAAGAAAATGTAGAAAAAATCAGTCCGATTTTTCGAAAAGACCACAGACTCTTGTTTGAATGATAGCTGAATCTGAACATTGACAAAGACACAGCATGGAAAATTTTGCACGACGATCTTAACATGAAGAAAGTTTGTGCAAAGGTGATCTCAAGGATTCTCACACCAGAGCAAAAAGAACATCGCAAGGAATGTTGTGTTGGCATTCTGCAGCAACTTGATGCAGATCCAAATCTGTTTCCTAAAGGAATCACTTGTGATGAAACCTGGATCTTCTAGTATGATCCTGAAACCAAAAGACAGTCAATGCACTGGAAAACACTGTCGTCACCAAGAATGAAAAAGCTCATCAAAGCAAGTCAAAATTCCAAGCCATGCTCATTGTGTTTTTCGATATCAAGGGTGTAATTATGAAAGAATGGGTTCCAGAAGCCTCAACAGTTAACTAGCATTATTATAAGGAAGTTTTGATAAAGCTTAGAGAAAAAGTCAGAAAAAAACGGCTGCAACTGGGAAAATAGTTTCATTCTTCACCAGGACAATGCGCCTGCTCACAGCAGTTTTTGACCGACAAGCACATTACTACACTTGAACATCTTCCATATTCGTCAATTTAGCACAGTGTGACTTATCTTTTCCCAAAAGTTAAATCAGTGCTTAAAGGGACACCTTTTGGGTCAATTGATGCTGTAAAGAAGAAAATGGCTAATGTATTGAAACAGCTGACATAAATTGTTTTCCACCATGCCTTCGACCAGTAGAAAACAAAACTGCAGGAATGTATTAGTTCAAATGGGGAGTATATTGAAGGGGACAAGAATTAAATTTGTAATACATATAAATAAAGGCGAGTTATTTAATCAGTCTCGTTATTTAATAGATACACCTCATATCTTTTAGGATAATTTTTTTCTTAATTTTTTAATACTTGGACTTTTCATTGATACTTTATGCAAGAAAATTATTTCTTTCGATTTTCTGTTTTTCCTGATTTTAAAACCTATCTAAAACATGAACTATGAAAAACGGGAAAAGTTCAAAAGCATAAAAATTGACAATAATGTTGTGTATTTTATCTTTACTGTATAGTTATAGCATATCAGAATACTTGAAATTTAGATCGTTTTCAAAATAAATCCCTTACTAAATTTTGATATAAATAGCCTCTAAAGGTGGATCTTTGAAAAGTTATGCTTTCTAGGAATGTGTTTATTTCAAAATGTTAAGAAACCTGGTCCTAATAGATAATGTTTTCATCGTGTAATAATGTAGCATTATTACCCCATGTGATTGTGAAATACTTCACATTAATATTCACCACTTACAAATGCTGTTTGTAAATTTATATTTTCAAGTTTCTGTGTTTTAATTTTTATTCAGCATGCTTTAAGTAAAAGGAATGTAAACAAGTGGTGTATAAATTAATCAAAATGAATTATTTTTCAGAGGTGAATCTGGTGCTGGTAAAACAGAAAACACAAAAAAAGTCATTCAATACTTAGCATATGTTGCATCCTCAAAACCTAGGTCATCATCCGTTCATCATTCTGTAAGTATTCTAATATTACTCCCCACAATGATTTTAAATCGTATTTTAAATTCTTTGTTCAATGTCTACACAAGAGTTGAAGTTTTACAAACCTTAAAAGTATTGTAAGTTTATGCTTAAAATACTCCATGAATTCTGCATGTAGCAAACAAATAAAAATTATATGTGAATAAGGATCTGTAATTTAACTGCAGCAATGCCTTTGAGGTGTGGTCTAATTTTTAGTTGTCATGTTCAATGGATGTCTTGTTTTTCTCCTAAGTACCTTCTCTGTGTTTACTATTGGACAGTTTTTATTAAGTATTTTATTGAATACAAAAAGTTAAAAATTTATATAAGGATGCCTAAGTATGACGGGCACTGACTTATTTTGAGTGTTGGTTTATTGGAGAAAAGTTCCTTCTTTTTAAAAGTATTGGGTCATCCGGAAAGTTCTGCGGGTTTTTTTATGATAAATACCAACGAAGCAGACAAAAACTTAAGAAAATGTTACTGAATCACATAAGCATAATTTTGTTCTATGACCTTTTGCCATCTTTCCGGCAGCTGGAAAATTCCTATTTTAAGTTATTAGGCTTATTTTTGGAAGTTAACAAGGTGCTGTTGACAGTCTCCAAAGAATTGAAGTGACCTGAAGAGGTGAAAATCTGAGGGGCAAGGTCTGGTGAATATGGGGGTGACATAACATCCGGAGCGATGGGCATCTTTTAATAGGTCCTCGTTTACAGAGGATGGTTGTCCGGAGCAGGCATCATCTTCGAGGCTGAAATTTCCGCGCTTAAATTTATCAAACCACCTTCGCACTGTGTCAACAGAAACAGCACTTTGTCCATATACAGCATCAATTTTACGAGCAGTCTGACTAGCATTTTTTCTTTTCTTAAAATAAAAGAGCATAATATAACGAAAATGAACTTTTTGGTTCTCCATTCTTAGCACTGCAGTGAAACAAAAATTGTGCCACAACACAGGCTAGAATTATGCAGTGAAAGCAGAAAAGACCGAATTTACACATCTGCTTCAATCAAGGTCACTCCTTATCAGCGGTAGCAAAATAGTAATACGAAAGCGCACTTCGATTTGAAAAACTGCAGAACTTTCCTGATGACCCAATATTATGTTATAAAGGCTATTTTTCAATTTTTAATGCAACTCACTAACCCGTGGGTTAAAGTTAAATAAGTTTAAACTTTTACTATAAAATTTAAAAATTGTAATATTTGAGGGGAAATTATTAAAATTTGCATTTTTTTGTGGTTATCTTTTACATATTTACTATCTTGACCATCCATTAAGAGCAGTGAAAAAATATCTTATGATAGAGTAGTGCATGTAATAGAAAACAAATAAATAACTTTTATGAATTTTATATTTAGTTTTCTGATGTTTTTTAAATCAGGTACTACATAAAAACGTTTTTCAGTAATATATTTATACATATAAAATTGTTAATTGAATGCTTATTTGGTAATATAGTAATTGCTTACTGTGGATTTTTTACCCACGTCAATAATAGATTTATTTTTTAATATAGCATATACACTTACAAGGTGAGAAACTTAAATTTTTGTATGAATCAGTGTTTAGAAATTTAGATTCAGAGTGTTTTTATTTTTACTTAATGCAAGATTTGGAAATAAATTTTTATTGATCTATTCTCAATTATGTTTACAACTAAATTATAGTTTTGTTTTGTGTTTTAGAACCAACTCACACCTGCTCAAATAATAGTAAGTATTCATGATTTATTTTGTATAGTCTTCCATAGTTTTCTTCCATACCTATTTTTTTAAACTTGTATTTTATTAAGATATGTTAAAAGCAGAGGTTTCTCGAGAATTGCTCTCAGTTTTACCTAATTAAACATTTTTCTTTTCATGCAAGCCGCTTCTAGCAGGGGTATGTTTAAAAGAATGATTGTGAATCATTTATCTGTTGTATACATATATATTTTGTCCCTTATTTTACAGTTGTTTTTATCTTTAAATACTTTTTGTTCTAGCTCGTTAGTTTTCTGTGTTTTCCATTTATTATTATTTTTGTAATGTCTACCTGTTAAAGTTTAAATTGGTACTTTTTATATTTCAAATACTTTGTTTTGTGTTCTTTGAAAATTATAAATTATAAGTGAGTATTGTATTATAAATCAAAACGCAAACGTTCCTTTAAACTTGTGAAATTTGAGGCCTTTATGTTAAATTACTGTATCTTATGTGAATATTACAGGGAGAGCTGGAACAGCAGTTGCTTCAAGCAAATCCAATTTTAGAAGCATTTGGCAATGCAAAAACTGTAAAAAATGATAACTCATCCCGCTTTGTAAGTTTCTTAACATTATGCTCTTTTTAAATTAAAATTGAATTGTTTTTCTATATTTATTTAAACGTTTCTGATGAACAGTCAAAAATATTAAATTTTTAAGAAAGATTACAATGAAACAGTATATTAGCATAATTTAAACTATGGATTGTAAAAGCCTTTGTTTTAGAATAGTGAGATACCAATTTTTTTCTTTTCAATCTTGCATAAAAGTAAGGTGTAAACACATTTAATATAAATGTTAAAAGGTTGTCTAGTAAAGTTTAACCTGATATGGCATTTTAATAATTACGATGCAATTCTTAAAACTATTTTTAAGATAAAATGTTGAAAGAATACATAATACTGAAAATGATATAGTATACGCTGCACATATGTGGTAGAAATTAATTAATTTGAATTAAATTATTTTAATTATTTTGACTGAATTTTTTCCTGATCCGAATTATTTTATTTGATAAATATATTCTTTTTCTTTCAGGGAAAGTTTATTCGCATAAATTTTGATGCATCTGGTTTTATAGCTGGTGCAAACATAGAAACTTGTATCCTTTTGTTAAATCATTAAAAAATATGTTTGCTTTGACATTTGAATTTCCTTAACTTTTGACAGATCTTTTAGAAAAATCTCGTGCTATTCGTCAAGCTAAAGATGAACGTTCTTTTCATATTTTTTATCAAATCCTTAGTGGAACAACCCCTGAACAAAAGAGTAAGCCATTAGAACTTGTACTTATATAATGAAAATCTTCAATTCTTCGACTAGTTTTGAACAACCTGTGTAAATAAAGTTTTCTTGTTTTTAATTAGCCTGTAATTTGGAGGCATCTACTGCTATAAATCACTTTTCAGTCAAATACTTCTATAAGTTTAAATGAAGCTATTTTGAAAGGAATAATTCTCAAAGTGAAATGCTTTTACATGCCTTTTTAATTAACAAAAATTTTACTACTAGGCACCTTGTGTTTTTTCCATACAATTATTTCTCTTGTGTTGCTTAATGTGTTTCATAGACCTCTTGCTCACACATCTCAACTCAGATCTGCACATAAACTTTGTTCACTCTAGGTTTCCTTTATGCATGGCATTGATATGAAAATATGCTTAAGCCAATGATAATTCAGATACCAACCATTACAAATGTAATGGATTTTCACCTTCAATTACTGCATTAGTGCTGATTGTGAAATTATTTAAAATCTGACTTGATTGTGAAAAAAACAGTACACTCATCAAATTGGCAATGTACCCCATCTTTTTGACACACAAGGTTGGCTAATTATTACAAACCGAAAATACTGATCCATACTTTATCCACATTACAATGTGGCTTGCTTTTCAGCCCATTATTATTTAACAGTGGCTTGGCAACAAAAAATTGATATAGTGCATGGCTTTAACTTTAACTAGGAATTACCAACACCCTAGAAAGGAAGATCTAAGATGGAAATTAAGTAAAAAAAATTTAAAAAATGCACAAGGGCCAATGTTTAGAGCTAACTTCCATATTCAGATGGAAAATTCATGTGACACTTTTGCTATTTTAACATGAAATATTTTCAATTTTTATGCATCCTGTATGCAAATTAGTATTTTTTCCAGTTGCAGTATTTCATTGCAATAGTCAATGTACCAATAAACCAAATGCCACCTTATTTTGTATTCCATCTGAATTTACAGATGTTTTAATTTTTAAGCAACTTTTCTTATTTTTTAATTACTTATGATTTTTGCATGCAAAGTACCCAGTCTTCATTTTTTTAAAGTATTATAAATTTTTGAAGCTATATATATTTCTCAAAAAAATTTATTCAAATAGAAATTATATTGATGTTACTGTTTGCATTTACTTAAGAGAAAACCTTCACTTCCATACAAAAGCTTGCATTTGAAAAAGTTTTCGGTTGTGGAAGAATATTGAAATTTTATGAGATAATTGGTTGAATTATTATCCAAGAATAGTTCTCTGAAGAAGAATTAATTCAACCAAGAAAGAGAGCAGCAAAACGTCTATGAAAAATGTTTAATAATGCAGTATTGGGAAGCATTCCTAAAAGTCACTTTCTGGAGCAAGGTGGTTATGCGAGTTTGGGTGATCAAAAGTACTGTTTGTTTATGTGAATGATCAATCACATGTACTGAACCTTTTGTAACTTAAATTTAAATCAGACTAATTGCAGATTTTCTTGAAATGAATGTAATGTTTTGTCATCCATGCATCCACAGCATCTGTTGAGGCTCAATTACTTATTAACTGTTAAAGCATTGTACATACTGAAATTGTGCTCATCATTACTTAAAATAAATCCTCTTATTCCTGACAGTCAACCAAAGATTGGCATCTCCCCATTTTCATCTCTGACTTTTTTCATCCATTTTTCTACTACGATGTCTGTTAATGCTTAATTAATTATTAATCATGTTTAAATGTTAGTTTTAAAAATGTAATTATAAAACCGAAATTCTTACTTAATCAATACTGAAGATCAATCACCTTAGTGATACTGACATCCAAAAGTTGGCATTTTGAGACCTAGTACCTTAAAATTAAGAGTGCATAGGTGATTAGAAAGTCTATGTTAAGAGAGAATTTAGCTTTTAATCATGAATCTTAAATGTTTACATAAAATACGAAATATCATTTAATTATGTTTGGCACATCATGTGCTGAACCATGTATAAGTAGTTATGGCTTAATTTTGTTTTAGGTAAGCTTTTTATACGATTATCTTTCAGCATTACCACAAAATAATTAATCAGGCAGCATCCATACTGAAGTAGTTATTTAATTTTCCACAAGCAGGGGCAATAAGGTTACCCAATTTGCAAACACTGTTAGAGTAATTGAATCTCAAATATGTGGAACCCATGATTCTTAAATTACTATCCAAATATTAATTTTCAGTCCCTGCAATTGAGTGAGATAAAAGTGATGTCTTTTGGCTCTACTTCAAGGTAGTATTCTAGGAATCAATGTATCTATGTGAAACCATGGTTTGTGCTGGTCATTCACACTAACAATATTAATTGTATTGTGATACATGGGTATTTTCAGGCAATGGACACTGAATAAAACTGCTTTTTGTGCAGATGTGTAGCTAAGATAAGTCCCATACCAATTTCCACATTACATTTTGACTGATTTTCACAAATTTTGAAAACTTTTTCATTCGTTAAAACAGGGATTGAGGAACTTCAAAGAGTATAGGTTACGAAATGATCAAAATTTCATTTTAAAAATATTTTGCTGTGTTTTTCCTCATTTTTGTTCTCATTTAAATATCCATTAGTTCAGGTTTTTTTTAACAAATGAGATAGTAGTCTTGGTAATTAAAACTGCTCAAAAACAAAAGCAAAACGCACTGCTTTGTGTTGTGTTCAACACTATCCATGATTAGCTTCCAACACTATCCTATTCCTAGGACGTGTTCTTTACTTTCAGTTTCTCCTATAGATGAACAGGGCATTATATTTCTTAAAGTGTCTCCTAAAAATTTTATTTTTAAAATATCATGTTAAGTGAAGCAGTTGCAAATATTGATCTATTTTGTGAAAATGAGGTAAACATCTAATTACCGTTTATATATACTTCTGGAAGATGAGATTTTTAAGCTAATATATTATTTTTTATTCATTTTTAAGATAAAGAACTCTCATAGATTTTCGTATAAGATTTGTAAAGTAAAGCTATTTGGCAGTCTCCGTTTCTGACGAATATAGATGGAATTGCTTGTGTTTTGTTCTTAGATTAATATATTATTGCCATGAAACTTGCTTATTGTAATGATTAAAACTATCTTAAATAGGTTATTAAAATAACACTATTTAGTTGGGCATTGCATTTCTATGGAAGACAGGGTTAATTTCACGATGTCTAGCATCTATTTTTGGTAATTGGTAGGATCTGGATATGTATTTCAAGCTTTCCATTATCTCTTCAATAATTCTGTCAAATATAACTAAGCATTGCACATTTTAAAATATTAAAAGTACGTTACCCGCTTCTCACATTCTTAGCGTAAAACAACTTTGCCATCCGTAGTAAAATTCTCATCTAGAGTCGAGCTTTTTAAGACTGCTTCTAGAATTCTGAACTTTTGGCATTCTTAAAGTGATTGTTATCTTCAAAATGTTAGATAAAATATTCATGTTCAAATGGTCAACCAACAAATATTTAAAAACAATGAAAATAGTATAACATGAACCCTGAATGAATTATGAGCTGATTGACTGACTGAAATTTTATTTTTCGTGTACTTTTTGTCGTAAGAAAGTATCGCACTTGGGTTTCCGGAAATAATTCGGCACACTGCTAAATTTTGAGCAAAAAGGTATTTAAAGTGGATATAGCTGGGGAAATGTCTTTTTGATTCAAAAGGTCGTTTTAGGTTTTCTTGGGTAATTAAGTTTTTAGTTATAAACCCAGAATTAGGTATTTCTGGTGCTATAAAATTTACATAATTTGTTCAGGGCATTTCAAATTGCAAAAATGTGTTAACAGATTTGAAATAGAGGGCATAGAACTAAATAGGTAAAAACCTAAGAATCTGGGCTTAGTTATAATGAATACAATTGCTCATAATTTTATATTTTTATTGTAGAAGAATTTTTGCTGGAAGATGCCAAGAATTACAAGTTTTTAACGTGTGGAGGCTTAGCTGTGCCTGGAGTCGATGACAGTCTCGAGTTTCGTAATACTGTTAGTGCAATGTCTATAATGGGCCTATCGTCAGAAGACTTATGTGGTAATTTAATCATATTTTACTTATTGTAATATTTTCTTGGTGTTGATTTTTTCCCCTTGAGATTTTCTTATTTGCCAAATTTAAATTGGTTTCTGCTTAGTTTATCATAATTATTGCTTAAGCTTTTTGTTTCCCCCAAAGCAAAGTGGCCCAAACACCTTTATTATAAGCAAAATCTTGACCATGTAACTAACCAAAAATTGACAAGATGGGTGACTATAATGGAGGTATGAGTCAAGTAAGGAATTTAGTATCCATGTAATTTGTATTTCCATCAACTTGATGTATAGATATTTTGAGACAACCTTTTATACCTTAACACTAATTCAAATATAAATATCCCACTGCACTGCCATCTGAAGGAAGCAAATGTAATTATATAAGTCAATTTTAAAACAATTAGTGTATGAAATGATAAATGTTGAATATGGACATGGAATGTTGACACCTTCCATGCTCTTAAATAATGAAATAACTGATTTTACAATGATGCTATGGAAGATTGCAATGCAAAGCTCAAAACAAAATGATGGGTCAAACTATTAGTGATATAGATATTTTTAGATTTCTGGTAATTTTTTGGGAAGTTGACATAAGTGCTTATAGTCTGATATTAGCACCCATAATGAATTTTGCTTAAACTGTCTTACATATGTTAGGTAGGGCCGAAATGTGCCCAATATCAAGTAAAATTCTACATGTGAAATTTGTCCTACATTGCATAGCTATTGTTTTGTTCTGTGTTTTACTTATTTTTTCACTGAGATTCTCATGAATTATGTATGTGCTCTGATTTTTCATTTTATAACCTTATGCTTTTATCTTTTTATAGCTATATTCAAAATTTTGTCTGCTGTCCTATTATTTGGTAATATGGAATTTCAACAAGAAAGGAATTCTGATCAAGCTTTTCTAACTGAAACTACTGCTGCACAAAAAATTGGAACTCTACTAGGTTTAAAAGTGACTGAAATGACCAGAGCCTTTATTAGACCAAGAATTAAAGTTGGACGAGATTTTGTTAGTAAAGCTCAAACTAAAGAGCAGGTGAGTTTGTAAATGCACACATTTATACATTCCTTCTCATAATTTTAGGACTTTCGAAAGTTATTCAGAAAAAAATTGTAAGAACATTGTCTATTAATTGTATACACACATAGCTTATGAAATTTGTTAATTGTTTTTGCCATAATTATACAGCTTAGAAAATCTAAAAAGTTTGGAATTTCTTGTTCGTATGTTGGATATTAATAGATATTATATCAGACTGTTGTGTAACTTTTACGTACATGATTAATTTTATTTTTGCAATCAAATTTTGGTCAAACTTTGCAGTCAAATATCTTTTTTGAAATAATTTTGATGATACATCAAGGAAAGCAGATAAATGGAAAGGAATTTTCTTGGAAAATAAGAGTATACATCCTTTGAAGCATCGTTGAAACTAAAAAGGCACCAGATGGTATACTCAGGGGTCGTACGTGTCCTGAAAAAACAAAATACGTCCTGAAATGTCCTTAATTTTTGTGTTTTGTCCTGAAATTCCATCCGACATTGAATGTTTACCCGTTAAAGCATCCATTTTCCCTCTTTTGCTCATCCCCTTACGGACGGCCTATGCCTATCTATGACGGACGAATGAAAAACACCCAAGTTCGCCATGATGTCATGCTGCTTCTTCCTCAACCAATGATGTGTTAGCGTCTCCCCATCCGACAGTACCTCTGCGATTTTCGAATAAAGAATCTTAAACGAGTGAGGGATCTGGCTTCATTGAAAGTGTTGTTTACCTTAGTAGCCCGGCATACCGTGCAATAAGTTTATATAAGGTTATTCCAATTTAAGTCTAGTCAAACTCCTCGCATTGTTTTTAAAAATGCCTCGCAATACAAAATTTTCAGAAACTTGGATTTCTGCTGAAAGAACAGATACAAACGGCGATTTAATCAGTAGCTGGTGCCGAGGATGTTCGGAAGACAAGTTCGCCGGATTTTGCAAAGTATGTTATAAGAAGTTCAGCGTTGCAAATATCGGATTTTCTACATCTTATTGAATTCTCAGAATTCAAGCAGTAAAAGTTGCCCAGATAATGTTGGAAACTGCTAATGAAAAAATAAAATTAGTATCACAAAAGCTAGCAGCTATTAGACAAAAATTTGCAGAAATTAAAAAGAAACTATAATAAATTTTTATTTTGTTCTAAAGAATATTGTTTCTACTTTTAACCACCATAACACGAGTTCCAAAATTCTTCCTTATTTTTATTATTTTTTAATTAATGACATTACAATTTTTGTTTTGAAATTTCGTGTAAATATTTTTCTACCTTTGTACACAAAAAAATATGTAAAATTGGGGCAGAATCGGTTTTGTGATACCCCTGATTTATCGCCAGGAACCTTGCAAATTTACAGATTGTAGCCAAATTTGGGGGTTCTTTATTGTGGTGATGAATTCTTGGGTAGTGTATAAACTTAAATAAGTAAAAGATTAATTATTTTAAAAATATGAAAATTTACATTGGATTTTTTTCCCCTAGCAAATTTAAGTTGAATTATGTGTATTTGTATAATAATACATTGTATGCTGACTGTCATCAGTCCTACATGCAATATTATTTTTCTTTAAAACTTGGATTTAAAAAAAATCAGATCAGGTGGAGTAAAATGATCATAATAATAAGCCTAAAAAAGTAATAGTTAAACAGTTTTATTGTTTAAAAAAGCAAATAAAAATTGTAGCAACTCTCAGATAGTGTAAAGTAAAATATGTGTCAAAAGTGTAAATATTTTATATAATTTTAGGAGTGTAGCTTAGCAAAGTTGAAAAAAGCCAATTTTATGGTCATTTTACCCTACCTGACCCTATTTAAGCTTAAATAACAAAAGAGGTGATATTGCGTTAACTCAGTTTTCGTAATTTATTGTCCTGGAATTTACTAAAAATACTGTCCTGAAATTTGAAATTTGGCAGTACTACCCCTGTATACTTGAAGAAAAATAAATAATTATACAAAAAGGAATATTTTTGTTAAAAAATAAATTCACATATTAAAAAGACTGGTACCAAAATGTATAAAGCTATTCCTATACAATAAAAGTGCATAAGGGGTTCTGAAAAAATGGCATTGAAAAACTTTCCTACTGTTTTTAAAATGCACCTTTCCTGCTCTACTGTTTGTTACTCATATTCTGATAAAATGTCAAATCACAGAAATAGTACTAATGAATTTGAAACAACTTTGAGAAAGCAGAATCTCATGCATAGAGAGCTTCCTTTACTTAACAGAACTACCTACTGAAAAACATAATTTTGGATTAAAAAATTAAATCTAAAGGGATCCATTATGCAATAATGAAAATGAAATGAAAGTTTTGTGTCTGATAAAATACTTTCAGATTGATTTTCTCCGATACCATTATCCAACTCAAATGTATCAATTGTTTATTCATTTTATCTTTGATCATTCAAAAAATAAATACTTCTGAGTCAGTTAATATTTAAAAATTGAAACTATAATATATATAATTGAAACTATATACTTGCTTGAAAAATGTATAATATAATTGACGTTTTATTAAATTACTGATTTTTCATTTTGTTAATTTTCTCAAATTAATGATTATTCTGTTTCAGGCTGAATTTTCAGTAGAAGCAATTGCTAAAGCTTGTTATGAACGCTTATTTAGATGGTTAGTAAATCGGATAAATCGCTCTCTTGATCGAACGAAGCGACAGGGAGCCTCTTTTATTGGTATTCTGGATATTGCTGGATTTGAAATATTTGATGTAAGATTTTTCTATGAAATATTTTTTCCTTTGTTATTACTCTAGATGTTTTCTGATAATATATGCATATCTTTTTGTGTTAATTTTTTTACTGTGATTATCTACTAGTGAAGATTTTTGTGCAATTATCATTTATAAATCTAAATTCTTTTAGCATTGGTGGTTCTAATTAGAGCATGTGCTTTTAATGAAATCTAATTTTAAGTTTTCAGTCAAGTTCTGTGCCATTCTGAACTTTTGTTCTCGGCGAAACAAAAGCATTGCTACTGTCATAAAATAGAAAGATAGGTTAATACATTCTAAATAGGAGGGATTTTAGAAGAATACATTCAAATTTTTTTGGGTCGAGCTAAAAAAATTTAGTAGGAATTTTCCACCCAAACTAGAAATTTCTAACATTTTTCATTTATCAAATCATATTATTATAGTTGTGTTATTTCTTAAGTAAGCACATGACTAATATTTTATTTGTAAGATTTTCTGACCTGTGTCTGAATTAGCAGTCATTAGTCATAATTTATATATATAAATTCCATTTTGCCAACCTAGCTTTTGGATCCAGTCTTCATTTTTGATATCTGTTGAAAACAATTTTTTTGCATATTTGGCAGCAATTATGACCTATGTACTTTTCTAACACTCTATGCTCTCAAATAGGCATATCAGCCCAATGTCCAGAATCAAGTCATTACTCTACATCTATGAAAAAAAAAATTTAATTCCACCCAAATAGAACAGTTTGTCAATTGAGGGGAAGTGTTTAGGTGCCATTGTGACACCTGACTTTCTGTTCCTAATTTCTAACTTTGTTTTTGACTAATGTAAGATGTTCCACTTATTGTTAATTGTAAAAAGGAATTTCTAACTTATTTAATAATTTCTTTAATCTCACTAATATCTTTGCAGGTTGACAGATAATACGTTTATTTTGTGATATTCTCATTTCCTGTATGTGACATTCCTAATTTATTGAATCATTTTGTCATGCAAATTTGCTGGAGTAAGAAAAACCACATTATTAATTTATTTTTGTTTTCTATAGTTGAATTCATTTGAGCAATTGTGTATAAACTACACTAATGAAAAACTACAACAGCTTTTCAATCATACAATGTTTGTGCTGGAGCAAGAAGAGTATCAAAGGGAAGGAATCGAATGGAAATTCATTGATTTTGGACTTGACCTCCAGCCTACAATTGATCTTATCGAAAAGGTTAAAAAAAAATTTCTAATTGGAGCTGATTTAAATTTTTATAAACTACAAATAATCACATTCCTTTCCAAGACGTTACAAAGGTTAAAATGTATTTTAAAAAATTGTTATTTGTTTTTTTATTTCCTTTCATGATCATCAAATTTTTCATTTGACTACCAATTACTACTGCCTTGCGTAATATTATAACTGAAATGCTTTTATTTACTCTTGTTTTAATTATTCATAAAGGGTTGTTTTCATAAACCTTTCACTTTTTACATCACTCTGGCTTTTTATCATATTTATAATGCATATCTTAATTCTGTTTCAAAATTAAACTCCTAGGCTTTAGATTGCTCTTTATTATTTGTATATGCAAGGTGTTTCGAAAATATCTGGCCAAATTGTAAAGCATGGTAGAAGTGCCCAAATTTAAAAAAATTTTGTCAAAGAATAAGCATCCGGAATTGCAGCGTTTAGTGTAATTGGAGCGGAGAATGACTCCTTACACCACAGAAATGATGTTATCTACTGACCTAAACAGCACCCTCTACCACCTAAATATGACATCTTCAGGACATGCATTCTTTGACAAAATTTTTTATTTTGGGCACTCTACCACCCTTTACAATTAGGCCAGATATTTTCGAAACACCCTATATATACATATATATCATGTTGCTACTCAACATGTTTTAAGCCACTAGCACATAAAATTCTTGACATGTTTTAATATATTTACCATTTTTCATAATTTTGATTTAAAGTTTTATTTTATGTTTCATGTTTGTATGTGCATATTTTAAAACTCTTATTGTTTTGGTTGATATTGAATATTTAACCTTGTGTTTTGTGCAGCTTGCCCTTGCACCATAAAACTGGACCAATCATAATAGTCCTTTGTGTTGCTCCAGTGCGGCATTAATTAAAATACATACCTACCCAAACCAACCATGAACCTTTCTTATGCAATGATTTTATATTCTATAAAAAATTTGCATTTCTAATTTTCCTCTTCGTACAGAATGAAATATTTATTATTTTAATGGGTGATTTCAAGTTTGACCAATAAAATATATCTATCCTTATCTAACTATCTAAACATTTTGTGTTATATATGTTAATATCTTATAAAAATATTTTCATTAGTGTTTCATTCCAATTTTGTAGCCCATGGGTGTTTTAGCCCTCCTTGATGAAGAATGTTGGTTTCCAAAAGCTACTGTGAAAACTTTTGTTGACAAGCTAGATACATCTCATTCAGTACACCCCAAATATATTAAATCAGATTTCAGAGCAAATGCAGATTTTAGCATTATACATTATGCTGGAAAAGTAAGGATATGTGTTATAATTCTACAAATGTGTTAATGTATCGTATAGTTATAATTTTGCTGATATTGATTTTTGAGAAATAGTAATATCTTACTTTTCCTAATTGTCAGCACAATTCCTCATGTATATATTAATGTAAGTGAATATGGTTATACTTTAATGTGGAATTTATTTCATAAATACATAAATGCTAAAATTCATTTCAGGTTTATTTCCTAATTCATTCTGTATTCTACATTAATTATCAAAGCATTGTTGTAGATATGATTTTTTTTAATTATTGAAAATATCCTCAGAAATTTAAAGTTTTTACATGTTTTTGTTACTTTAGTACTTGGAAAAATAAATTTCTCTTTTTGAATTTCAAAACAAAAATCAGTTTACAATATTTAAAATAATGAAAAATACACCTATTTCTTTATACTTAACACCTAGTTTTTAAACAAAAGTTTTGGAGATTTAGGTATAATCATTTAAAATTTTGTTTGGGTAGAAATTCTTGTTAAACAAGAATTTTTCTTAAATAAAAGTATGTCAATATTGTTTTTCTAAGAAATCGAATCAAATGTTTTTTTACCAAAATACTTGAAATGAAATTGATATGCTAAAATTTAAAATCTTTTCATTTTAGAAGATATTCATTCTAATTGTTTTATTAAAATTGTGATGTACACCCAAACATTCATGGACGAGTTGGCTTTTAATACAAATTTTAGCTTATGAGCTGTTAAATTATAAATGTTTTTTCTTTTCTGCTTAGTTCTATCTTCCTCTTAAATGAAAAATAAAATATTTAAACTTCGTCCCATTTTCTAAGGTTATGTAGATTTTCATCCAAAAATTCTTTACAATAAATACCTCCCTCCAATATATGTATGTGTAGAATTTTAAGAGATAATGAGTTAGAAATTTAAAGGTTATGTTGACTTATTTCATAAGTAAATTCCACCCTGAAATCTTAACTAACCTCTTCTCGATTTTAAAGAATTATTTATGAAAATATTTCAATAATTTTTTCTGATTATTTGTCCATTCGAATATCACTTTTTATCGGTATTTTATGCTGCTAATGTATCCATTCATTGTATCAGCCATTATTTGTTACTAATGTGTGAAATTTTTATGTAGGTTGATTATTCAGCAGATAAGTGGTTGCTGAAAAACATGGATCCTCTGAATGAAAATATAGTTACTTTGCTTCAGAATTCACCAGATCCATTCATTGCTCATATTTGGAAGGATGGTATGTGAAAAGAGTGGTTTATATTTCAGACATCTGATCTTGTTCTCTTGAAGGAATATTAAAAATTTGTTCATTTCCAAACCAAATTTTGTTTTATAAGTACTTGCAAAGTTTCCCAATGTTGTATTGTCACCAATAACCTGTTGTGTTCTCTAGTGCAACAATAATTAACTACCTACCCAATGTTGTATAATTTTAATTTAGTTGGAAAAGTTATCAGAATTTTTAATAGGATATTTTACCTTTGAAAATTAACCCACCTGGTAGTTGGCTTGATGTATCTTGTCATTCGCAAAATCTGACCATAGCTTGGTGGACGAGATATCTAGTCAATGGAAGAAAACTGATCAGATCTTGTTCTCATTATAAAAAAATCAACAGTACCTTGGTGATGAGATATAACATCATTAGCAAAATTGGTCTGATCTTGATGGACTAGATAACTTGTCCAAACCACTTGGTGGGTTAAAATTTTGTGTTTACAAATTAGCATCACATTTTGGTTTTTATATTTATGAATGTGCTTTGAATATTATATTTAAACTAATATAATTTTTTATATAATATTTTTCTTTGTGGATTAATTTTAAGAATTTCTCATTTGTGTGCCTTTGTAATAGTTATAAAGCTAATGTAAAATTTTCTTACAGCTGAAATTGTTGGTATGGCTGCAGCTACAATGGGAGATACACAGTTTGGTGCTAGAACTAGAAAAGGGATGTTTAGAACAGTGAGCCAGTTATATAAAGAACAACTAGCAAAACTAATGGCAACCTTGCGCAATACCAATCCAAATTTTGTTAGATGTATTATTCCAAACCATGAAAAGAGGGTATAAATCAAAACTTTCCTGTATTACAGATTACATATTTTGTGACAATTTAATTTCATAATTCTATGTTTTTATTTTGAAACATTGTCTGTTGAAAATATCAGTTTTGTAATAAGTATTCTTTTAAATGGTTAAAGTTATTAATGCATGTCTATCTGCTAACAGTTGACATAGAATTGACAGCTTTACTTATGAAAGTATCAAACTAAGTTAATAATAATTAAAATATGATTTTGATGCTCTCTGAGACTAAAAATATGATAGCATTCAGAACATGTTAATATGTGAAATGGAGGAATAAATGTAATGTGTGGTATAAAATTTGCCTTTCGTTTTATTTCACTTTATAGTTTTTTTATAAGGCTTATGTAACTTAATGTACTGCTTTTCGGTTTTTAAAGTTTTCAATAATTTAAAACATACATGCACTGATTATTTATTAACATTTCTTTGCATGTTTAAAATGCTTTTCATCCATAGCAATGACTTTATTAATTAATGTGTACGAAAAAATAGTGCAATGCAAATTCATTTCTATAATTTTACTTTTCTGATCAAAATGAGTTGACCCTTTTCATTGTTTTTTAGTATTGGAAAAAGAATTATAAAATATTAGCAAATTGTCTTTCGCTTTGGCTTAATTTTGTTTTGTTTTTATAACAAATGTTTTAGAAACATGATTAAACACAAAAAGTCAAGATTTTCTTGAATTTGTACTGAAGGGACAAACCTTTCTAGAAATGAAAATATGATTAAAAAAATTTTAGTTCTTGTTATCTTATTTATTGAGCAAAAAATGAGCATTTGAAATGCATATGCATTTTAATATTCTAGATAGATGTCTTTATGTTCACTAAAAGAAACCATGATCTTTTAAAACCCTAAATTTCTCCTGCTGCAGTAAATTTAATAAAATATATTCTGGTTTTAAATTGTGATTAAGGTGAATTTAAAACATTCATCAATTCCAATTGTAATAAAAAAAATCTTTTTTTTTTTTTAAATTTTAGGCTGGAAAAATTGATGCATTACTTGTGTTGGATCAATTACGTTGCAATGGTGTTTTAGAAGGTATAAGAATTTGTAGGCAAGGCTTTCCTAATCGAATTGCTTTTCAAGAGTTCAGGCAAAGGTTAGTATTGAAAATATTATTTGAAAATTTTAATGTGTTAGTAGTTTATTCTCTATTTTATTTAGGACTTTCAAATTTTATCTTTTACTTAATTATTGTCATACACTCATCAAAACTTTTTAATTACAAATTGAAAAGTAGTTTTGCTTTTAAAAATAGCAACCAAGAAATGAAAATATAAAATCTACATTTGGCATACTTACTAATCAAGACAATTTACATAATACAATTCAAAAAGCAAATTGTAATAATAGACTTGGCGATTCCAAGTCGCTTTTATAACTCCATTTTGACATTTTTACAGCTTCTACAATTTACTTTGGATGAAATATGTATGCTTGCTTTATCCATCTATATAATCCTCATACACCGCGCACTATAGTATGAGACAAAACTACTAGAGGTGGTAGTGACATGACTTACAGAATTTGATTTTGAGTTTTGGAATGATTGTGAATGCCCTTTTAAAATCATTTCCTGTAAAAGTGATACAAATTGTGATACAATAGTGATATTGCAGCCAGTTTTCTTACCAATATTTTTTACTTGTAGCACTTTTGCACCAGGAATACAATATATTCGAACTCTATCATTATTATGAAAGGCTGACAAATCATATTATCACGATATTCGTGCTCAATTTCTTTTCAAACAAATGCACTTTTTGGTTAAAAAATTCCATTCCGCATGTGAAATAACAGCTTGTTTTAAAATTAAATGTTTTCAGTATAGACAAAACAAAGTTAATCAATTAAATTTTTTCAAAAAAATGGAACATCAATTTTACATTGTTAAAAAAATCAATGGTTTCAACAAATGTTTGAGGTAGCAAAGTTGAATAAGAATAGCTTGAACTCGTAAAGTAAACAACCTTGATCTTCTGTCACTTAAAAACAAAAACTTTCAAAAATCCTAATGAGAATACCATTATTCCAAGAGCAGCTGTTTTATTTAAAATTGGTTTTACTCCAACTGGCATGCAGTTTTTAAAGTGATTCTGTGTGACACTTTTTTGTCAATGAAGATATACAGTATCTAAATGGAAACTATGTACCTATTTAGAATGATAGATCTTGTTTCTTGACTTACAGTTTTCAATACAATACATTAATATAAATTGATACTTGAAAATCAAATGTAAGTTTTACTGATTTTAATGGCCCAGTAAGGAAAAACCTACATCAAAATTTAAAAAATCTGAATTACAGATTGTAACAGACATGGTTATACGTCTTATTTTAACATTAACCTCTTTTTAAAGTTAGTCATTGCCGTTTTATTTTAAGAGATTTTGCTTTGTATACATTTGATTTATTTATATAAAGCAAAATTCTACAAATCGTTATGTATTGAAAAATGACTTATGGAAAGTCGGTCAAAATATACACATACCACCAAGAAATGAACCCATGTGTTTAGCAATATTTTGCACTAAATAATTCGTTAAATTTTTTAATTATTTCATATCATTAGTCTAATATTTATAATTGATATTTTGGAAAGAACTAAAATAAGTTCAAACGTAAGTATTAGAATTTATTCTTTAAATATAATTTTTTGAATGAAAGAAGATTGATTGAAGAAAAAATTAATATTCCAGCAATGCTGATAAAACAATCCGAGTTGCATACCACAAGCAATATTATTCCTATGGGATTCAAATTGTTTTTAGCCCTCTTTGCACTCCTAGGACAAGTAGCACTGGGATTAATATGTAGCCTATATTACCTGCATAGTTTAAAATAATAAGTGTACCAAATTTGGTGATGGATTGATCAAATGGTGTAGATGTGTATTAACAACTGACAGGCACCAAGCTTTATATATATGGATATTCTGTAAGTAAAAAAAACAAGATGTAATCTTCCATGGAAAATTTCTGTATTAAAGGGTTTAACTTTGCAATCTTCAAAAATAAAGCATAAATGACCATAACACAGAGCTGTCCAAGATCATCCCTTCTAAGTGTTCGTTAAAATGCTCCTTGCCCTTGTTCCTTTGCCTAAATACTTCGGGCTAACATCTTACAGAATTGCAGTATAATATAATCATAATTTTTTCCATATGTGGTGATGTGAAAAAATACTATTAAAGGTGAAGCTTGTCATTTATTGCCCCACTGTTGATTTATTCCGATACATGCATCATAGATATATATTCATATACATTTCATTTTATTTTTACTATGAAAATAAGAATATTTTGTATTTTTATGAGATTCTAATTTTTCTCTAGATATGAATTACTTACTCCAAATGCTATACCAAAAGGCTTTATGGATGGTAAATTGGCTTGTGAAAGAATGGTATGTATTGATGTCTTCAGCATTAACTGTTTTGAATTTAAACTTTTTCCATATGTATAATATACGATTTGTTATATTGTGTTGATATCTTAATTCTCATGCAAATATTTCTTTATCAGGAACTATTGAGTCTTCTCAAATTATTTGTTTTTTATTTCCATCAGTATTCAATTTGTTGCATTTGCATGCAATATATTCCCAATTTTTGTGCTTCAGATCTATGCATTAGACTTGGATCCAAACTTATATAGAATTGGTCAAAGTAAAATCTTCTTTCGTGCTGGTGTATTAGCTCATTTGGAAGAGGAAAGGGATTTAAAGATATCTGACCTGATTATTCAGTTTCAATCATTTTGCCGTGGTGCATTGGCTAGGAGGTAAGATATAATTTCTAGAAATAAAGTTTTGGTTAATTGAAATAATTTATTATTTAAAGGTCAATATTTGATGTGTGACTTTCTTATTTTTGAAAAGAAACTTTCACAAGCGTCTGCAACAACTGAATGCCATTCGTATAATTCAAAGAAATTGTGCTGCTTATTTGAAGCTGAGAAATTGGGCCTGGTGGCGATTATACACAAAAGTAAGGAACTTCCGAGTTCTTGCTTGCATGTTTAAGAAATAAATTTAAATCTTAGCTTATAAAATTTGTCTTTAAAATGATATTACAGTAATGCCATGATATATCGTGCTTCCAAATGGACACAAAAAAGCTCTATATACCTAGGGCTGAGAAAAATTTACTTATTAAGAAAAAGAAGCACAAAATATACAATTATGTGTTGTTTAAAATTATGTAAAACTTCAATAGAGAAATTTGTGTATATACATGGTAGAGAGAGATCGTTTACAATTTTCAACCTTTCTTTTGGGGTCCAGCTGATGAAAACATGTAAACCCCAACTTGACAATGTCCTTAAATGCTACCATGAAATTTCATATTGTGGTAGAAGGGCCCATGGGAAAAGACGTTATTGGTTGCAACCGTACTCCCGATTCTTAACTAATAGACTGCTGTATACCTATTTAAAATTCAATGGGAGACTAGTGAAATGAGCAATATCACCGAATAAGCTATATATTTATGCACAGTATAACAAGGGATTGCTGTATATCTTATGGGCTTAATACCTTAACTCCTCTGCTGTGTGCTATGGTTTCATAGTAAAATTGTTTCTAAAATTTAAATTATAACTGTTTCCAATAATAACCTAACTTTACTGTCTTCATCTTTAAATACATATTTTATTGGTGTACCCATAAAATCAGTTTCAAAACTAATACATTGAAAATTCTTGATTTCAATTTTTTTTATAAAAGTATTTAATAAATGTCAAGGTAGGGTATAAATAAGCTAATTTTTTTACATTTGGCTCCACATTTGTCATCAAAGTACTCTAACTTCTGTATCAAAAAGTAATTAAATCTATATAGGAACTTCTCAGTGACCAATGAAGTTCGTTAAAATTTGTATTTTAGTACTGCAACTAGAAGTAATGAGGTTTTAAAGTATCATAAGCTTGACCTGTTATAATAAAGTGAAATTTTGATAATTTTACCAGTCATGTCTTGTGCTAAGTAGTGTATAAAGCCTTACTAACAACTAAAGTTTGACTATAAGTTATAAATTGTTATAATTTATCATAGTAATAACTCATCATTTCCTTGCTTTTGATGCATAATGTTGATGTTATAAAAATCGCTCTTGGCATAAATCATCGTTTGAATCGCTAACTTAAAAAATAACAAGAGCAGATTTTATATATTTATATATATACATATAGCATTACTGTTTGCTACAAAGAAGAGTTGCACTTTTTTAATGAATTTTGTCGGGTTCATAACATTAGAGTAGGTAACAGATTGCATTTGCTGGCACTTGACACATTGGTTGCTTAGCCATCATCCCTGGTATGTTCGATCTGGGACTTAATTGTTGAATGCGTGGGCCTGAAGAAACAATGATAGTATATATGATCAATATTAAAGTGAAATAATACGTATGATCAATATTAAAGTATTTTCTTACTGTGTTGTATTGTGTGGAAAGCACTAATTGGATGCCTCGTGTATTTTATTTGTATACTTGAAAAACTGATTTTACAATAGAGGTGTTTCAACTTCGGTGGTAAGTTTTTGTTTCAAAGTAAATTCATGTTTAAGCTGTGATTAAATTTAATGAAATTTATTGTATCAAATAAGTGGAAAATATTTTACCAGTTTATATCTCATCCTCTTGAAGCCTAGTGCTCTCTACGGATTCCCTGTCTTTAACTGTCCTCAAGACCTAATTCTTTCCTGAAGTGGATATTATCTTCAGCAGGAAGATAATACCCACTTGAGCTGAAGTGCAAAATTTAAAAAGCACTTGTTTAAAGAAACTTGATGTGTTTATGTACATGTTATAAAGACATTAAAATATAAGGTTTTACCATGAAAAGTTAAAATACTAAATCTATATTTGACTATTTTTAAGTAAGATTTAGTTTGTAAGGTGATTGTTGTAAAAAAATGTCAGAAGTATACATTATATGTGAACATGTGTATTTACTTCAAAATAACCACCATACACATTCAATACAATTCCTAACCTTGCCTTTTAATTTTTTTTAAATGTGTAGGAACCCTTAGATGCATAACCTGCAAAGCAGTTTCTGTTGAGAATAGTGATGGATTCCTTACTAAGAATTGCTTGCACTTCTTAAAACTGCATTTTTTCCTCTAGAGGAATAAGTCCTTAGTCACATGAACTCATGTTCAACGAATATGGAGAAAGGATCTAAATTAAAAAATCTGAAATAACCTCAATATCAATATCAGGTTTAGTTTCAGTGTGTTTTGATTTGTTCTTCAGTCATTTTTTGCTATAGGTCTTATGCTACAAAAAGACCTGTGGGTTTTGAATATACAGGCAGCCCTTACTTTGACACATAATTGGTTCCTGAAAATGTGTGCGAATGTTGAATGTTCGAAAGTAGAGGGATGTAAAAAAAACATCAAAAACTGTATTTTAAAATATTTATTTATCAATAATATATTAAAAATATTTATTTATTAATATACATAATTAAGTTAATGAGGCGTGTTTAAGTACTTTCAGGTGTTTTCTTTATAACCTTGTCAAGAGTTAGTTGAATACCACCCTTTTTTTTTCTTTTCTTGATAAAGAGTTCTATAAAATGCTGTGTCTTTCTCAATCACCCTACCATACTTAAGATATATGTTCTCCATTGGGATTACATTCTTCCATGATAGTCAAAACATTGTCAAGATGCATGAAGGCTTCTTTCATATTTTTGATTGTCAAAGTCTTAACGATTTTATCAGCTTCCTCACTTTCATTGTGTATTTCATTTAACTCTTGTTGCTCAATTAAGTATTCATTTGACAGGTACTGAGTGAGAGATTCAATCAACTCATTAACATCTTCATTGTTGACGTCCAAGTTTAGTTCATTCATTAGGCTAACTATTTCATCTGTGATAGTTTCCAGAGTTTCTTTGGAATTTATAAAATCACTCATCATTTGTGGGCATAATTGTTTCCAGTAACCTTTCATTGTTGACTCTTTTATTTCAGCTCACGAGTCTCCAATATTGTTTATTGCATTCCATATATTATAGTTTCAAAAATCTCTTAATGTAGGCCCACCTTCCCTGAGTTGCCTTGATGACCTGATTCATTATTGTCCTCATATAATATCGTCTAAATGTAGCTATCACTGTTTGGTCCATGGGCTGTATGAGGCAGGTAGTATTGGGAGGAAGAAACACAACATTGATTTTCAGGTATAAATTCAGAGATTTTGGGTGTTCTGGAGCATTGTCTAAGATTAATAATGCTTTAAATTGTAAATTTTTATCTTTACAATATTGCTTAACTGCTGGCACGAAATGAAAAGTGAATCAATCTTTAAATATTGCAGAAACAAAGGCTTTTTTATTTGATTTCCAAATGACTGGAAGCAATTCTTTATCTTTCCTTTTCAATGCTCTGATTTTCTGCTTGATAAACTAACATTGGCTTCAATTTTAAATCACCAGCTAAGTTTTCACCAAGAAGCAATGTCAATCGGTTTTTAGAAGGTTTATGTCCAGGAGCAACTGATTCTTCCTTTGATAAGAATGTGCGATTAGGCATTTTTTCCCAAAATAAACCCATCTCGTCTACATTGGATATTTGGCTAGGAGAATATTCTTCATCTACGATAATTTTGGACAATGAAGAAATAAATTCTTTTGCAAAATCTGTATCTGCATCAGCCGATTCTCCAGTGAATTTAATATTATGTAAAGAATACCTCATTTTAAATTTGTCGAACCAGCCATTACTTGCTTGAAACACCATGTTAGAATCTTTTAATCTAGTCTTCCAATCTTCATGCAAACTAAGAGCCTTAGCTTGAATAATTGAACAACTCAGAGGGACATCGTTTTGATGTTGATCATGATGACAAAGATCTTTCCATTTTATCTATCACTCTGTCGTGTCTTTTGGAAACAATCTTTGAAGATATATTTCCACAATTTTGAACGTATTCCTTAATTGTATTCTTGTTTTTCAAAATTGAAACATTGTAGACCTGCTTATGTTGTATGAATGGCCGATTGAAGCAAAAGATTCACCGCTTTCAGAGCGTCTTAATTATTGCCATCTTCGTCTCGATCGTATGAAGTTTACGAGTCCTTAATTTCTTTTTGTTCGTATCAACACTGCAGTTTCTGTTTCTCACTCATGTTTATAAATTTATAAGGCAAAACATTTAAAAATTAACAAATAAATTGGCAAAACACAACACATCGACACGTGCCCTAACGCAAGACTAAACCTGTTTAGTTTAATACATTGTATGTACTTGACATTTGGCCCCCGCCACCGCGGCTGGAACCCCAGTGACGTCACAATGATTCCAAGAAGTCCGCAACTCGAAGCGGCATTGTGTGAGTGAGCGCGAGCTACTGCGTTCCGTGGGAGCGACTGCATGGAAGCAAACAATTTTTGCATTACCGACAAAAATCTTTAAAAAATTGAATTTTTAAAAATGTGCAAAATAGCGAATTGTGCGAAAGTCGAGGGCTGCCTGTAATTTGATGAAAAAGGACAATGGATGAAAATATATTCTGTTGTACAGATTGTTAAATATAGCTTTGAAAACCATATTTCTTCAGTTGAAAAAAATTTTTAAGTACTATTTGCTTCAAAGTTACTTGTAAAATATTGTACTAAAATATGAAATTATGGAAAATAGGTCTCAAAGAAGCTACTAGGGAATAAGAATAAATTAATATAAACTTTTGCTTACGAGTTAACTTAAATCATGTGATCAATGAAAAAGGGCTTCGTCTTAGGAAAAGGAATCGAACCTTTCAAAACTTAAAGTGATCTCAAACTTAGTTTTCTGCTTTTTGGCAAATCCATCTTATGTCACTTGAATGTAAATATTTGAGGGGTGAATTTCCAATAGAATTCATAAATAATCCATTGTATATTAGTACATTTCATAGACCTAAATCTTTCATTCCATTTAACTTGTCTTTGTATTCTGTAATTTCTGTTTTAAAGGTTTTTCATACTGAAACATATTTAATATAGGTGAAACCTTTGCTTCAAGTTACCAAACAAGAAGAAAAATTAAGTGCTAAAGAAGATGAGTTGAAACAAATAAAGGAGAAAATGGTTAAAGCTGAAGAAGAGGTGTCTGAGTTAGAACAGAAGTTGAATCAGGTAATAGTCCGCTCATTTGCAGATGTACATTTCTACTTTGTTTATACCTTTATACCATACTAAACATGTATCAATACATATTTCTTATTGATGTAAAAACATTAATAGTGTATAGATTCACATTCTTTAACTTATTTTCTTTTACATTGGTAACAACAGAATAGTAGTCCATGTAAAAACATTTGCAGTTTAAATTTCAAAACTCGTACATATGTTTTCTTTATTTTAATTGTTTGTTTCAATTCGGTAAGGAAGAATGCACAGAAATTTTCGTTTTATTTATACCTACTATTTGCAAATATTTCTCTTGAGTTTGGTACTGTTATCAGCATTATATATGTATAAAGAGGCTGTTGGGACATTTTTTGAACGATTTTGATGAGCTGTAAAAAAAATTGTATGCTACGAAAGAATTTTATGTTCACAGCAGTTAAATTGTTAAGGTATAACTTATTGTCTGCTAACTCAGAGTTTTGTTTACTTTCAAAATGGCGCTTTTAATTAAGCAATGGATGGAAGGCTATATTTCCTCTTTCTGAAGAGAATTATGCTTATTCAAAAACGCTGTAAAAGTCATGTTTTTTCGATATCTAAAGGTACGATATATATAAGTAATATTATTAATGAGAAAGGAATAAACGCATAAAAGTGGAAAAATACTTTCAAATACGTATCCAAAAAAGAAAAGAATTTCTGAGAATATTTGTAAGGCAAGATCTTAATTTTTAAAGAGAATCCGCCAAGTCAAAGGACTATAGCAAAGTGAACGTGAGAACTTTCTCTAAGAGATTTATGATTGTTGCCGGTTTTGCATATAATGGAAAATTAAAAGTAAAAAGAGGGGAAAATGTAAAAATCAACTCTCACATATTATCAAGACCATATTTTATCCCCAATATTCAGAAAAGAAATACCATATCTTTTACCCACAGTGCCAACAATCAGTAGAACTGCATAATGGTAAAGCAAGCAGCCACACATCTAAATCGACTATTAAATTCTTGGAAAAAATGGAACAAGAAACTGGTATCAAGTCAATAACCCTTTACTGATATTCCTTCTAAATCTCCAGATGTTTCACCCATGGACTTTTGTGCTTTTGGACTTTTAAAAAGGGCATTATCGAAACGTTGACCGAAAACCATTCGAAGACTGGAAAACTGGAATAAGAATGGGACAAAATACCACTGTCGATACTTCAAAAGTCATTATTATCATGGAAATTAAGGTGTAGAAAGATAGTTAACAATAAAGGCTATCAAATGGAACATTTAAAACACAAAAATTTCATGTAAAAAATTGAGCTTCAGTCCATTAAAATCGTTCAAAAATGTCCGAACAGCCTCTATTGAGCTTAACAAATAATGAGCTGATCAGAATGACTGGTTTATCTACATGAGCCTTCACTTAGTAACTTTTGACTCATCTATTCACTTGATTGTTAATTTATTGTGTAAAATTACTTATTGAAATACATAGGAAGTTAAAAATTAAATGTCTAACTCAGTATTTAATTATTTTATATATTTGTGTATCCGGTGAGAAAAGATTGATCATCTGATGATTTGCATTTTGATTAGTATAGACAGTTATTGTTTTGCATCTGATAAAAGCATTATAACTTCCCAAATTTCTAGAATGTAATTAATTGTTAGTTGCATTATCAGTATAAAAAATTAAACCTCTATTAATTTAGTTAACAGAAGAAAAAACAACACTTGCAGAACAGCTACAAGCTGAAACAGAATTATGTGCTGAAGCTGAAGAACTAAGGTTAAGATTACAAGCTAGAAAACAGGAATTGGAAGATATTTTGCAAGACATGGAAGCTAGAATTGAAGAGGAGGAAGAGAGAAATCAAAATCTTACTGGCGAGAAAAAGAAACTGCAATTGACTATTCAAGATCTTGAGGAACAGTAAGGCAATTAATTAGTTTATTTTTACATGGTTAATAAAGAAATATCGTGTTAAAAATGTTAGATTCTTACTTTATTTAGGGAATTTAGTATTTCAGTTGAATGAAAGAATGACTTATGCTTTACCTTTGAAAAGTTTTATTTAATTTTCTTCAGATTTTCAAGAATAAAAATTGAAGCATATGTATTTAATAACAATTTAAGTTGCCAGATTTATATAAAAACATTTAGATAAATAGAATATTTTCTAAGGATTATTATAAGTACACATACAATAATACAATTATTTTTATTCTAATTTTTAGTGGTTTTCCACTTTTTAAAACATTTTATGGCTGACAATTGGAGGTTGCATTTTTCGTTTCATACAAGCTGTTGATTTTGATATCCCTCTAGCCAACAAAATGTATCTTTCAAAAGTTACCAAAGTGAACACTTTCATTATCATAATTAGTGTCATGGAGTTTTTATAAAGAAAACTATCTAATGAAGTAGGTGTTTGATAATGTAATACAATATAATATTGTTATTGTGTTTAGTTTTTCTTGTTGCCTCATTTTGATAATGAATCACTTGGACATGAATTTTTTCCCCATTTGTCAAATACACCAAATGATATAGCTTTCAACTTTTTTTTAATATTCATTTTTTGTTTCTGATTATATTGCTAAAGAAATTGTTTTTAAAAGGTTTTAGATCAAGCCATAAGCAACTATATTCTAAGGCTACATTGTTTCCTCTCACATTGCAGGAGGAAAACTAATTAAAAAATTTTATTTTAAATGTAAATACTCAATGGTTTAGTTGGTCACTGTGAAGTTGTAAATCTCTTGTAGACTATTTCTTGCCTTTTTGTTTGTGTAACCTACCAGCAATGCCTTAGAATAATTTCTAGTATAGTTTGCTAACTACATATTCAATGTTTAGGCTTGAAGAAGAAGAAGGAGCAAGGCAAAAATTGCAATTAGAAAAAGTAACATTGGATTCTAAAATTAAGAAACTAGAAGAAGATTTTGCCTCATTAGAAGACAGCAATCAGAAAGTATGCATACATTTTATTTGCTCCATACCATATTATTTCCTACTTTTATATTTATTACAAATCTCTAAATGAAAATTTTCCACTAACTTTTGTGTCAGAAAGTATCTGAATGTGATAAAAATGCGTTATAGGTGCTCAAAGAACGAAAAATACTGGAAGAAAAGTTGTTAGAAGTTTCTCAAAATCTGAGTGAGGAAGAAGAAAAATCAAAACATTTAGCAAAATTAAAATCGAGACATGAAGCTACCATTGCTGACATTGATGATAAATTGCGCCGAGAACAACAGGTAATATAAATAAATGAAACAGATAATAACCTATTTTGGATTGGTAGAAATCAATATATACCTTAGAGAATTCCTTTTAAATATTTCCCTTTGCTTTATAATTTTAGGTTCGGCAAGAACTAGAAAGAGCTTCCCGAAAAACTGAATCTGAACTAAATGATGTAAAAGAACAGTTGTCTGAAAAGAAAGTGCAAGTTGAAGAAATTCAGCAACAACTTGTTCGAAAAGAGGATGAATTGACTCAAGCTCTAAATAAGTGAGTCGCTAAAATATTTCCCCTAAAACAGTCATGCTCACTTTTTTTATAAATTGGTATTGGCATAGAATAAACTTTCTATTTTCAAATAACCATGATAAATAATATTCCTCTACCCTTTTACAAATCTATCCATTTTTATATAGTAGTTAATGTATCAATAAATGCGCTTCATAGGAAATGCAGTTTTCTTCGAGAAATAATTTTAAATGTAGTTGTGAATATAAAAGCTAAAGAAATGGTGACACAAAAGTATTCCATAAATCATGATTTTGGTTGATGTTTTATATGGAGTATGTAACATGTTGCAGCTATATTAATTAACTTGCAATATAGTTATTAGAACCTTATGCTACCTGCTAAACCTGGAATTTTAAGGAAAAACGAATTGCAATAAAAAATATTACTAACATGAAAAGATCCCAAAATAAACTATTTTTTACATTTTGGAATCTAGAATATCTTGAAAACATCTTCAGATAAAATTTATCCGTTTTTAAAACAATTATACCAATTAATATCTTACAATTCAAAATAGATTCATTTCTAAAAGCTTGATTATTGAATTGCATATTTCTCTTGATTTCACAAGTTTTGTAAAAGACTATTGCTGATAAAGTAATCTTTGAAACCAGATGTTCTTATAATTGCTTTATCTTGTGTAACGTTCATTATTTAAATGTACTTCTGTATTAAAGGTGTGATGAAGAGCTTATTGCCAAAACCCATGCACAAAAAATGCTTAGAGAATTAGAAAACCAATTAACAGAAGCTCAAGAAGATTTAGAAGCTGAGAAAGAAGCACGTGCAAAGGCTGAAAAGCTGAAACGAGATTTGAATGAAGTAAGCTTCATTAGTAAAAGGGCTTTCTTTGTTGATAATGTTGTTTTTACAAATTGTAACAATTATTTTTCCCGTAGGAATTAGAAGCTCTGAAAAATGAACTCCTGGATTCTAACAATTCTTCAGCTACACAACAAGCTTTGCGAACAAAAATGGAAGAAGAATTGAATCTTTTAAAACGAAACTTGGAAGAAGAAACATCAATTCATCAAAGCCAAATTGGGGAGCTGAGGCAAAAGCATAATGTGGTAGTTGAAAAATTAAATGAACAACTAGATTCTTTACAAAAGGTTAGTAAAATGGTGCTTGTATCAATTCATAATTTTTATTCTTTAAATTTCTGTAAACATTTGTTAGACTTGCATATTTTATTGAAGTGTAAAATTGTTATAATTGTGGTAAAATTGTTTTGCTGACTCAAAGAAAGTGAGGCAGCTAATTAAAGAAGTTTACATAAAAGATTAAATGAGAAATATTCAAATCTGTGTATTCATAATAAATCTATTCTTATAGTATTCATAAGATTTAGTACATTGCATTGTTTTGAGACAAATATATGATAAAGGAACTGGTCAATTTTTTAAAAACTACATGCATAAGCCACAGGTATCAGCTACTTCAATCAGTTTTTATATTCATATTAAATTTCATGAGTGGAATAAAGATTTTTTATAAAAGTAGCTATATTATATAATTAATTATATTGTTGCTAGACTTCAAATTCTATTTTTATGAATGATGGAACTATAATTGGAAATATGTATATAAAAACACTGATGTTCATAAATTAAGGGTCAGATGCAAATGTTGAAGTTGATCTTTTGTGACAAAAAAATCTGATTGTTGCAACAGACTTAATAGAGACGACTGAATGGTTGACCTTAAATAACATTTGGAGTCATGTGACAGCACAAAATTGCTGTTAAATATGCTAAAAGCACTGAAGCATGTATCTGGTGACTGAATGGTTTTCATGTGTTTATCTGTCTTAGTTATTAGTTGTTATGGCGAGTGACACAATATCACTAAGAAGACATCTTGATTTTACCCGTGGAAGAATTGTAGAGCATTGGAAGGGACATTTAACTCAAGATTTATCCAATGAGTTTGGAGTGTGCCAAACCATAGTTGCAAGGTTGTGGTACAATTTTTTGTAAGTGGAACTGATAACAGATTATACAGTAGTAATACGACCACTCGAAGCAACCCCAGCTAAAGATGATTGTGACAGTAATGGCGAAGAGATGTCCCATATAACTGCTGGAAGGTTGCATCAGAGCTTCAAGTAAACATGGGCAGCATATCGTGCCAGACCAGTCCAGGCAATTGAATCATTTTGGTTTGTACGTCCACAAACCATTATTCTGTGTTTCTTTGACTCCATCATGAATAGCACATAGATTTCAATGGTATGAACACATCAACTGAACTGACAAGCAATGGGCCAATTTCCTGTTCACAGATGTAAGTAGATTTTGTTTATCATTCGATTCAAGGTGCCAATGCATCTGGCATGAACCCTGTACTGCCTATTCTTCCACCAACATTCTGGAAGTAGACCATTACAGATTTGGAGTGATCGTTTAGGGCAGTATCATTATGAATTAACATACCGAGCTTTACTTGTTTGGAAAGTAGAACCATTAATGCTCATCATTATTGTCAGAATATTATTCCTCATGTATGCAATTTAATGGTACTTTTATAAATTTCTTCATCTTTATGAATGATACCTGTTATCATTGTTTGGTCTGTGTAGATAACCTGAACACCCAAGGAATAGACTGAATAGAGGGGTTGCATACTCCCCTAACTTCAATCCCATAGAACTTGTATGGGATGCTCTTGGGTGGCACATTGTAGAACTAAATTCCCCACTGAGTACCAAAAAATGCCAGGTTGTTGCACTGAAACAGAAGTAGCGAAACCTACCTCAAGATTTTCTGGACAATCTTGTGAAGAGCATACACAACCGATGCCATTTGTGCATTGCAGTGAGGGGTGGACATTTAAAGTTTTACAGGATGTACTATTCGAAAAGTTGTGGGCATTTTGTTTCCTCTTTGCCAAGCACCAAAATTGGTATGTTCTGTTAATTTAGCATATAGTACCAGTACATTCACGTAAATAAATTTCTTTATGTGTGTAAATCTGTGGAGTCTATTTTTAATTTTGTATTTCTCTAAAAATATAACTGAACTTTAATTTGGACACCAGTGTATATGGGGAAATAGCTGCCCATGTTTTAAATTCATTTTGTTCCTGGAAAATCCGACAAAGAAATGAGTATTATTAATGAGAAACCATACCTCTGAAATATCAATTATAAGCCTCTCAAATGCTAAGTGCTTAAATTTTTTTTAGCTGTTTGAATTCTATAAACCTTTACAAAATGTAGATTGAATCAATATGATGGAAGGCATGCATGATCTTATAATGCCTGTTTAAAAGTAACGGTGTATAATAATTAAGACAAGATTTGTGTTTAGTTTCTTTTTATGTCCCCTTCTGCATAAATTTTTTGCTAGTGAAACCCAATCAATAAAACACTCATGGTTCAAATAAACCACTTTGTAAGGTTTTGTTGACGTTCTTGCAGTCTGGCAAATGACACCCCAATCTGAAGGCACGTTAACCTATGTTTTTTGCCGCCCTTTCTCTAGTAAAGTGCATTGCTTGACCTTGCTGAGAATGGCCTGGTTCGTGCAAAATGTGATCTATAACTTTACAGCTTGTCAGTCGAACAGCATGCAGGAGCTATTGAAAAATATTGATTTTTTTTTACCGCCACAGCTATCTCATAAAAATAAATTCTTCTGTATTTGGGTGGTCATTGATGTACACTACCTGACATTGAAAATGCAACACCAAGAAGGAGTTGGCAGAAAGTGATGAAATTTGGCAAACAGAGAGAGACAGCAACGAGCAATAAGTGATTTTTATTGCAACATTATACACACCTTGCCACTGAGCAGCAAGAACATCTGATCAGTAGGTTGTAGGACTACCGCGAGCGGCGATACAGGCAGCAACATGCCTAGGTACAGACGGATGGTGTCCTGAGGGATGGCTGCCCATTCTCTGTCAACCATTTGCCAGAGTTCGTCTTCTGAACGTGCCGGTGGCAACACATGCAAGCGACGTCCAATGACGTCCCATAAATGTTCGATAGGTGAGAGATCAGGGGAGGCAGCTGACCAGGGAAGCACCTGGGTACCTTGCAGGGCATGTTGGCTGATGCGTGCCGTGTGCAGCCGGGCGTTATCCTGCTGGAAAATGGCATTGGGCACCTCCTGAAGGAAAGGTAGTGTCACCGGCTGCAGCACGTCATCCACATATCGTTGGGCCGTCATAGTGCCCTGAATACGGACCAGAGGTGATCTGCTATCGTAAGTGATAGCGCCCCAAACCATTATACCGCGTTGTCTCGCTGTATGGCGTTCCACAGATGCGGCCGGATTGGCCCTGTCACCACGTTGGCGCCAGACTCGTACACGGCGACTGTCATTGCTAAAACAGAAGCGTGACTCGTCTGAGAACACCACCCTGTGCTATTCCGTCATCCATGTGGCTCTATCCTGATATCATTGCAAACGGAGACGTCTGTGCTGTTGGGTCAATGGTAGTCGTCTCAACGGGCTCCATGAGTGCAGGCCGCCAGCGATCAATCGGTGGATAATGGTTCTGGATGATATGGGAGCATCAAGGATGTCCTGCACATGCTGTAAAAGGGCGACAGACGTGGCTTGCGTGGTCACCGATGCTTGCCGGCAGATGTGTCGGTCCATGCGTGCTGACGTCACTCTGGCTGCACCGGAACCCCTCAAACGTGCCACATTCCCTTGGCCCTTCTGAGGCCCATCACCATACCCCTCGTGAAGTTGTCTGTTTGCTGGAACTGTCTTGATTGGCGGCGGCCTGGCATTCTCCGCTACTAGACGTTTCCTCTGAGACACAAAAACAAATTGAAACTTGATTTACCTGGTAAACAGAGCGGTGCGAAATTGATCACTTTTGCAGTTTCCTTCCCTGGTTTTTCACTCGCCGTGCACGGGACAGCTGCACAGTTTTCATCATTTACATATCTCGGTGAGCTGCGTCTACCCTGTAAATTTCATCCAGTTCTGCACACTCCTTCTGGGTGTTGCATTTTCAATGTCAGGTAGTGTATTTGAAAATACAGGTTCCTATTTCAGTTGATCCCCTGTTTCCTTCAGTCTCGTCCCGCAAGTTACATGTCCCTTTAGATATAAGATCAAATACTGTTAGGTTGTAAACAGCTAGTTTTCTTTTTATAAAAAAATATAGGACACTTGGCCTTTTGGACATTCTAGGATGACCTGAATATCGAAGTTTATAATGCTTTTTGCATTACTGTTTTCACTTTCCTTGACTTTTAATCTTTTTAGTTCACAAGCTCCCTCTTTATCTTTCATATATCTGTCATGTTCTTTCTCTTCTGAGGTCAATGATTCATAACGTTTGCAGGTGCCACTCTGGTCTTTTTTTGGTTTATGAAACCTAAGTTTGCCATAGGAATAGAAGTAAACTTGACTTTATCAATGGTTTTGAGACTGGCATTATCAATGGTTCTTTATTTTCTGGGCCCAACTTTTACTTAATTTTACAGAATGGCAAGTACAAGGCTAATGCAACTATTCGCCCTTTTAACACAAATGATATTATGTACGCCTTTTTCTCACATTCTATTTCCTTGACAACCATCAATCCTACAGATACGCTGTTTTTACATACTGATAGCTCTTAATATCGGCAAGGCAAAAATCATATATATGGCGGATTCGCCTTTTTACCTAACACCGACTATATATAAACTATTTGGATTGTAAAGAAAATAATTAATTCATATTTTCTATTTTTGTGTCAACCCCAAGATTTCATAAAATTAACAAATACTAAACTAACTTATATGACTTGTAGAATTTTCACTTTAAAATACAATCCTTTATTTCATTCACTTTAATTTTGGTATTGCTTTTTCCAACAACTTGTCTAGCATCTGATAATGTCTAAATTTTTCCTACCTTTTTCAACTATTTCTGATTATTATGTTGAACTCATAATCATCTATTATGCTGAAATTATTTTACTGTACAAAGAAAGCATTACATGAATATTATAAGTTTTGTAATTAAGTAATGTATTTCTTTACAGACAAAGGCAGTACTGGAAAAGGCTAGAAATAATCTTGAAAATGAAAATAGTACTATGTCCTCAGAACTACAAACTCTATCATCAGCTCGTCAAGAGTCTGAAAGGAGACGTAAGCAGATGGAAAATCAACTTCAAGATCTTGTTATTAAACTTGAGGAAGTTGAAAGAAATAAAGGAGATATGTCTGAGAGAGCACAAAAGTTGCAGGTATTTGAGTGACCAAAATGCCTATTCAGATTTAAGTAAAAAGTTGGATTCTATATTGAACCTTTTAACAGCAATTAACATGACATTTGCTTTATTTTAGGCTGAACTAGACTCTGTAAGTTCTCAATTTGAAGATATGGAAAGCAAGGCTACTCAAGCTCTGAAAAGTGTTTCAACTCTGGAATCTCAACTTGCAGAGAGTCAAGTAATTATTTTTATCTTTTACTTGCAAGAATTATAACCTCATTAAAATTTTGCTTGTATTACTAGACTAGTTTTTAAACCAACTGATTTTCAATGTAACATTTTTTTAAATATTGTATTGTAAAAAAAAACTTGCAAATAATAGAAGTTGTAACATAAACATACTATTTAAGAGTATTATTTCCACTAAAGCAAATAATGCAATCAATATTTAGGCAAAATATTGTCTAATGTCCTCTACACGATTTTAAGTTTTAACTAGTCTTTCCCATACTGATGTACATTCTAGATTAAAAGTGAGAAATGTGTAACTGAAGATTTTTTGTAATGAAGTTTTAGTTTGGTTTTTAATTTAAACTAAAATTAATTTGTTTTCTCTTTTTCAGGAACAACTTCAAGATGAAACAAGACAAAAATTGGCTCTCAGTTCTAGGCTTAGACAGCTGGAAAGTGAACGTGAAAATTTACAAGAACAACTTGATGAAGAAGAAGAATCGAAAAAGAACTTAGAAAAGCAGTTAAATCTCCTTAATACCCAAGTACATTTTTCATAAATATATTTACATTTCATTAATGCATTCGATATAGTTGCTTTTTTAATAAAAACCCTTTACGGTAAGACCTTTTGCTTCCCCTATTTGCCAAAAGTCTAATTTTATTTATACTACTACTGACATATTTTCTTTAAATAGACTAAATAAAAAAAATGAATTTTTTTTAATTTGTAGAAGTTTGTTTTCTGTTCATCTTTAAGTATAGTGAAAAATACCAACTCCATAAAGCATGGTTGGGTTATGCTTTATATGAGGGATGAGTTAAGAAGGCCAGTATTTAATGAAATTTTTGTTGGATAGCTAGCTGCAGGTCCCAACCTCCAATATTTAGTCATTCCACTCAAAGAATTTTGTTGTCCTTTATCTAAAAATAAAATATATTTTCAGGTAGGACATTGATATATTTAGGTGTACACACATCTAGGAGCTGCCAAATAAAGTTGTTTTCATTCATGATTTCTGAGATGGCACTTTTAATATGCCATCTCAGTAGATCCTGTAGAATGCAAGTCGTGCACATCACCTAATTTTAGTGTTTTCTCAATGTTAAAGTATAAGGGGAATGGAAATAACTCACAATTTTTTTTATATCTTCATTGTACTCTTACAATGTTATTTAAAAACAGTTGTAACAAATCGTTTACCTTTGATTTATAAATGCCAACTTCTGAAATCACATGTTCCTCATCAATCTTGCTCTTTTGGGTTGAAATGAGCACCCAATTTCATTTTCCCTTCAAAAACTTTTTCTTTGGGCAGCAAACTGAACCCAAATTTTATTAAACTCGCTTAAAGTAACAATGTGATGCAACTTAGTGTTACAACTGCTCATTGCGCAGGAAATATACCAGAGGGCTGCCGGTGGACTGTGCACTACTGCTTTGTACCAATGGGCTATTTCAGTAACCTCATCATGGTTATTACTTAATCATTTTGTAAGATTTTTTTTAACCTTCGATTATTAAATCTTGAATTGGTGCTATATTTGCACCGCAGTACTAATTACTAAAAAGTTACATTTATTGGTTGAAATAAATAGAAAACTTCCATACATCTGCCTAGAATAACCAAATTTCATTTTTTCCTCTTTAAATGTCTTATGTTTTGTCATTTGTTAGGTTGCAGAGTATAAGAAAAAGGCTGAGGAAGAAGCAGATGCAGCAGCTGCTTTAGAAGAGCAGAAAAAGAAATTAGCAAAAGATATTGATGTCCTTACTCATAAATTAGAAGAAATACAAACTGTTCATGATAAATTGGATAAATCCAAAAGAAAGCTTCAATCTGAGGTATTCAAATTTACAGTAATTGTGATTTTTCCTCCTAATGATTCATAGTTTTTAATTTTGATGCTTGAATATTGGGACTCTGAAGCAAGGCCCTTCCTGATGTTTCATGTTTCGTTTTAACCTGTTTAATTAACTAAAGTTAAAATGTTTTTTCTATTCTGTAAGGATTCACGTTTGAAGCGTTGTGAACTGGTTTCATCATAAATAAATGATTTACGACACGTGTTTTTATGCACAATGAAGTCAAATTTTAGTGTTTGAAAATTTAGCTTGGAGGAATTGGAGAATTTAGCTTGGAGAAGTGCATTGCCAAGATGGTTTTGGTATGTGGGGGTGTACTTTCAGCCCTTCAAAGTTTTACTATCTTTTACTTGAAGGTTTTGTAAGTAGTCTTAAATAAATGCTCAAATTTTTTCTATGGATCGAGACAGTGTTTTTCTATGTATCTATAAACTTACATTAACTTGTAAAAAATGTAATTTGAACTTTTCGTGTTGTTTTAATACTTAATTTTAGTTTTTCATTTGATCAGGTTGAAGATCTTACTATAGAACTTGACAGCCAAAGATCTAAAGTTTCTGATTTGGAAAAAAGACAAAGAAAATTTGACCAACTCTTAGCTGAAGAAAAGGCCATTTCTGAGCGCATGGCTGGAGAAAGAGATAATGCTGAACGTGAGGTTCGAGAAAAGGAAACGAAAATACTGTCTCTCATAAGGGATCTTGAAGAACGAGAGGAACGTAATGAGGAACTTGAACGAATAAGGAAGCAGTTGCAAGCTGAATTAGATGAATTGGTCAACAGTCAGGGTACAGCTGATAAAAATGTATGTTAAAACTAAAGTCACTTGCTGTTTCTACGTTTTGATAAATTAAAAAATACTGTACAGATATAGTATTTTGTGATTGCATTATCTAAAATATGGTATTGATAATCTTTAGGTACATGAACTAGAAAAAGCTAAAAGGATACTAGAAGGCCAATTAGAAGAACAAAAACATCAAATTGAGGAACTGGAAGATGAACTACAGCTTACAGAGGACTCTAAATTAAGGCTAGAAGTTAATATGCAAGCATTAAAGGCACAGCTTGAAAGAGATTTACAAGCTAGAGATGAGCAAAATGAAGAAAAGAGGAAATCACTTATTAAACAGGTAGGTTTGTTTTGGATTGATTGATTCTTTCATTTCAGGGAATATACACATACACTCATGTCCAAAAGTTAAGCATAATTGCCGTTTATGTGAATAGTTCAGAAGATCTACATTAGAATGGAAGGAAACATGGTATGTTTAACCCTAAACATGGTATGTAATAGGGTTTTAGAAGAAAACAATACAAAACAAGGATAATGACTCTTAGTATCCAAAGGGTTGAAAGAAAAAGGTTCACAATACGAGTGTCAACTTTAGTGAAACAGAATGAATTAAACAATGTGTTCTGTGCTTAAGTTTAATACGGTGTGTGGGAACCTCTGGTAGCCATGCATGCTGCACGACAATTTCCCATACTTTCGATGAAGGTATGGATAAGTTGTGTGCTCAGAGTTCCAAGCCTCACGTAGAGCAGTTTTCAATTCCGGAATGGAGGTTGGTGGGTGGCTGAGGGCTGAATATGTCTCCCGAGCATATCTCACACATGCTCTATAGGATTTAGATCAGGAGAGTAGGCAGGCCACTGCATGCAATGGATATCTTCACTTTGAAGGAAGGCGTCGACCAGAGCTGCACAGTAAGGAGGCGCGTTATCATCCATGAGTATGAAACCTGGACCGACAGCACCTCGAAACAGGTGAACGGTGGGCTCAAGGATTTTGTCTATCTTTGACTGGTAACAGACCCCGTGTCAAAGAGTGAAGGTCTGCGGCCATCCAGCATGATGCCTACCCAGACCACGACTCCCCCTGAAGGAAAACAATGTCTTTCCGTGATGTTTCCCTTGTTCCCCGTTCTATCCAGATCGTGGTACGACGAGAATCAATTTGCAGACTAAATCGACTCGTCACTGAACATGACATTGCCCCACTGTTGTTGATGTTCCAAACTTCTCTGTAAACGTGCGTGTTTCTAAGCAGACGTCAGGGGGTGCAAACTGCTGGTCATCTGGCATAGAGACCAACATTTCTAAGTCTCCTGTAAACAGTTTGTCTCGAAACTATGACTCCTGTGGCTGCTGTCAGGGCTGAACCCAGTTGTCTGGCAGAATGGTTCATCTGACGTCGCACAGTTATCATCAAATATCGGTCTTGTCGAGTGGTTGTTACCTTTGGCCAACCTGGTATTGGTTGTCGGGTAACATCTCCAGTGGTTTGAAACCTCTGCCACAGTCTGGAGATCACACACTGAGGCACATTCAGAATTCGATATGCTTCAGTTTGGGATCGACCAGATTCCAGCATTCCAATAATTCATCCCTTCGCAAATATGTTCAGCTGGCATCTTTGATATCTTTCGTCCTTATTGATTGTTAATAATGCTCCGTACCATAGCAATTTCAAAATTTCTGTCTAAACTGGCCATGCTGCTCGAGGCCGTTTTATACTTGTTCCGATGTCGACTGAACTGTTTTGCATATGCACACTGTTTTACTTTCGTCCCATGATTCTCCACAAGTGATTTTGAACCATTGTATTCATATTTACTCCAATTTTTTCGCATTTTACAAATTATGCTTTTGGACATGAGTATGCATCATACGCATAATATGTAGTGACTTGTCAAAAGGAATATTACTTTTTGTTGTAGAAACATACTACACCAAATAAGGAAACTAAACAATATCCTGTTTAGCTGTTCAATGTGTCATTTATGTATAAGAATAGGATAATTAGACTTATTATACAGATACTAGCAAGAAACTTATCAGAAAAACATTTAAACTTTGGACTATGGGTGGTACAACAGTCATGCCTTATTCGGGTAGCAGAATAAAAGCGCCATAGTATTAAGTTTAATATTGCCTCTAAAAAGTTCCATCTTTATTAGGAACATTTTCTAAAAGTATTGTACATGTGAAAGTTTAGTTTTTATTCGTATGTGTTAAAAGCAATCAGTTATTCTTCCTAAAGAATAGCAAGTGTCCTTTTAGACTCGTGATCTAGAAGCTGAACTAGATGATGAACGTAAACAGAGAGCTGCTGCCATTGCATCTAGGAAGAAACTTGAAAGTGATTTAAAAGACCTGGAGCAACAACAAGAAATAGCCAACAAAGTAAAAGATGATGCTGTGCGGCAACTTAAGAAATTGCAGGTAAATTCAATTTTACATATAAAGAAATAACTCGTAAATCAGGATCCTAATTAAATTGTACATTCACCTTTTCAGTAATCAATAGGTTTTATTAGTTCCTTTTTGTATTGTTTTATCTCTTTGGCTCCTTTGCCTGTACAATTTTTTCCAAAACCCTGCTTGTGAATCATGTAATCATTCTTTTACAACAATATTTCTCTTTCTATTATATCCTCTTCATAATAATTTATTAATTCAACATTTCAATGTAACTTTCCAAACCTTCATCCTATAGAAATGTAACTGCTCTAGTGAATATTTAGTCCATTAAAAATATCTAAATTTGTTGTATTGAATATTGCACATTTTATGCTAGTTTTTGAAATTCTTTTGAAGCAAATTCTGTTTCATAGCACTACAATAATTTCTTATGAAAGAAGAATTTATGTATTTTTATTCCTCATTCCAGAGTCAGATGAAAGAGTATCAACGAGAGGTTGAAGAGTCACGTATATCTAGAGAAGATTTAGCCTCTCAATCTAAGGAAGCTGAGAAAAAACAGAAACTTCTTGAAGCTGAGTTAATTCAAATTCAAGAGGATTTAGCTAGTTCTGAAAGATCAAGGAAAGCTGCAGAATCTGAAAGGGATGAGTTACATGAAGAAATCAATAACAATTCGTCAAAAGGGTAAATAAACATCTTTATTAAATTTAGGAATCCTCTCATTGTATTCTGACTGAAGTCAATCAGTAAATATAGATACACATTGAGTGTTTTACTATATTAATGTATTTTTCAGATTTTAAATTTCTATTTTGAGATATAATTTGGCATATCTGTTTATGCATAATGGGAAATTAAGAAATTTAGGCAAACATCTAACAAGTAGGGTATATCTATAAACAAAAATGGAGTATTTTTGCATGTTGAATATTTTCATCCCATTTCAGCTTATTTATCGGCTTAGTGCTGTTTTAAAACAAAATGGTTAATGGTTCCTGCATTTCATGTCTATATGTGTGTCAGTACTATCCAAAAGACTGGATATATCTTCAGGAAATTTTGTAGGCCTTTTGAAGATTTAAAGGAACTAAATCGTCAAGTCAATAACTTAGCAGTTTAACTTTCAATCTCAATGTATAAGTTTGTATGGTCATGCAATTATCATAAAAACTCTATTTCTTTATCAAATTTTATGTCTTGTAAAACATAACTTAATGAGTAAACCAACATTACTCTGAAACAGCTGAATATCCTTTACTATACTTGAAAGTAGTATTTTGTCAGTTATTTTGTAAACAGTATATAAAATTTGATAAGGTACAGTTCTCTCTTAACCATAAGTACTCTTGAATTTATTTGATAGTTTATTTTAACATGTATTTACTTAGATCACTTTTAATTGATGAAAAGAGGAGATTAGAAGCTCGAATTCAACAACTTGAAGAAGAAATGGAAGAAGAACAAGGAAATTCTGAAGCCCTTCTAGAGAAGGCTAGAAAAACACAAACTCAAGTAAGAGCAATTTTAACGTGCCTTACCTCCTAAGACTGCTATAATATTAATTGTTGGAAGTTCCCTACATTTTTCAGTTGATAGAAATAAATTCACTTAATCTTTTTGAACTGACTACTCTGATCAAAATCAAACTGAATTATAAAACAATTGTTTAACCTCACTCTTGCATTGAGGTAAAAATGCAATGAATAGTTTTTGTTCTATTTTCTGCAAAAATACTTGTGCATCGGCATTTGAATATTTTTTATGTAAAATAAATCTTTGTATAATTATTTACAGATAGGTAAGAAATTAATGTTTCCAAAAACTAAGCATGAAGTTATTAATGATGTGTAACTCGTAACATTTTTCCCAAATCAACTAAATTTCACTAGAAAAGTTCTTGTAGGATACTGTCTTTGAAGTTATATCTAATGTAAAACTATTTGTGAATAATCTCTAAATTATAACTACATGATAATGTATAGAGGATAAACATTCAAAATACTATATAGTGGATATAATGCTGTATAATATAAAATTTGCTTCTGGCACTGATGCAGACTTGATTAAAATTCTTCTCCTTGATCAAGTGATTTAAGAGAGCCCTTTGTGTCTAAGCAGTTTGCAGTTCTTGAAAAATGTAGGTAGGTAGAACTCCTTGGACACTCTACGATTTACAATAAAGCAAGACTCGGAAAATATATTGATTTTCTCATTATTTAATTTACTCCTTAGCACTTTAATGGATACTTTAAAATTAATGGTAAACTATTTTCATGTGCACAGATTGAACAGTTAGCAGCTGAACTTGCCTCTGAAAAAACTACTTCTCAGATGCTGGAAAATAGTAGATTGCTTTTAGAAAGACAAGTAAGTAATATTTATACAGCTCAAAATAAAGCTTTGTCTAAAATTCCCATTATTTATTTTGAGTGCTGAAATTCATTTGTTTAATTTTGAAATCAAAATTTTAATTCTTAATGTTTTTTAATTCCATATGAATATTAAAAAATAAAGTTTGCAAATATGGTGAGATTTGCAGGAAGATATAGATTTTAAAACTTGTTAAACAATTTTTGCCACCCTTTTCCTAAAAAAAATGTTTCTTGAATAAAAAAATTCATCAAGATAGCAAAAAAAGCTTTGAATGATACACTTGCTAAGTCCCCTTGAAATATTTTCTTGAAAATAATTGTTTTTTGCATTTGTTGCGAAAACAATATTGAAAATATTTTGAAGTAAAAGTCAATTAGTAATTACTTAATCTAGTTAATGTCAAATAATTTTATTTCAATTTAACACTTAACCTTTACGATGCGGCGGCGAAATTTCGTTAACGTCTCGCAGAACGGCAAATTTCGCTTAACTTCCTTCCCCCTACAGAACTTGGGCAAGAGAGTTTTTACGACTGACCACCTAGCGCGCTTTCCTTTCATAGGGTTGTCCCAATGCCGCTGAATGAAAATTCTCTCTTGGACCTCATGGAATGGTTTCCAGTTTTCGCTATTTTCACCCCACTTGATTCTTAGTACTAGGAACTGTTTGAAGTTTGGATTAAAAATCGTTTACGGAAGTTAGGACAGTCGCAAACGCTTACTCCATTTGTTTTACTTATATTAGTAATTCAATGACTCATTTTGATAAGCACAAATCATTTTTCAGATTAAATACAAGATTTTATGAGTTTGTTAAAAACGATTAAATAATGAAATGAATGTTTGCTTGACCAGTGGTATTCAAGAGGTTTATACCTCTTATGAGAAAAAACTCTTACTACTGAGCTTTCAAAAAACTTTTTTTTAACTGAATGTGGAACTCCCGTCAATCCTTGTTTTGAAATTTATTGAAAATTGTGCATGTAGGGAAGTAATTGGTTGTTATTTTAATACGAGATGTTAAAGGTTTTAATTCACTTTAAAATCAGTTTTAGAATTCAGTCATAGAGAAGTTATATAAAATGACTAAATTTCCTTATCATTTGAGTATCATATGCACACCAGTCTCCAACATTTTGATCTAATTTTAATATTCTTATAGCGCTCAAGTTTTCATTGGATTTAAGAAAATCACTTCTTTGGGGACAAAAATTTTATGTCACAAAAAAGATGTACAAACTTTCTTTATGAGTTTTGACCGACAGTTTCATTGGTTATTTTTGCTTATGGTTTTAAAGATGATTGAAAAATCATCTTTTCAAATTAAAGAATTTGGAGATCATGGTTCCACCTAAAATATTGAATGTTTAGTTACAATCAAAACGTTGTAAAAATAAATTATTGGAACAGTTCGAATAATTTTTGGCTAATAAAAAACATGGTCACATTCTACCATTATGTTAAGGTCATAAAAAAATGGATGCTTCTTTTACTTTAAAATAATGCCCTCACGCTCACATCTTATTTAGTTGTGTACGAGCATCACGACACCGAGATACCCAAGTGATCTTTCCTCACTTTCATTTTTACACTAGTCTATCCTTCTGCTTTTGCTTTTTCTTCCTCCCTCATTGTGTTGTCTGTCTTGTGTTTGCCGCAGCTTGACCAAATATGGCCCTTGCGCCATAAGACCAGAAACCAACCTACATTAAAATAACAAAAATACGGCAAGTTTGATACTTAGTAAACTTAGAAATTTAAAATTTTCTGATACTTCAACATACTTTTGTGCAAATCAAGTAAAAATCAACCAATTCAAAATTGACAATTTGTAAAGTAAAATTTTTAAAATTAGTGGAAATTTTCCTTCTCTATGTGGCCCATGAATAGAACCAATCCTAAAAATTTCTGCGTTTCTGAAGCAGTCGTGGGCTTCCAATCCGATGAGTGTTTTCACTTTGGAAAGTTTGCACGTATTTTTAAAATTTGTACTGCATACTTGGTAGTTTCTTCAACTAAAATTCATAAAACATCCGAATTGAACATCAGGGGGAAATATATATATTTATACTTGGGAATTCTGCAGATGAGCTATCAACTGCAAAAGTATCTTGTTCGGACACAAGATCCGTTTCCGGATGCTCAATTTCGTATTCTGAATCGCTATCTGCAAAATTTTCTTCGTAGAATTCCTTCGACCTCTTTTTTCATTAACGGATAAACGCATTTGAATATGAACAAACTACCATGTAATATATGGTATTGAAAGCAAGTTGATTTCGGTCATGGTCATGTATTGCAATATAAGGGCTAATTAGACCGACTGACAGGCTAAGATTGAAAATAGTGCTAACATTCGAAATGTTTCCAATCCAAATGGCGATTAGAAAGAAGTGCTGTACAACCGTTCCGTCGTGAGTTATGCTTTGACAATACAAAGAAAAGATGCTTTGATGGTCACCATGAGAACCATTCGTGCCCCCTCGAGTCAGATTGCTGTCAGTATGTTTTAAGCCATTCTACCAATGTGATAAAGGAAGGTATTACATGTTATTTCCCGCATACTCAGGGGTCATTAGTTAGCAAGAAGGAATGCAACGGTCATTGTGATGGTTCAAGTAAAGGCAGGTGTGATTCTCACAGAATGCTTTTGTGTGAAGTTTTCAAAAGTTTCCTGTTTTCTATAGGAAGTAATAAATATATAAAGCGTGAGAAAAAAATTAACCCTCTGGATACCGGTCGAACGTCCGAGTCCCCTCGTTAAGAAAGGCTCGGTTTCTTTCAGACCTCAAACTAAGAAACGGTCGAGTCCATCCCCTCTTGTCCGTCATACAAAGAGACCCGCGCATGAATAGCCTTATCTCCCCGTTGAGAAAGATGTCTGGTTTATTGATGGTGAGCCTCGCAAATCGTTTATCCTCAACTATCTAGAGTGTGTGAAAGTTTGAATAAATGAAGAGATAGACTTAAAGAATCAAGATTAGTTTAGAACACACAAAAAAGCATTTCTTGTTCTGCAGTGAACTTGTGAAATCTGTAGATTATTTCTTAATGGTTCATGATCTCGAAAACTTAATTGTATGCCCACAAAATCCTTCCAGCTACAGTTTACGGATATAATAAAACGAAAAACTCAACACATGTCATAAAGGGATGTATTTTCCGTAGGTAGGTATTTAATTTAACATTGCCCTGGAGCAACACAACGGATCCGAGGACAACACTACGTAATTATAAACCACGGTCAGATGACGAGGTCACACCTGAGCTGGCACTCCAGTACCCAAATTTCCACACCACGCCAACGTGAGAACATTTGAGGCCACGACAGATTTAACGTGAACCAGCCTCCCCTTTGTACACGACGATCTTTGGTTGGGTTCGAACTCGCAACACTCCAGTTGTTAATCCGTTACTCTTCCAACCGGGCTACCACAGAACGGATGTTACTGGAACATACGTAGAACTTTAAGTAAGGATTTAAATGTATACAGTAGTGAAAATGATGATAAACTACATTGCAAGGTAACATCGATGTGTATCACAAGAGAGCATTTGGATAAGAGGGGACAATAAAACCTTGTGATATATATCTGGAAATTTTCTAGATGAGCTATCAACTACAAGAGTCTCTTGTTTGGACACAAGATCTGTCACAGGATGCTCAATTTCGCATTCTGAATCGCTATCAGCAAAAGTTTCGTCATCTAATTCCTTCATAAGTCGATCTATTTCTTCTTGTGTTAAACCTGTAGAACGTCGATCCATTTCAGAAGTAATATTTCCAAACTTTTATATTAAAATCTTAAAAACACACAGACAAAAAAATTTCGGTAGCAATGTGGCACTTGGTGTTATACCAATGGTACTAAGAATAGCGTTCCCTCTTAAATGACTTTGTACTTGGCGTATTTTTGGCGTGAGAGAGATATCAACTGTGCCACACTTTCTACCTTTCCTAAAGAGTACATACAATGACAGACTGGGGAGGCATCAAACAAAAGGAAAGACCCTCTTCAAAGCCCCAACTACCCAAGCCGCTCTACGGAGCAAACTTCTGTTGGGAGAGCATTTGCCCAGCCGTAGCGAAAAGGTTAACCATAGTTTTAATACTTTAGAGGTAACTAAAAAGTAGCATTTTTCAAAATTTAAGAATATTCTTTCCTCTGCAAACATTTTATTTGAAGACAGGTAGTATTCTCAAATATACTTAAAAATCTCACTCAAATAAGCTTGCCTTGACTTTCAGAAAATCCAAAGTTACAAAAATCCCAAATTGTACAAATATGAATAGTTAACTTTTTGGTTGCCACCACTTCGAACCCGAAAAAATCTGTTTGATCTGTGTACTTAATTTTTTCTTCATTTAATTGTTTCATAACAGTAACAATTTACAAATATTTTGAGACAGATATTTGTCTCTGAATATATTTTGTTTATATATTCTAATTTTCTATCTAGAATAAAGAATTAAAACTTAAGCTACAAGAAGTAGAAAGTTCTCAAAGGGCAAAATCCAAGACTGCTATATCCTCTTTGGAGTCTAAACTTGTTCAATTGGAGGAACAACTGGAAGAAGAAACCAGGTCTGTTATATGGATTTCTTAAATTTGAAGAAATGTAATAGTTTTATAATCTTCAATTATATTTTTTCCAACTATAACCTTTCGTTTTCTTTTGTATCATAAATAATTTAAGTTCTGTTTTAACAAACATGGTCCACAAAAAGTTCATAAAATTTTTGAAAATAGTAATACTAATTTATTTGAACACATACCTGATACAATGAAATGATCATGCTCTTAACATTTAAAACATGTAAACTTTCATTAAAGCCAATAGAGATCATTCTTTACTAGCTGTATTGAGAATTACCTGGTAATGATTAGCTTTTCCCTTGATTTAAAAAAAATTGTCTTACTGGAAAATAAAAATCATAAGTTTACAAATGAAGTGCAGTTTCCCACATTTGACCATTCAACATATTTTTATAGATTATTCTTAAAAATACCTTTTAAATTACTTGAATTTCTGGAACATTCTCTGATTTAGTAATTTCCCAGCTTCTCAAAAGTGCTTTGAAATTATAAGTTAATGCTGGTAACTAAGTATAATTGCTCCTCTATCTTTACAGCAATTATCAATTAATTTATTTGAAACAAATGAAAAGAATTTGTAACACTTAAATTTTTCAATTATTGTAGTTAAGGGAAACTTAAATGAGAATTTTAAAAAATTAGTGTTTAAAAATATTTGATCAATAATTCCTCGTGATTTCTAATATACTACATCTTATTTTCTGAATTCCAAAGGTATTTGTTGAAAGTTATACCTAGAATAGGGTTTTTTTAATTAACCTAGGTGGGGAATACTAAAAAGGTAACTTTTTCAAAAACTAACTAGGAGTACTATTCTACTCATGTCAGTCATTTTTTCGACCAAATTCAAGTACATATCTTCATTGAATTATAAAAAATGGAAGATTAAATCCACAGTCCAGAGACTTTCATCTGACCATGGTTCAAAATTATGTGTTGTCCTCATATCTTTCCCTTTGGGTGTGATCCAGGACCGTCACAAATCGCCCATCGTGTTGCTCCCCAATGCGACGTTAATTAAAATATCTACCTACCCTAGTCCAGAGAAGCATCCTTGTTAAGTGCCTGAATGATCTAGTTCCATAGCTGGATTAATTAACTGAATTTGGCATAAGTCTACATATTTTTCTAAGTATAAAACTTCCTTTCTTTCTAAATACAAAAATCTGACCCTTGAATTTAAGTGTTTTCATTTCCGGGTGTTTATGTTATTTGTGATTTTATAGAGAAAAACAAGTACTTGCCAAATCTAGTCGTAAACTTGAAAAACGTGTAAAGGAATTGCTATTGCAATTAGACGATGAGCGCAGGCATGCTGATCAGTATAAGGAACAGGTAATTATATTATATTAAAATGGTAGTATAAATGTTTTGCTTCAATATCCTTGTTTACCTCCAACTCCTCTACTCAGACACGAATTTTGACATTTGAATGAAAAATGTTTTACTTCAGAGTACTTTCTATAAGATTAAATTTATTATAATTGCTTAGACTAAATTAAATTATCCTTCTAAAATATTCTGAAAGATATATGTGAATATGGATTGTTCTACTGTTAAGGTGGGCAAGAAAAGGTGGGAGATCTAGTTAGTCCTAGTGTGAAAATTGGGTAGTCGCATAGATCTGATGCAGATTCAAAATATAAAAAAAATAAGTAGCCCCTCTGGCTATGAAAAAAATCGTAAATCAGCAGAAATAGTTATTGAATTATCAGGTAACTAAGAAAATTCGTGCCATTTCTGCACATTCTCACTCTATCAGTTAAAAGCAGTTATGTAGATTTTAACAAAAGCTTATTTAACAGATAATTTACCGGTATTAGAAATTAATCGTTTAAGTTTTGAAAAGGGGTGATCTGTCTGGTCATGTCCAAGTCAATTATTCAGACTTGTTTACTTTATGAATTGCGCTTCAGATGCTTGTCGAAAAATATCCTCCACATTTAAAGATATGCAGTGAGTGAACATTGATCAAAAATTATTCCAGAAATTTGCATCTGTTTATGGGACTCTTGAAGATACTCCTCGTACTGACTGACCATGTGGCCTCTCAAGAGACCCAGTTGAAGGCCCATATAGAGTCAAATTCAGGTCAATCTTAAAAGGAAATTTAATATGGGCAATGAAACCATTTGTGCCCATTTGCTTTGGCTTAGAAAACCATGTAAGCTGAACAAATGAGTTCCTCAAGAACTGAGCATGACCAACAAGCACATATGACCGACCTTTTGTTGTCACGCCACAGAACAACCATTTAGAGACGTTATATTGACATATGAGGGAAATTGAATACAACAACATGAAGCATTCTCACCATTGGCTTTCATCAGATTCAAAGCCATTGACAGCTAAGCCCAGAATCCACCAACAAAAGATGCTGCTTTATTTTTGGTGGACCACCACTGGGATTGTTCACTTTGAACTTCTGTCGAATGAGAAAACCTGAGTATTACATCTAAAGTCTTAACAAAGTTGCAACGGGTTTGAGATGCATTCACCCAGAAGTAGCCAGCATTGATAAACAGAAAGGTAGTTATCTTCTAGGACAATGCCAGACCACACATAGCAAGTGTGGCCAAGGAAATTATTAGCCTCAGCTGGGAACTTCTATCCCAACTCCCACATTCCCCAGACATATCGCCTATAGTTAGAATGTTCCCCAGACATTCGAACTATCATCTTTTCTTGGCAGTTGACAAACATTTACAAAATCAGCTATTCCAAAATTGTCAAGACCTCGAAAAGGAGTTGAAGCAATTTAATATCAAAGAGCAAAACTTTTATATAAAAGTTGGAAAAAGTTAATATAAGCCGAAGGTGGCTAATTTTTTGACTAAAGTATTTGGTCCACTTTATGTATAACTAGCAGTACCCGCACAGGTGACATCATTCTTGTTTGTCCTCACTGATTCTGAATACATTGAAAAGAAAAACCAGTTTTAAGAATGAATCCCACCATGTCGCCTCATTCCTTCCACCTCACTAATCCTTGCTTAGAGAGCTTCATGATACACTATGTTGAATGTTCTTCCATTTGGAGCTAGGATGTAAAGATTCTCGGCTTTTCCAACTCTTGATCAACCCACATGCAGTTGACAGTGGGAGAAACAAGGTTTAATGAGATCGAGTCCTACAACTTGTTGCTCATGGCGAAACTTAAACGAACAGGGAACTGAAGTCGTTTAAATTGGAATGGGAGATTCGAAGGGATGATTGGGATCTTAGGAATGAATACGTCTTCGCCTGCGGCATGTCCAGTCATGATGGTGGCTTCAATAAAATTCGGCATCAGTTTCTTGATAGTCTCGTTCCATTGCAGAGTGAGGTGGATGCAGATTTCTGAGAAGCATAATCGGTGACCCAATTTCTAGCTGTAATATGTGCGAGGGTACTCCAGATGGCTCCAATGTGTTCAAAAACTCTGTTGTGTAGTTCACAGCCTCATCTGTGTCACATGTAGTGTCAATAGATTTGTATTATACAAATACAGAAATTATACAAATTCAAAAGTAAGTTATGAAAAACCACTACTGAAATAAAAATGTGATTGAATCTTTAAATATAACGCTATACTTTTACAAAGTCTTGTTATATCACCTCACTGATTCTGACAAACAACCTAAATGAATCACAATGTCAGCGAAATCAAAACTAAATTAAACTAATGACTACTGGCCAATATAATAATAATACGACAATATGCAAATATGAGCAAGCTTTGTTAGGGATAAGTTAGGTTACATGTTTATATATAGGTAGTGTTACAGTTAATCATGTTACAGAATACAGTCACGGTTAATCATTACATCTCCCTTTTTCTAATAAAAGTGAATAAATTAGAAGTTTCACAAATTAAGTTTGTGGTGTTAAGTTAACAGTTCTGCCTGAATGAGTTCTGTATTGAGATGGTAATTGTTCAGGTGGAATTGGCATTTCGACACTGTTTGAATTATCAGGAGATGCTGCTTCACTGGAATAGGCATTTTCCATGGTGAATCCTGCGATTCAATTGGTGCTCGCCCTACATCTTTGTAGGGTCGAAGAAACCACGAATTCCTTCAATAGGTTGCACCTTCAGTTGTCTTGATAATGAAGGATCTCGGTCCTTTAGCCTAATCGATAACTTCAGCTGGGCACCAGTTCCTGTGTCCTTTTCGGAACCATACTTTTTGGCCCACAGAGATCAGTGGTTTTGATTTAGACCCTCTATCTCTGTACGTCTTCTCGATCACTCTACTTGCTTTTAGCTTGCTTTAGATATATTCTGCAAGACATTTTGCATGATCTTTGGTTCCAGTAATTTCGCACTCATAGGCAGAATTCCTTTAGTTCTTCTCCCCATGAGTCTGAACTGGAGAACCAAGAACTCATCTTGGCGTATTTCGGTTATTCAATAGTGCCAAATAAATATCAGAGCCATCTGCAGCATATTTGGCTATTAGGTTCTTTGCTTCCTGAACATATCTTTCAGCTAAGCCATTTGAATGCTTGTGTTCAGAACTAGACGTTTGCATTGTAAAGTTCCAATCTTCTGCAGCAAACTGGCGAAATTCTTTAGAAGTTAGCTGTGTTCCTTCATCTGAATATAAAGTTTCAGGAACACCATGAATTGCAAACCATAGTTTGAGAGCCTTGATAACCATCTGATGATAAACTTCCGAGAACACAAAAGTCAAAATACCCAGAATAACTCAACAATCACTAGGTATTTTTTGTCCCAGTGATAGATATCAATGGCTACGATTTGCCATGATTTATCAGGAATTTTGTTCAGTATCAACGGTTCTTTTGGATTGTCCCTATGGCGTTGCTGGCAAACCTTGCATTTCTGAACATAACTCGCCACATCTTTGTTCATGCCATACCAATAAACATTCTCTCGTGCTCTGCTTAATGAACATTGTATCCTCATATGTCCAAGATGAATGGTTTTCAATGTTTGTTCTTGAAGTCCAACAGGTACAACCATCCGATCACCTCTGAATAATACTCCATTATAATTGGCAAATTCATCTCTGAATGTCCAATATTTCTTTAGACAATCAGGAACATGGTCAGTTGTATTGGGCCAACCCTCTAGGACAAGCTTTGTCAATTTCGACAGTTCTTTGTCAGTTTTGACTGCTTCCTTGAGTTCATTCGTTCTAGAGTCTGTCGTTGGAACAATTACATAAACTTCCATTTTCAATTCTGGCATGTCCAAATCTTGAGCATCACAGTCACGACTTAACGTGTCTGCTATGAGCATCTCAGTTCTTTTTTTGTAAATGATTTCAGGACAATAAGGGATAATGTCAAACATAATTCTCTGCAGATGAGGTGGAGCACAATGAAGAGGTTTTCTGGAAATTGACGTTAATGGTTTAGGTCAATTTCAACCGTTAGGTGTTTTCATCCCCAAACATATTGATGAAATCTGATTCATCCAAATTTAATAGCAAATGCCTCTTTTTCAATTCGAGAATAATTTTGTTGGGTTTTATCAAGTGCTTGGGTGGCATAAGCTACTGGACGCCCTTCTTGGAAAGCACCTACTGCATGCTTGCTGGCATCTACGGATAATGTTACAGGTGAGTTGACATCAAAGTACTTTAACACTGGTAACACTTTCATACTTTTCTTTGTAACTCCTCAAAGGCTGATTGGTGTTGATGGTCTCAGACCCATTCAATACCCTTTTTACATAGGTCTCTTAAAGGTTGTGTTATCTTTGAAAGGTTGGAAATGAATTTTGCCATGTAGGTTATCATGCCCAGAAACCTTTGAAGAGTTGTGACATCATGGGGGTTTTCAAGTCATTGATGGCTTGGATCTGCTTTGAGGCCTTTGTCTGTTACTATGTTACAAGAACTTGACCTTATTTTTTATAGACGCATTTATCCTTGTTCAACGTCTTCTGTAAGTATGTTTGTAACTTTGGCAGTTAATTCTTTCACTTTCTTCGATAGTGCATGTATGAGTATACAAGGTGTGTTCGAAAAGTTCGGTGAATGGTCTCATAAAATAAAGGAAACAAGAGATACAAACAAAATACATTTACTGGCATTCAAAGTAATCGCCATTAGCGACAATACACTTTTGACATCGGTTGTACAGCTGCTGGAAACTGTCAGCAAACGCTTCTTTCGGTATCGCTCGAAGCACCATTGTCACATGTTGGATCTGCGCAATGTCAGAAAAACATAGGCCTTTCAGGACTCCTTTGAGGTGGGGAAACAAGAAGAAATATGGAGGGTGTTCAAGAACTATCACCTGGCGTGTAGCGAGGAAGTGCCTTATGCGGATCGCAGTGTGCGAACGGGCGTTGTCGTGGAGCAGAGTCCACTGTCCACTCTGGAACAATTGTGGCCGAACCCACCGGATGCGTTTCAGCAGCCATTTCAAAACACCCACGTAGAATTCTGCGTTGACGGTTGTACCCGCGGGTAAAAATTCATGATGGATCAAGCCCTTACTATCGAAAAAGCAATCGTCTTCATCCTGGATTTGATCCGACGACATTTTTTTTGGTGGGGGGGGGACGACAATGAACACCATTCCATGGACTGTCGCTTGATCTCCGGATCGTACTGGTAGCACCACGACGCATCCCCTGTAATGATTGTTTCCAAGAACTGCTGATTCCGGTCACACGCGTCAATGAAATCTCCAGAGGTTTCCATCCGGTATTGCTTTTCTTCGTCTGACAGCTTGTGCGGTACAAACCGGGCACAAATCTTACGCTTGTGCAAATGTTTGGGAACAATGGTGCTCACACTGTCTAGGCTTATCTGCAAATCTTCTGCTATCATTCTCAAAGACAGCCGCCGATCATCCGCAAGCATCCGTCGCACTCGTTCGATGTTGTCTGGAGTTCTCTGCTTGTTGACGGTCGACCAGAACGCGGCTCATCTTCGACATCTTCCTTTCCGTCTCTGAAGCGTTTAAACCATTCAAAAACACATTTTTTACTCACTGCCTCCTCACCGTACACTTTTACTAACATTTCATGTGTCTCAGTCGCCATTTTGCCTAATTTGAAGCAAAACTTGATGTTCACGCTTTGTTCCATTTTGCAGTGACACTCCTTCTCACACTGACTGCATTGCATTGGTCGTAGCGTGCACTTCTGTAACTATCGTGATTTGGACGTTAGGGGGCATTAGTTGCCATGTCTCTCACTGCGTCTGCGTGAGCGCAACATCCTAACCCGCATTGTTTTTTAAATATTGGACCATTCACCGAACTTTTCGAACACACCTTGTATCATCTATAGCACACTCTACATTTTTTATTTTGCCCAGCAGTCCCAGAAGTGTTCCATTTGTTGGAACACTTCTGGGGCTGATGACAAACTCATTGGCATCCTTAAGTAAGAGAATCGTACCCAAGGAATAGCCATTGTGAGGTATTTACTCGTATTCTGTGTGACTTCTAGTTGCCAAAATTCCTTCTTGCAATCCAGAAGCGTGAACCACTTCGACCCATTTATTCGGGCAGCTATTTCTTCTAGAGTGTTCAATGGGTAGTGACGTCTTTTCAAGTTCTTGTTAATGCTGGATGGATCCATACACACTCTAATTTTCCCATTATGGCTTACAACAACCATAGGTGATACTGCTGGTGTTGGGTCACTAACAGGTTTAATTATACCCATGTGTTGCATGCGTTCCACTTTCACCTTGTTTCATTAAATGCGGAATTCTTGCAGGGAAAATTTCCAGCTTTGGATTGTCCACCAGGTCAATTTCATATTTATAATTTTTCAAGCAACCTATTTCCTTTTCAGTAGATTTACTCATCAAATTTCTCTGTTAAGCCTATGGCATTGATTCTTTTCACAAGATCCATTTCTACACAAGAATCTTTGCCTTAATATAAATTTCACATTTTCATCTATGATGAATTTCACGCTGTAGGTCTTATTTTTCACCTTTAGTTTTGAAACCGCTTCTCTTAATACTTTCATTTTATGATTAGAAAATGATAACAGCATCTTCACACTTGAAGCTTGTATGGTCAGTTTTGCTTTTTGTACATGCTAACACATTGCACTGTGCTCCTGTGTCTACTTTAAATTTTACTTTATATTTATTTGCAAATTCTACTGTTTCAAAACAGTCTGGCTTTTGCACTGGCAATGCTATTGACTAAAAAATCAATTGAGTCGTTGTTCTCTACATCCTCTGGTACTGGGATGTATTTTACTGTCTTTCCCACTGTTGCTACATGCTTGGATTTACAAAATTTGGCAAAATGTCCTTTATGATATGTATAGCATTCCTTTTTAAATGCTAAACACTGCTTTTTTGTGTACAGTTCCACATCGTGTGCGTGGTTTAGTGTTTGCTACCTGCTTCTTGAACTTGCTTTTTTCTTGATGTTTTCTATTCACAGCTTCTATTTTCAGTGGTTCATCTTTAATGGAACTCATTTGGCTTCTAGCTTGCTCACTTGCTCTGCATATCTTCACCGCTTTATTCAGCGTTAGATCATCTTCGGCCAGGAGTTTCTCTTTATCAGCATCACTTCGTATGCCAATTACTATTCGGTCAGTGACTAAGCTATCACGTAACTATTCGAATTTGCATGACTTACTTTTGCTAAGCAAAGCTGTTAAAAAATCATCAAATTTCTCCATTTCCCACTGCACCATTTTATTGAACATAAATCTCTCGTAAGCAATATTCACTTTTGGTGTAAAATAGCTTTGAAAGGCTTGAACCAACTTTTGGATACTGCTCTTCTGGTCATCCAAAAAAGTGTTAAAAACACTTGCAGCTTCCGTTCCAATTGCAGGCATGAATAGAGCGATCTTCATATTTTCCGGCTTGCTTTCCAGTCCGATTACTGTGGCATACCATTCAAATTACTAGTACCAGTGTTTCCAAGCTTTGGATACATCAGCAGCGGTCTTGCACTCATATTTCCGTTGTCTCCTCTGTTCGTTGGTTCCTTTGGCATAATTTAGTGTTCTGATACTCAAAGTATTTTTTTGTTTCTGCACTGGGTAATGACTACTGGCCAATATAATAATACAAAAATATGCAAATACGAACAAGCTTTGTTATGGTTAAATTAGGACATGTTTACATACATGTAGTGTTATAGTTAATCATATTACAGAATACAGTCACGGTTAATCATTACATAAACACTGTTACTTCATTTCACGTTATGTAGTTATTTGCCTGAAATAAAAATCAGATTAAAATTGCAGAAATTATACAAATTCAAAAGTAAGTTATGAAATAACCACTACTGAAATAAAAATGTGATTCAATCTTTAAATATAACGCTATACTTTTAAAATGTCTTGTTACCTACTGATTACGACAAACAACCTAAATGAATTACAATGTCAGCAAAATCAAAACCAAATTAAACAGTAATAAACACTGTTACTTCATTTCATGTAATTTATTAACTGAGTTGCAGAAAATTTCTTGATGGTAGGAACTTGGCACTTGGGGTTGAACATGTAGGGGGTGGAGCTTCAGTTGTTTGCTTTCCATTGGAGGTACGAAAAAGGACAGTACAGAGAAACCAGAGTTTCAGAATTGAAAAAGCTGCATAAAATCAATTAATTTTTTAAAAATAATTGTGTTGAATTCAAAGGTTAAAGTAAAAGTAAGTACAGAAAAAATTGGAAGGATTAGAGTGTATTTACTATTTTTAAAAAATATAGAGGCGAAAAATAAAAATTATCCGTCGTCCAAGTTCGAATTCAGGAGGTCTCCCTCCAGAGCACTAGCAGCGACTCCAGTACATCGCTTTAACCACTACACCATCATTTCAATGTGAGGAGAGGTGTTTTTAGTGAAGAGATAGTATGCGCGATAAGTATCTGTCAGATACGTCATAGTGGAGAGGGACTACACGTGCAGCACGAAATATTAATTAAAAAGATTTCTAGATTAAAGTTTAAAATTCGGGCTTCGAGGGACAGTCACCTTTAGGACTACCTGTGTGCCAAATTTCATGGCTATAAGTGCTATAGATTCGTCTGGACACTGCACACAGACACAAACACTTCCTTTTACAATAGTAGATTTATCAATTGATTAAAATGGCACAAACTTTCTTGGTAACCTGTTCGTAATAGTTCATGCTAATGTGAAACAGTTGAAGAATGGATACCTTATGCAATGCTAAAAATTTCATCAGTGTACCTTTATGCCAACCCCCTGGCCTGATGTTTTTTGGTCCATAAAGGACCATATTTTGGTATTATGTGAGTAATGATACCAGTTGATAGTCTAAAAATATTTCAACAATTGATAAATAAATTAAATAAAAACAAACTTTAAATTATTAGCTACATCAAAGCTAAATAAAATTATTAATTACATTAAATTAAGGGTTATTGCTGAGGTAAAACTGTTATTTTTTACCTGCTATCAGACTCATGGTTAATTTTGAATTATGTACAAATTTTCCAATAAAATATTTTCAAATACTCTATTGTTCTGCCAAATAACTTTTAATGTATATAACTTTGGGAAACTTGTTTTTTTATATACCCACTACTTCTAATGTATGCCATATATAGTAAAAAATGTCTTAAGACTCACTGAAAATTATACATATTAGGAAATTTATATTGCAGTTGGAAAAAACAAATAACCGCATGAAGAATCTGAAGAGACAGTTAGATGAATCAGAGGAAGAGTGTTCTAGAGAAAAAGCTGCTAAAAGAAAAGTACAAAGAGAACTTGAAGATCTTCATGAAAACTGCGAAAATCTGCAGAGGGAAGTTACCAACTTAAAAAATAAAATGAGGTAAAAAAATTGTCTTTGTAATGTTCAAAAATAGTAATTTAGTTTCTAAAACTTGCTAATTTTGATTTTTGAAAAATTGTATAAAATGTAAATTGTGCAAGCATTTTCAACTTTGAAAAGTCGGTGCTAGCAAACACTGAGCATAAAAATTTATAATTTTCAAACAGGATTTTCAATCGTGAATTTTTGATAAACAAACATTCAACACTTGTATTAAAATAGATTAATATTAATGAAGACATATTTATATTACTTCAATCTTATCTAAATAAATTCAATTATGTATTTGTTTAATTTATTTTTGATGCATGGGTGAAACCATTCCAATCCAGGAAGGCTGTTCGCCTCACCATCTTCGAATCAAATGATATTTTGCATACAGGCACATTTTGGGCCACTTTGAATCAGAATATTTTTTATAATCTCAAGAAAAAAAATTCTTTGAGATACACAGGGCTGTGAAAGTGACGTCTCAAATAAAAATTTATTTTTCTTATGCGATTTTTAACTAGGTGATATACGCTATCTCCTCAAGTATTTAAGATAATCCAAATTTTTTCAAAACAATTGTAAGACTTTAGAGCTACTATTGATACTAATTTCATTAGTGATATGTAAAAGTATTGGAAATATTAATTTTTCAATTTGATGAATTTTAAATTCATTTTTCTCAAAAAAGCTATCTTTTAAAAATCTGATTATTTTTTCTAAGTTCCTATATAAATATGCTATCAGAGTGTGTGAGCAGTTTTTGAATAGTTAAGCAGAAATAAATTATTTTGTGTAATGACCCTGATAGGAAAATCCGACGTGATCAGAAAATAATAAAATACTGTCAAATTCCCTTTCGAAGTAGGAAAGGTCCCCAAGCGCATGTCAAATTCCCTATAAAAGGACGAAAATGTTTTCAAAAACCCTAAATTAAATTGGGATTTCCTTTCAACCAGTGGGAAATACGCTTTCTTAGCGTAGCTCTGTATTTGCTTAAAAATACTTTTTTACTTAAGGTTAACCGTTTAATTTTAATAATTTACAGTATGTACTTAAGTTGAATAAATTATCTATCACAAAATTATACACTCATGTCCAAAATTATCTTTACATGCATAAAATCACGGATTTCTCAGAAACTGAACTATTAGTTTATGAATTTAAGTGAAATGATACATAACATAACATATAAATACAAAGGAAAATTTAAGATCACTGCATATGATATAAAACCGTAGCAGGAAACAATAAAAATTGCAATATGTGACAAGGAGAGTTCAGAATAACTCAGAAAAAATTAAGGCTTATGAATTTAATATGGAATGTGATCTCCCCTGACTTGTACATACATATCACATGTTTTAATGCTGGCAATAATGTTGTTAACCACAGTTTAGGAATTAAGTTCCACTCCTCCAGCAATGCGTCTTCAGGGCATTTATCTCTAGGAGGAGGATGTCTCCGTGCAACTGCTTTTCCAAGGTAGTCCTATAAGTTCTCTATCGGGTTCAGATCAGGAGATTTTGCTGGCCACGGTATTCGTTCAATGGCTTCACTTTCAAGGAATTCATCAACGAGGTTTGCTCGATGTGGACGAGCATTAACGCCCATAAATAGGAAGTCAGATCCATATCTGAAAAGTCTTACATAAGGTTCTAAGACCTCATCCTGATATCTCTGGCCGGTCACAGATCCGCTGTTGAAAACGTGTTGGGGCTTACGTCCATCGATCATTTTTCCTCCCCATACCATCACACCAGCACTACCGAAATGGTCACTTTCCATAATGTTTGGAGGAAGATTTCGCATTCCTGACTCCCTCCAGGTGTAAACACGTTAAGAATCATTGTTAAACTAAACCTCGATTCATCAGTAAAGAGAACATGGGTCCATTGGTGTTCACTTCAGTTGTGATGTTCTTTGCACCAATTAAAGCGATCCTCTTTTGTTATGAAGACAGTGAAACACATACCCTTGGCTTTCTGGCATAAAGGCCTTTTAGTTCCAGTGACCGCTGCAACCTCTGAACTTAACTGCCGAGCAGTAGACTTCCTGTTACGATGGGCAGTTATTGCCAGATATCGATCTTGAGAAGCAGTTGTTATTCGTTTACGACCTTGTCCAGGCCTCCTTACAACAGTTCCAGAGTTCTGAAATTGTTTCCATAGCGTAGAGACTGTCTGTCTTGAAATATTCACACATCTCGCTGCTTCCATGATTGTCTGCCCTGCTTCTAAACAGCCGATAATTCGCCACTTCACAGATTCCTCCAAATGATACTTCGGAGCCATAACAAACCGTTTTCAGTCCTTACACTGAAATTAAATGCTGTATTGCAGAAATTCACTTTGTGCAAAGTGCTTGATTCACTGTTGTATGACGTAACGCCTTGATTTGCATATCAGAAACCTTTTGATCACTTTTGATTGGATAATGCTAATTAGGCTTGTCTTTTACACATTCCCTGCAAAAATGGATTACATCGATTGGATATTTCATGGAATATCATTACTATGTACACTGACAAGCCAAAACATTATGACCATCCCCACATTTTTCAATGAACTCGTCTGGATGACGTGGAGGGCACGTGATTAAGTGAGAATGGTATTTAACTGCTGCTGGAGAAGGTAAGTAATCGTTCTTGCATTTACTTTTGCGAGTGATGGGAAAGGCTGCTGATCTAAGCGAATTTGATAGAGGGCAGATCGTAATGGCCCAAAGACTCGGAATGAGTATCACCGAAACTGCACGACTGGTAGGGTGTTCACGATCTGCCATTGTTAGTATTCATGCAAAGTGGATAAATGACGGTGACACCAGCAGTAGACACCAAGGTGTTGGTCGTCCACGCATCATCAAAGAAAAAGGACGTCGGAGACTGTCCCGCTTGGTAAAGCAAAATCGGCGCGAGACAGTGGCTTAGCTGACAGCCCAATACAATGCAGGTCCAAGCGCAAGTGTTTCGGAACACACAGTTCAGCGGACACTGTTGGATATGGGACTGTGCAGCAGACGTCCCACTCGTGTACCTCTGTTGACCAAGCGTCATCGTCAACTACGCCTACAGTGGGCCCGGGAACACAGAGACTCGACCATGGATGAGTGAAAGAGAGTTGCCTGGTCAGATGAATCCCGATTTCTCATTCATCACGTCGATGGTCGTGTCGGGGTACGCCGTCTACCAGGCGAACAGTTGCTCCCCTCTTGTACAACAGGTCATACACAGGCTGGTGGTGGCGATATTATGCTTTGGGGGACGTTCTCATGGGTGACTCTGGGACCCGTAGTTGTGGTAGAACAGACCATGAACGCTGCAAACTGTCATTGCGGATCAGTTGCACCCTTACATGGCGTCTGTCTTCCCAACTGGAAATGGAATCTTCCAGCAGGACAACGCCCCATGTCACAAGGCTCGGATTCTGTTGGAGTGGTTCGAGGAGCATACTGATGAATTCCACTTAATGTCCTGGCCACCTAACTCGCCGGATATTAATCCGATAGAGCACATTTGGGATGTCATGGAGCGGCAGCTCAGAGCTCAAACACCACCATGTCCGAATATCTCGACTTTGCGTGACTGCTGCTTAGACATTTGGTACAACCTGTCTCCAGTCATGTACCAAGAACGTGTGGCATCTATGCCCAGGCGAGTTGCAGCTGTTTTGCAGGCCTAAGGAGGCGCAACGCGTTATTGAGTAGGTGGTCATAATGTTTTGGCTCTTCAGTGTATGTAAAGATAAATTTGGACATGAGTGTATATTAAACATGTACACAGAATTTCACAAACATCACAATTTTGCTGTTCATCTCACTACAAAAACAATTTTAAAAATGCACTGTAAGATAAAAAGGATCAAAGTAATAAACTACATATTTAAATTATTAATTCCTATAACTATATTAAAAAATTTGAACAGTATTGAAACTAGTAGCACAAAACGTAGTACCCTATAAATCCTCATAAAACAGTTCTAAAATTGCATAGATAGCAAAAATTGCGAAGCACAGTAATATATTTAACATTGCTGATAAAATAATGATATACATTTTTATTTACTTAAAACAATGAGAAAAGTTGCTAATTTGAATATTAGTTACGTTAAATAAAATATTAATTAAAATAAATTGAGATATTCGTTAAATTCGGCGAAAGTGTTTAATCTGTCCTTTCTGCCACATAAAACTCCAAAACTTTCAACGGATATTTCAATAAATGACTATTTCGATATTGAACTACACGAATGCCATTCATATCTAAATACAGCTTCATAAGTAAATAAACTTACTTTCAATCATCGATTCTTGAAAAGTTTCACTCTCTTGTCACAATACTATTAGATCGGATTTTTGTGTGACAAGAGGCCGACTTTGTCATATGAACGCACCACTGTAAAACTTAACAAGAGAACTTGTTAGTTATTTAAAAACTATTTTTTGACATTGCAGGAAAATTTTCATGTGCCTTCCTCCATAAAAAGGCATAGTTAAATTTGTCTCTTCTGAAACCATGAAATTGATATAGATTTGTTTAAGATTAATTTCACAAAAAATCCCAGAATTAATTATACCCAAATCCAAAAATGAATTAAGAGTAAATGAGTACTATATACTAAACAATTTAAAATATATAGGAATAAGCTGTAATCAGACAAAGGTAGTACATTAAAAAGCTAATCTTTGACTATATAAATAATCTTCCCGTATGAGCAGCTGGCCGGATAAAAAGCAGCTGTTTGTAGAATATAAACAATCAACACTCCTTGAGCCCTCAGAATAGTATATCTTGTAACTTTATTTTATAATTTGCTGCAGCAGGTGCAAGTTATTACCAAGTGAAAATTTTAATGCAAACCAAGTCCTGAAGCAATATGCAGCCCAAATATTTCAGCGGTAAATAATTAGAAGTTAATAAGTTCCTCGGTAAATAATTACAGTTTGGCTGATTTCTTTTTAAAACTATTAAAAGTAAAATTATATAGGATCATCAAAAATCTTAGTTCCATGCACTTCATTGATATGTTTTGGAATAATGAATCATGTTAAAATATCGCATCATAAAAAGTGCTTGAGCTGCTGGTTAGGGAGGTTCAAGCTCTTACTAATGGAGGAATACCATTGGCCCTGTTCATTGAGCACACGTTAGCAGTTGAAATTTCGATATCTTACGTTGAAGGTTCTTAAAAATCAATCTGATAAACTGCATTAGCTATCTATAGGGTACTACATTAACAACATTCTAATGAACTTGTACAAAAAGTATCAAAAATTTTAAAGATGGCTTTTTTTATTAAATCTTAACCAAACTTCAGTAAGTTCCATGCCAAATTGTTAAAAACTATAACTTTAAAAGATATTTTTACTTATTACAAACAGTACATTTAAGTATCACTAGCAAAAAACAAGTTTATCTCTTAATTGTTTGAGCATAGTGAAATTTTAAGTGCTAAACGACATTCTTGAAAAGTAAAATTGAATATTTTGACTGCCTTTTCAAGGGTCTTATTTCCATGGAAAAAAATTATTTGCAAAAATAAACATGGCATAGTTTAACATACGCTACTGGCCACCATATACTAAATTTAATAAAAATCGAAAGTGGTGAGGCGAACATTTTATTTTTTATTCCCTGAATTTGAAAGGATTCACCCGCATGACTATTTTTTATTGAATAGTATGTAACAAAATTTTGTTTACTGCTACAAAATCAAAATTGTCAAAATGGTTTCACTTGCAATTGTTTCATATAATTTTTAAAATCTTTAATTATTTTTGCAAGACTGTCCGTCACAGGCGACTTTTTGCAACTATTTCTCAACCTTGGTATAACTAGAACCTTTTTAAGCAAATTCATTTTAAAAGCTCCCTAGTTTCAAAGTTTAAAGCTTCAAAAAGTTTGACTAACTTTTGGTGAAGAACTAAGTCCCCCACTTTATTTTTTAACCAATTCCATCTCGGATTTTCACCATTGAATACAGTAAATAGTGAAAATTCCCACTTGATAAAACTGCTTGCCAAGTTGGCAACCTAGCGTCTACTTTTTTACCACAAAAGGTCACCAAGTTGATGCTTTATGACAATCCAAAAATTCTTATTTATGTTTAACAATGAAAAGAAATGCTGTCCAGTGTTTGAGATTCTTATTTCAAAAAGTATTTATTTGATTTTAGATTGAAATTTCTTTGTGAGTTTAATGTTTGTTTCATACTTATTACATTATACATTCAGGATTATTCGTATTGTATCTGGGCAACTGAAACGGTTATTAAAATTTTCTTGAAGGTAAAAGACTAATTGTGCTACTATTTTTAAAAAGTTATGCTACTAAAGCTACTATTTCACAAGTCTGGCAGCCCTGTATTTAATATTATATATATATGTGTGTGTGTGTGTATATCTTAAGTGTAGAACCTGAATTGATTGTATTCATTAATTTGATTCTCTTGAGTTACCTTTGTAAATTTGAATGATTATCTGAAATTATATCTTGCAGGAGGGGAGGAAGCGGGTCTGCTTCCCGATTGGGCAACTTAAGTTCAAAAAGAGGCTCAGTTACTCTAGGAATGGGAGATGACAGCAGCCCTACTCTGTCTTTGGCAGACGATTCTCCAAATGAAGATAGTCAAGCTTAGTGCACGGGGATGATGGTCTAGCACTACTAACAAAGTTGTTTAACAACAGAGGCATTTTAATAAGAAACTGATATGGAAACATTCCTAATTCAATCATGTTGGTTTATCATTTACAACTAATCAGAATTTTTTTATTGTGATTGTGTGAACAGAAAACTTTGCCTCCATATGCAGCCATTCATTCCTACGTTCATTTTTTTCACTCCCCGAGTTATCAAGGTTGACATCACAAAAGGACAGTTTTAAGGTGGTCTTGCAATCACTGTTCTAATGTTTAATACCAGAAGACCAAGTCATGTGGCTCAAAAGAAACGGAAGATTTGAAGTCCCTTCATGTGAGGTCAAGAATGCCTTGACTACTGCAGTGATTTGCCATACCATGGAAAAGATCCTATCCAAGCAAGTTATCTTGAAAATAACTGCATTGTGTTCTCAAATATTTTAAAAGAAAGTAGCCAACCCAGCCAAATTAAACTTTTAAGTTCTGCATCAGTGTTTTATTTGAAAACTTGTGTGCAATATGTTGCCTTTTTGTTGCAAACTTTTCTCCCATTTTAGGTAGCATCAAAATGCAAAACAATTTGCTTGGAGATTAAAAGAAATGCCTTATTTAAAGCTATGCATGATAAGGATGTGCTTTTTTAGCACAGTGATTGAACTGAGTTGAATTCTTATTTTTATATGATCAATCAAAGCAGTATGTTTCTGTAAATCGAATATTGATTAAAGGGTTGAATTATTTAAGACACTGTCTGACTTTTTATTTAGCATTCACACATTTATATGCCAATATTGTAGTTATAGAAATTAGACTCAAGGGAAGGCATGCCGTTTAACCCTCCAAGTGGCCAAGAGGGGTTTCTGTGCAGCAGGTGGCAAACAAAATATTGTGATGAATGAGGTCAGGGTAGATGATTGAATACTTTAGGTCTGCTTGCCATGCAGAAATTGAATTTTTCAAGCTGTGTTCATAGGTGTGCTTGTTGGAGGGTTAAATTTAAATATTTATTTTGTAGGTTGTTACTGGCATTGAAGCAGCTAGTGATGTAAAGAAATTAGTAATGTAATGTAATTAAGTTTGTAAATTACTTTGTAAAATTACTTCTGCTCCAGATTGAAATGCAAAGTTTTTACTACACTAGAGCTATGCTTGTGACTAGTCATGAGGCTGTTCAGGAAATCCTGGAAGGTGGTTGGAAAGGGATATTTTCTACATGACATATTCAGAAGTATCCTTTTCAATATAAGTTTACAAAAAATTGGTAAGCTTTTAAAAAGCTCTTGAATTTTCGGCGATATAAGATTTTTTTTCTATACTCAACATGAAAATTAAACATAAAAACATTTTTTATTTTATATATAAAGCAAAAAATATCTAGTGAAGTTTCTACAGATTCAAATTCACTCAGATTTGTCGTGTAATAACATCTAGTTTTTTTTCTCACTTTTAGATAGAAAGTCCAACCAAAAATTGTCTTCAGCTCTTTCAAATGGTATGCAGTTTTTCATAAGTTCCTCAAAAGTGAGAAATTTAAATGTCTTAAGAGTATTGGTGTCTTCAAAATTTTTTTCTACATCCTACAAAAGAAAGAAAAGTGTTAAGCTTTTGTAATACGAGGTTTATTCAAAAAATATCCAAGCATAATTTTTCATGCATAAACAAATGAAGCTATGGAGGCGTGGTTTGGTGCACATATGTAGGCGATACTAATGTGCATGCTTGAATCTTTTCCTGCCTGCAGACCGCCGATGAGTTAGGAAGTGTAAGTAAGCGCCTTCAGATTTTCGTTTTTGACAAAATGACAGAAAAACTTGAACGCTACTGCATTAAATTTTATGTAAAGCTTGGCGATTCCCAAGAAACGATCCACAAGATTCAACAGGCCTTCGGGGATGAAGCAATGGGCACAACACAGATAAAGGAGTGATACAATGGCTTCAAAGATGGTCACACATCAATGGAGAGTGAAGCACTTTCTGGTAGGCCCTCAACATCTAGAAAGGAGATCGTCATTGACCAAGTGAGGACCCTGGTGATGCAGGATTGTCGAATCACGATCAGAGAACGTGCAGACGAGGCGAGCATCAGCATTGGATCCGTTCATTCCATTTTGACAGGATTTGGGATTCAGGAGAATCAGCGAAGTTCGTGCCAAAGCTGCTAACGATCGAGCAAAAGCAACTCCGTTTGGAGATCGCACAGACATGCTGGAGACTGAACAGTGATCCCAACTTCCTCAACAGTGATCACTGGCGATGAGTCCTGGGTTTATGGGTACGACCCAGAAACCAAGTTGCAGTCATCACAATGGAAGCATCCAACATCCCCGAGGCCAAAAAAAGCAAGGTAGGTCCGTGCTGACCATCTTCTTTGGCTCCAGTGGCATGGTTTATCACTAGTACGCACCACACTGCACAACGAGTACTACCAAGAGGTTCTGCGTCACCTTCATGACGCTGTGAGATGCAAACAGCCAGACCTGCGGGTAATTGGCAGCTCCATCATAACGCACCGGCCCAAACACAATACACCTGTGCTTGTCAGGCTCCGTACTCTCCCGACATGGCTCTGTGTGACTTCTGGCTTTTCCCCAAGCTGAAAAGGACCAGATTTCAGTTCAGAGAAGACATACATACAGAATGCGACGGACCAGCTGTGCGCCATCTCAAAAGAGGCATTCCAGCGCTGCTTCCGACAGTGGCAGAACCGTTGGGAGGAGTGTGTGGCAGCCCAAGGGGACTAGTGTAAGATTGTTGTATCTGAATACGAGTATTTTTTATGAATAAAGGTTGGATATTTTTTTAACAAACCTCGTACTTTGTTTAATAATGCAAACAGATTTACATAATACAATACACAATCATCAAATTCTGAAAACATTTTTCCTTGAAAATAAAAGTATGCTAGTAATTTTGTGGTCTATTTTTATTGCACCATTATACTTCTAAAATAGTTTGTGGTTACATTTGTTTTCCCAAGATATATTTTATACATGATTCAAGCAAGTGCAACTGTTATTAATAACTACAAAATGTAAGTTTTAAACACACGTGGCATGACTAATTATCTAGTTACTCCATGAAATATTAGCCTTTTTGCTGCATGTCTAAGTTTTTCTACTTTAAAAAGTTGTCAAATTGCAATTTTTCTAGTGCAATATGATTTGTTTCTTCATACAGGTACTCAAAATGGCGAGTTCTGTAGATATTTAAATTTTTAAGGTACTCTGAATTAATAGATGTTTCTAATTCCTGAAGCTATCTTCTGACAGACTTATTAGAGATAGGATTCCTCCAAATTACAGAAACATGACAAGCAAATCAAAAACATTCAGAGAATACTGACTTAGAATTTTTAATCATGAACGTTAAACGAAAGTAGTGGTGGGGTTTTTGCAGGTAAAGATCAAACACAAAATTTTGTATTTTAACACCAGACAGATGGGGACCAGTGTGACCCTTGCATTGTTTGCCAGATAGCATCTCCTTTACCAATGAATTAAATATATGCTGATATTTTGACTATTATTTGGCCTTAATTTACTGTGTATTTAATCATTTTGGCCTGAACTGGAGATATGAAACTAGCCAGAAAGACGAAAGTGGCCCTATAGTATTCTGCAATATCACGAAATTCTTCCTGTTTGTTGATTATTACCTTGTAATGACCATTCAAAGTACTTATCTTGTTTCCCCTTTACATCATGTTTACAAATGTTGTTCCCCTCTCCAGCTGTTAGCATTATTGGTGACACTGTTGTTGACTAGTAATTATTTTTCAAATGTTTGAAATGTAATGTCTTACAAGACACATTGAATAGGAATACATAAATTTCTTTTCTGATACAGAAAAAAATTGCAGATTGGATAAAATAGTGAGTAGGAATTCAGAAAATGAATATTTTCTGTGTTTGAAGATGGGAGGCACACATCCCAGGTTAAGAACCACTGCTTTAGAGCAACCTGGCGATTTTGAGTAGAAAAAAAATCAGACTACTCAGGCTAGGCTATTTAGTGGTCACTTAGGAGCTATGAAGATTAAATCAGGATGTAAGGTTTTTCCTCTATGCTCCAAGTTCAGCTTTACTCAAGCTTCAACCCACATCCTCTTGTATTTAGACTCCTCAATGGATCAGCATATTTCCCTTCCAGAGTTGGTTCATGAGTCTCAAGACTCATGGGCTCATGAATTTGGTAATTTTATTGCATATAATTAACACTTATTAGATTAAACTTACACTTATTTTTATCACAAATGCATTTGAAATGAAAAGTAAATTTTGATGTATGTCATTAAATGTGTTCATATTCTTAATTTAACTCCAGTTATAAATGCTTAAATTCATAACGCAATTTTGAATTTTAACTTGGAATAAAATATCCCCCATTGTTTATTATTAGACAATAAACAGGGTATGAAAAAATCATAAAAATAAAGACTATTTGAATCAGATATTTTTAAGATTTTAATTAATCATCGCCCGTAAAAGTTTAAACTTCTTGGATATGAGACACGCAAATCACAGTACAGTTTCTACACTGTTTGTGAAAATTACAACACCATGAAGGAATCATGCAAATAAAACAAAACTTGCAGGAAATGCAAAACAGGTTAGGATATGCAAACGATTAGAAGTCAGTATGCCTCGCCAAAAACGCAGAGTGCCATATGAGCAACGAACGGGGCCGCATGATCGGCGTCCGTGAGGGTGGACTTTTATATCATGAAATCGCTACTAGCATGGGATGTAATGCTACAACAGTGATGAGTGTGGAATAGATGGACCATGAAGAACCGGACAAGTCGGAACCCAGGCAGTTGACCACGCAAAATGATGTCACCATGGGACGACAGACACCTCATCCGCATGGCGGTGACGGACCATGCGTTGGCACAACATTGGAGCACGTCTACAGGTGTGTCATTGTCTGCCCCCATGGTTCGTCGACATCTGCTGCACCATGGGCTACGTGCAAGGATTCCCTTGACGCTGAACCACCGACTCCTCCAGCTACCAACACAGCCAATGGCATGCTGATTGGCAATAAGTAGTCTTCTCAAATGAGTCCCACTACAATCTGGACTATAACGATGGACGAGTACTCGTTTGATGCTACAGAGGTGAACGCCTTCTCCTGGAGTGTCTTATTCAGCGTCATACTGGACGAACACCTGCCGTTATGGTCTGGGGCGCTATTGGATATTAAGGGCGATCCCGCCTATTCCAAATTGTGGGGACCCTGAACAGCGTGCGCTACATCAGGGAAGTTGTGGAGCCCAAGGTCTTACCCCTCCTGCAATGCATTCCCGGAGCTGTATTTCAGCAAGACAATGCCCGTCCACATGTTGCTCGGAATGTACAAGCCTTCAATGCACGATAGGTTTCGCTTCTTCCATGGCCTGCATGTTCCCCGGATATGTCGCCCATTGAGCATGTCTGGGATTACATCGGACAGCGACTTGCTCGTACTGATTGTAGGGCAGAGAATACAGCTATAGGCCATCTGGAATGCCATTCCTCAGCATGACATTCAGAATCTGTATGATTCGATGCCACAACGTGTACAGGCTCTCATCGTTGTGCATGATGGCTGCACAAGATATTGATTTTCGGAATTATTTTTGTTTTATTGCTCTGTAAATTTGATCGTTTATTTAAATCACTATAAGTAATACATGGAATAAATTTAATTTATTTCTGATGATTCTTTCATAGTGTTACAATTTTCACAAACAGTAGTGTAGATAGTTTTGATTTATGTTAAGCATTAATATTTATGATGAATATCATTTATGTGTTAGGAAACGTGATAAAGGAACTAGCAAAGTTAATCATTTGATAGAGTAAATAGAACAGAACAAGAAATGCTATGCATAAGCAATGTTTTCCCATCTAGTTCTTGAGTGATTTAGATTAGTTTGATTTTAACCCACAGACGGTATGAAATTTTTTAGACCTAGATAAATAAGGTTGGCCAGGATCCTACTAACACCATATAAATTTTTGCAAAAAAATTGATAAAAAATCAGATAAATTTTACAATTTTTTTGCATATATTTATCATATACGAATAAAATGTTTCGAATTTCTTTAGTTTTTATATAAAGTAATTGGTTAAAAACTTTTTTAGAAAAAAATCATGTCACCAATACTGAAAATAAAAGTAACTTGCAACAAAATTCATGAAATAATTCCTAGCGTAAATTAGACAGTTGACACCCTAATCTTTAATTTTAAAAAAATAAGCTTTCATGTCAATGTTCAGTTTCAAATAAGGGTGGGTAAAATTCCTTGTGAATTATAGAAGTCAGTTGTGTTAAAAGATTTTTAAACTGTAAACATCTAGAAAGGTAATCAAGAAATATACAAACAAGGTATAGGTAGTTAAGAGGACGGTTTCTTTTGTTTTTGCTAAGAAAAGAGCATGTTTTGTAAGATAGATTAGCCATAGTTTTCTTTGCACTGCATTTATACTGCAAAAATAAACTAAATAAGAATGAAGGGATGTCAATAACTGGTGTAAATTACGCATCCATAGGGTGTCAATAACCGATTTTGCACTATTTATTCTCAAAATATTGCAAAATACCTTCCAGGGATAATTTTTTGTATGAAACCCTTTATTCAGCTTAAAGTAGAGTACTTCAGGAAAAGTTACAATGAATTTCAACTTGATTGAACTATTTTTTCCATGAATTTATAGTATAAATATTGCCTTAAGGGTGTCAATAACTGTCTTGTTTACCCTACTTCTCTTTACTATTTGGCTTGCAAAAAGTACTTATTTGTGAAAAAATGTTATTTTTAAGTAAATGGGACAAGACATGAAAATATACATAAATTGAAATCAAATATGTCTATTTTTTATATAAATTTTCTCTGCGCATTGTTAAGTATTCCAAGAACACAAATAGTTAACATAACACAAGAAAATGAAGCTTTTCTCTATGAACAGTATAGAATAAGTGTGATAGCATTCCCCTAGAACATGCCAATTAAGTGGAATTTTGAGCTTGCAATTAAAAGATAATCATAATCATTAAAATAGCTTCCACTTCAATCCATAATCCATTTTGTTAACATACTCGCTCAATTATCAGATGAACAAATTAACTTTTACATTCCAAATTTCAATTCCATAAATTCAGAATAATTATGCTAGCAGTGTAAAGAATAAATAAAGATCTATGCATAAAATTTCTCAATTCAAATAAAATTAATCAGCATATTACACAATGAAAATATTAAAATTCCCAATTACAAGGATTTATGTGCAAAATTGGAATGCTTTTTTGTGATACTGCAGAAAATGTTTTCCTTGTAACTTAAGTGTAGTTTTTTCATAAACAGACTACTTTTCTTATTTTTGAACTTATTTGAATAAAATAACAGGCATCTTGTTCATAGTTTAATTTCATTTTCAATAACAAACTTAATACAGAAAGGAAATTTAAATTTTGATTTAAATCAATGATATTTTTAATAAAATCATTTGATTTAAATCGGCATACCCTGAGGTATAATCCACAAAATGTTCAGACAAAGCAATAATATAATCAGAATAAGCCTTTTAAAAATAGGGTTTTCTAGCTGTTTATTATTTTCTAGGTTTACCTTAGTTTTAATGTAAAGTAAATAAAATCGGAATATGACTAGGAAAGCAAAAAATAAATAGGAAATTATGTAACATTAGGATTTATGTTTATTTTATTTTTGATTCTTAGTTTTCTTCACTCACCACTCCACATTAACATGCTATTGTTGCAGTATGTGAAAATTATCAATACCTTTGTGGTGTTGCATCCTGCAAAGATATTTACATTTTTATTCTGAGTCTTTCGCTCATTTTATATTAAAATATTTAGTTTTCCTTTAAAAGTAAATAAAGACAAAAAGATATTCGTAAAAATTATAGCTGTTCATATTTTAATTTGACTTACAGTCAGGCTTTAAAAAATAATGAAGGAAGGTAGAATCTCATGCAATCAACAGAAAATTTGATACAAAGAAATGATATTATCAGGGGCCTGGATTTTGTTGACATATCTTTCTTTAAGACCTTGAAAGACAATGCCCTACATAGAAATTTTGTTTGCAATCTCCTAATTTTAGAAAAATATAATATTTTATGGCAATTTTGAGTATATTCGATTTTTTTTTTTTGGTAATTTTTTAAAGGTTTTTAATTTTTAGCCTTGTTTTTAACCTAATTTCGAAACATTCTCAAAGTCACTTTTTAATACAAGGGGTTTGTTTTCACTACACATAACTTATCTGTCAGATTTAGGCACCAAAAAGTTTGATACAGGAAGGATTTTCCTAATCAAGTGTACATCGATTAAATTTTAGGTCTTGAAGTCATTTTTACATGCTTAGGCTACAAAATCCAGGCATGATAATCATTAATCAACTCTTGGATGTTACATCATCAAAAATTAATGTCACTGACTGATTAAACTGACATAATTCAAAATTCACAAAAGATAATTAGAAATGGAGTAAATATCTACAAAACCAGAAAATTGAAATATTTCAAAATTCTGCATTGTTCACTATATAGTTTTCATTAGAAGTAGTAGTTTTTGGGGTGAGTAAATTACTAATTTTAAAGATGAATTTATAATTCAAAAAGGCAATCAGTGAGTTTTCATTTGGTAAACATTGTTTTTTAATTAATATAATAAATTCAAAATTACAATGAATTTTCTTTATTTATGGCCATATATCTTATTTTCACTTAATCCAACTCTTTGCTTGCTTCCATTTATTATTTTTTTAACTGAAAAACTTCATGGTATGCTCTTATATGTAAAGCTTCTACACTAAATTTTAAAATGACTTGCCTGTTGATTTTGTTCCAAAGCTACAGCTACACAATGATGGATATCTAGGAATGATTCTTCAAATTTCCAGTGGGGCTGCAATTCTTTATTTAGATAAAGTTGAGTGTCGATTGTTATTGCAGATTGTCGCAACATTGGAGTTTGGCAAGAAAAACTAATGCTTTGCAGATCAACGACGATACCAGTACCAATAGCTTTTACATAACTCTCTTTTAAACACTGTAAAGAGAAATTGTTTGAAAAGCTATATTGTTTTTTAAATTTTAACTATGAAATGTTTTAACTTGTGTGTTGTCTTTTTTTGGATATAATTTCTTATAACATACACTAACATTATTTGTGGTCATTCACACTTTTACAATAACATTGCTCAAAAAGTATTTCAATAGTTTCATTTATTCTGATTCTCACACCATGAGAAAAATATTCATCACAATTATTTTGCATCAGATCAAAACAATTTCTATCAAACATTAAAATTATAATCTTAAAGTTTTGAAGAAAAATACTTAAATGTGAGGATAATATGCTGGAACCTCTATCTATTTGTTTAAATTGTATTTCAATGGATGCGTGTTATGCTCCTTTTAATAATTAAAGCACAACATTCACTGTTCAGTGAGCATGATTTTCCTTCATTGCATCCCACCATTTTTTAGTAATACACAAAATACATACTGCAAATTCTTAAAAATAAAAAGTGATTGATCCATAATGCCATGCAAGTCAAGAAGGCAGTATCTCCAAGTTTAGTCTTTAGGGTTAACGATTGCTTAAATGCTGCATATAGGTATCTATACTTCACAGCAGTGATGAACAAGGCTACTGAGAAATTCCCAAAAGACTAGTAAGCCTCCTAGAGGCACCAGTCTCATTTTTAAAACATTATGACATTTGACCAGGAGAGTTTATGTTATGCTATACAGTAATTTAAATATTTTTCCAATTAGAAAGCAGCAATAAGTTCTTTACTTCCAATGGCGGGTAAAGACAGGTTGCCTAAATGCATAGCAAGAATGAAGACTGAAAGAAATAACATTAGACATGGCTACACAAGATGTGGAAGTTTATGGACTCATTCAGTCTCTTACTTCCCAGTAGCGAACATCCTCAGCAGATGCAAGGATGGCAATGAAGAAGGTAGGCCCAGTCCATTTCCTCCGAGGCTACAAAGCGTACAGACAAGGTCATAGACGGTGTTGGAAAAAGGCAGGTGTTTTGCAAGACAATCATGTCGAGTTAATAGTTGGTAATAATAGACTAAGTAATAAGTAGAAAATGAAATAATTATATAACCAAACTTTTCTTGCTCTTGGATTTGAATTTTGCAATGATAGTTTTTATTATGAATAATGGCTTCAAGTGTTAATATTTGACACAATAAATAAAACAATTTCTCATGACGTGAATAAAATACTGTTTTATTTTAAGAATAAATGTTACTTTGTTGCCTCGTATATTAGGTGCCACATTGCTTAAAATAGCAATATTTTATTCCCTTCCTGAGGCCATCAAAATTTCCTAGGCCGATCTCATAAGCCAGTCTGTTACTGCTTCGTAGTACTAAATAACAATAGTATAGTCAATCAACTGTTGCTTGCATGTGCCCCAATTGTTTTCGAGAGTTGAGGCATCATATACTTTTATATGCAGCATTTTAACTTTTAACCCTAAAGACCTATCTTAAAGATACTGTGTTTTGGACAAGCTTAGAGATATATAGATCAATTGTATTTTACTCATATGTTACCTAATTAAGAAATAAAAAAATATTTGATGCATTAAATTATAAAAATGATAGAAAATTTATCTTAAATTCTGTAAAAATTGGACAATAGTGATAACAGAAATTAAATAAAAAAGATTATACAAAATAATTTGTTTGATTTCATTTTTGCAATCTTTTCTATTCATAATAATTTTTAATTTTCTTTTAAATTTAAAAAATTGTTTAAAATCAGTTTTTATATTGAAATAAAAAAAAATATCTTTAAATATTTCTTGCTAATGATAGGAACAGAAAACAAGATATTTACAAAATTTCTACAAGACGAAAAATCTAGACTTTCACAACCTGGAAAAACTTTGATTCTGATTTTTTTTAATTTAGGCGAACTTGTTTTCCTCATCAACATTTTCTTCAAATTTAGTAGGATATTTTAGTTTTCTGTTTTTGACACCCTTCTTCCACTCATTGTAACATAAAAATTGCCCTTAAGACCAAGCATTTCAGTTAAAATCAAGAATATTTAGTTGACATCTCTTTAAAAGTAGTAGATGTAGAGATATCACCCAATGAAAGTATTCTACTTTAAAAACTTGGAAGTTATACTGTACAGTTACTCAACTATATTTGTTATAAGAGAAAATTTTAAGTACAAAAAAGTTTACAGTCTTCAAGGTTTAGAACAGGATAAAAATATATCAAACATAATAAACAATTTTAATAGGCAATAAATTCTAGCGACTAGAAATGCTGATATTTGATTTCTCTAGATTGTTTTAAATTTAATCTTTGCAAGTTTCTTAACTTTGTTTCCATATATAACCTGTTTTCTTTAATTTTATAATTCAGCTCAGTACTATACTATTTTAAAATTCAGCTCAGTTGAATTTACATTAAGTTTTGAACATTTCATGTATACCAATTTAAATTATGTAAAATTAAAATATTTGATGTATTTTTTAAATATTTAACTATGTTAATTCACACAGCATAGAGAACCTACTTATACTTTACTAACCCACAAACGAAAAAATCTTCTTAATTGCTCCATTTCTAATCCAGGTTGTGTTAAAAAATCCCATTCATGGGATGAAAATTGCTTCTGCATCAATGAGAAGAATTCCTCCACTGATCTGTTCCCTATATTATATTTAAATACATTAATACATCCCTCAGATCTGTAAATATTATTTTAAAAAATTTTATGGATTGAACAGATTTTAAGGATTTGATTGAATTTTTATGGTGCAATGGCCAGGCAGATTTTAAGGAATAGCAGTTAAACACTGGTCATTACAGAAACTTACCAAAAAACAATAAAATTTGATGAAATATATCTTTTTAATCAATAGTTAAAAGAGATAGCAGTATATCAATCATCAAACAATTAATTACAAATTTAATGCAGGTACAATATATATATAAACATAATTTGAAATATTAACTTTTAAAATAAATATGCTAAGTTTCAATAAGGATGTGTGCATGGTTAGCCCTACCTAATTTTTTTTCATAATTCCAACACATTACGATACTAACTAAAAGCAATCTAAAAGTACAATCAACATAAAAACTGATAAGCTATTTATCACATAAATAAAATAATTGGGATTTTAATTCATTTTACATAAAAAAGAAAACGATTCAACTTAAAGAGCATTTATACTCACTTACTTTAATAGAATTAACATGTATTGTATAGCATTTTATTCAATTCTATTCAATAAATACGGATATTGTTTTTTTTCTTTTTAAACTGTCATTTAATTGAAACTGTTAAATTTATGTAATATACTCTCTGCTGCTACAGAATTACTTAATTTGAAATTAGTGAACTTGCATGTGTATTTTATAAATTACTAGTAACATTCTAGATGTACAAACAAAAACTTCTTTTGGTAAGTTAAGTTTTCTTTTAATTCAACAGAGAATGTACAATGTAAAATATCAATACCAATAAAGAATTAATATAGTTTCACTGGTCAAATTCTTAGATACATGGAAATTTCATTTTTTAGGCTTTTAATGTTAAAGATATATTTTTTATTGAACAAAAGCAAACTCCCCGTGCACCACAGAAGTACAACACGGGGCTTACAGAAGTAAATTGATTTAACAAAGAAAAACAATTTAACTAAAATTACAAGATTTTATGAACTTGACAAATGAGTAGAAAAGCAGATTAGATTTAACAAAACCATTGAGTTTCACTGGCCATGTTTTACCTAATATTAAAGATACTGGATGTGAATTTTATTTGAAGTTGTTTTCAAACAAATTACAAGAAAAAAAATTTCAAGTATTTTCATAATTATTTTGAAGGGAATTATTTCTTTAATAGCTCATAGAAACACTATTTGAAAATGAGATAAAGACTGTCCTTTAACCAATGTTATTAAGAAGCAGCTTAAGATTGAAATATGAATGCAACATCTTTTACCATATTTTTTTACATTACTTAGATAGTATATCAAGATCTTACAATTATGATTACATCTAAATTTGAGAAAATCATACTTTATTTCTTTTTATACCAATAAATGCAAGTGTGTACAAGTATAATAATAGTACACAACTGAATACCTCTATAACTGTCTGAAAAAGACCAGACATTTACCTTAAAATTTTTACTCCACATTTCATATAAAATCTTATTGATCAATAACTTATTTTCTTTCATAAATTTTAATGCTTTGCATAAACTTATTTGGCAAAAATGATTTATATAAAGAATTTATAAATAATAATTAAAAATCACCTCTCTGTTCAACTTTCATAACATCAATACCAACATTGAAATTTTTTTCGGCAGCTAACACACAGAAATCACCATTATGTGAAGTATTAAAGAAAAAACTATTTCCTTTATTATTCACTATATATGGCTTTCCAGCTGATGTTCTTGCAAACTCTATCTTATTGTATGATAATCCAATACATTCAGCAGCTGCTTTTCTCATGAGAAGTTGTCCAACCTATAAATATAAAGCAATTTATCAAAATTTACAGAAACTAATTCTTTAAATTTTCAAATTATGCAATATCAAAAGTAAATTATATTTCTATTTATAGAAAAAGTAAATAAATATTCAATACTCATTCCAACAATTCTATATTTTTCCTGTTCATATTAGATTTGTTCCTTGTGCTTTTGTCCCAAACTAACAGAGAAGTTACTTGTACTTTACTACACCTGCAGTTTTTGCAGATTTTTCAAATATAACTGTAAAGATAAGTTTTTCTTTTAATTGTCTTTAAATATATGTTCTAAGCAAAAAAAATGGAAATATACTTTAAGTACTTTAAGATCAACTAAAAATAAAAACTAAATTGCACAATGAAGCCCTGAACTAGACTCAGGGAAAAGAAATCGCAGAAGTACTATATCAACTCTTCCTCAAAGAGTATGCTTTGGGCTTTCCTAAAAATTAATTTCTCATGGCAACAAAGCCATCTCTTTAATAAGGCTGCAACTAAGTATCTTTGTGCCAAACATACTGAAATTTAATTTTATGTATTTTTAAAAATGTTCTTTTTTTTCTCAGGAAATGAACATTTAAGGAGTTCAAGTCAGTGGTGTAAACAAATATTTACATACATATATTTGTACACAATAGTTGATGGTTGGTTTGGGGGTTTTATAGCACAAGGGCCATATTTGGCCATGCTGCGCCAGACACGATATACAATATTAAGTAATGGACACACACACAATGAAAGTTTTACTGATACAGAAGAGAGAAATACCCCCAGGGAAGAATGCACCTGACAGGAATCAAACCTGTGCCGCCTACAACTCGAAGGTTGCTAGCGCAACGGAATGGTTGAGTTACTGATTTTCATTTTAAACACCTATTATTATGAATATATTAATGGTTTAAAAATATCTCTTCACTTCAGATTAAAAATACTATCTTTTCAAAAAGATGTTCCATAAAATGTCAACTAGATTTAATTAATTTTTAAAATGTCATCATAGAGATGAAATACTGATAAAAATGTTAGTCAAATAATGAAAATTTAAAAAATTAACATTTCTAAAATCTGTTCATACTAATTTCAAAGTACAAATTTCTAGAAAGATAAATGCAACTTTCACAGCAAATAACAATAAAAATTTTCAATGATTTCATATTGATTTAATTAAAACTGATATTAGTTACCTTTGATGAATCTAACCACATTAAAAATATATGGTTTACCTAAGAAAATTTGTTTCACCCTCAGAATTAGCACTGCTTTAGAATTCTATCTTTCACTCAGTGGTGCCAACTAGAGGAAATTATTGGAGGTTAAGTTACATCCCAGTTGTGCTTTGTATATATGTGATTTTTGGAGCAATTTATTGTTTTACATCTTATTACCAATAATATGTACCTATTATTTGTATTGTTTATCTTCATATTGAGAAGGGGGAAATTCAATTAACATCACACTGGAGCAACACAATGGGCTATTGGTGATGGTCCGGGATCAAGCCCAAAGGGAAAGATCCGAGGACAACACCACGTAATTTTGAACCACAGTCAGATGACGAAGCAACACCTGAGCTGGCACCCCACTCTCCAAACTTCCACGCCAACGTGAGGACATTTGAGGCCATGACAGATTTAACATGCACCAGTCCCCTTTGTACACGACGGTGTTTGGCTGGATTCGAACTCGCAACCCTTCGGTTGCTAGTCCGTTACTCTTCCAACCGGGCCACTGCTGCCCCACACATTGAGAAGGAACCATCAAAATATTTGAGGAAGGTAAGGGAATCTAGTCCCTAGGAGTGGAGCTTGTCTTTTGATATAGAACCTGGAGTGAGACTGGGTGACATTGCGTATTTAACTACCTGTATTATCAATATGTTTGTGATACTTGTTCATCATGTTTTGGAGGCTGGACTAGAACTTTAAAAATATTGTGAGGGGCAAGAGAGTGGAGCCCCAAGGAGAGGTCCAAAAACAGAAGGAAGAATCGCACATAAGTTTCTTAAAAGATTACAGGTTGAAATCCAGAAGACGCCACAAATTCTAATTCTATTGGCACCAAAAAATTTCAATGGAGGCACGATATTCTGGATTTTAATCTAAGAATTTAACCCACCATTGATGCTTTACAATCTTCAACAAAAGCAAATTTATAGCAACGATCAGTTTCTTCCTTTTGAACGCATTGTACAGCTAACTTCCATTGCTCCAAAGTAGGTTTCCAACTGCTGACATTAAAAGCCCATCGAATATTGTAGTTCAAAAGAGACATTTTCACAGGTAAGGTAAATCTCAATTTTAGATAGAACTAGCATAACATTTAGATAACAAAATTTGGCAAAAAAAATTGTCGTCAGTTTAATTTTGATTAATATCCAATAAATAGCAATGGAACACTTTTTGCATTTGGTTCGATTGCTATTATGAGCAGAGTAGCTCACATATTTCTCCCGAAACAGCACTCATTTTTTTCCCATCATTGTTTACGATATCTCACTTAGAGGTTTTTACTTTATAGATTAAACTTTTTTTTGCCTATACTGGCTGCATGAAAAACTATTTAAAATATTTTTGAGTTCGGTCTTTGAAAGTAGGGTAGGTATGTATTTTAATGTCACAACGGGTGTTGGAAATGGGCCGCGGAATGACTCATTCTTTTCCGTGCATGCTATTGTGATTCATTCTTCAGGGTCGTCTTGCGGTTTCCATCTCCAACCAGCCGTGTACAAAGGGGGCTGGTGCACGTTAAATCTGTCGTGGCCTCAAATGTCCTCACGTTGGCGTGGTGTGGAAGTTTGGAGAGTGGGGTGCCAGCTCAGGTGTCGCCTCGTCATCTGACCGTGGTTCAAAATTACGTGGTGTTGTCCTCGGATCTTCCCCTTTGGGATTGATCCCGGACCGTCACCAATAGCCCATTGTGTTGCTCCAGTGTGACGTTAATTGAAATTACCCCCCTCCCTCCCCATCTCCAACCATAGAGGAGATATAAAAATAAAGTGAGCTATGGCAACCCTTTTATGTCCACATGATCATGTGACCAAAAACAGTAGTCACGTGATTCTTAGACTTCTCCAACGCGTATATGGAAGAAGGAATGTTTCCGAAAGTTACTTTAGGGAGCGAAAATGCTGCACTGGGTTACTCTAGATTTTCGAAGGTTGCTATAGATTTCGCCGTCTTGGCTCAAAAACCTTTCTGGCGTGGAAGCCAATTCGATTTCAGCCAATTTTGATTTTGGAATGTGTTGCAGTGGTCAATCACGCCAGTAGCTCGGTGTAATCTTGCTTGATATCAGTGCTGTCAGTGGGTTTGATTACTCTCCTTGGTATTGCGAACCTTGTTGGGAATCGCTTATCCTTTTTCTTGCATATTTCGTTATTTTGAAAGTTATTTTGTTTTTGATATTCATTTTTATACTAATTGCGTTTGTCAGTTCTCAAATATTTTTACTGTTTGTTTAGCGCTTTTTCGTATTCCCATTGATTTGTTGTATTTCCATTTGTTTTCATGATTTTTACTATTTGTTGAATGTTTTAAGAGTTCGTTTTGCATTTTTAAATTGAATGATTGCATTTGTGCTGTAGTCGTGTTTGTTTGATTGTTTTCTGTGACCAGTTTCTATTTTTTTTAATTACTTTTCTTGTCTGTAAATTATCTAATTGTAAAGTATAACTATGAAGGTTTTAATTACTGGCGATTCTATGGTTAAATATTTAGATCAGTATTTACCATCCCAGTTACATGGTAGTGTAATACATGTTCTAGCTTTTCCAGGAATCACCATTGAACGTTTAACGGAAAAGATTTTATCTTTAAAGAATCATTATGACTTGATTCTGTTGCATGAAGGTACCAATAACACCTACGTTAGCCTTGATGGATGCTTCTCAAAATTTGAGGACCTGTTTCAAACTATTTTAAACCGAAATCAAGAGACACGTATTGTGATTTCAGCTTTATTGTCTCGGGATCAGGATAAATACCTCTCCCTTGAAGAACAAGCTGTAATGAGACCTTTTCTTCAGAAAATTAATCAAAAAAATTATCTTCTAAACCAACGGCTATTTTCCTACTGCCAAAAGGAGCAAAATGTTTCTTTTTGTAGATCCCAAGTCACTTGGAAAGGTTGTATGGTAAGGGATGGCCTTCATTTAAACAGGAAAGGGAACCTTCAACTAGCGCAACACTTTATTGCAATGCTAAAGGAAGCTCTGGCGAGCATTCAAGCTTGTGATGTATAGAAAAGCAACAGGTTTTCCACGACCTACCTGCTCAGTTTCCCTCTCTCAATTCTTCAACTGAGAGTTCGAATCAACCTGTAGTTCCCCTGAGACTAAGGCTGTTGAACTGTATTCTGCTATTGTTACCAAAGGTTCTGTTCAATGCAGGTATTAATATCCATTATGTTGTACATCAAATATTACTTTTAAATGTGTAACGTTGTTTCCATATTCAAGCTTTAGTTGAGGCTTGGCTAACAAGTTCCCTTATTTTCACTAGACGTCCTAGTCCAACTTTCAGTAGTAAGAACTCTGGAGGGAGAATCGCTGTTTGGTCAAAGCGTCAACAGCATCCCAGGATTGAGCAGTCTCAAAACAAAAAGTAAGAATAACTTTTTCGGAACAGCTGCAGTATAGACCCCCCTATCCATTTTGAGACTTTATTCGTCGCCAACCCTCGATTGCGATTGATGTTGTTTTTCATAACCCCTCACTTTTTTCCACTCCATTCTAGCAACCCTACAGAAAAAGTAGCGAAATTGAGGAAGAATATTCCTTTGCAACTAACACCTTGGCCGATTGGCAGCAGTTCATCAACGAACAAATTCTAAATTTCATCGAGACGACGTCGGAGAAGATTGGTGGTGTAAATAAAATAGTCGAAATTGATGTCAATTTTTTCGTTTCCCATTAAAAAAAATCGAATGGGGTGCGACTGAGGGTTCAGTTCACGACTGGCAGCCCCGTTTAAACAGGAAACCCTCATTTACCATGAAATCTGTTAAAAGATTAGAATAACTTATATTCAACTTATGTACATTTTTTTGTAATACGTCTGTTAAAAAATATCGCCAAGTAACGTCAGGGTTGGCGACAAAAAAAGTCGCCAAATGGATTGGGGAGTCTATACTGCAGCTGTTCCACTTTTTCTAAGATCGGAAGTTTATTTTTCAAAAAATATTAATCACAACTAGTATTTGAAATATACAGGGTGCAACGCAAAGTCCGTGCCCACCCTTTATTTTCGTGATCGTAGACATATACTTCCAATTGCAAAAATGTTTCACATGAGGTAAACATTCATGTTATGACATTTTGAAATTTAAAAAATCAATTTTGTAAAAATTACAAAATCTAACTTTTTATACAGTCCCCCGTTCCTTATAGTGATATTTAGTAAAAGTTTACACTCATCCTAACAAACGTAACACAAAAAGTTTCACTTCTGTGTGATAAAAATTGACCGAGATATTTAATTTCAAAGTTTGGGATTTTTTCAGATTTGTTTCGCCTTCATTGAGGGTCGGTTAAAATATAACTTAGAATAATTCGAGATTGAAATCAGAGTGCAACGCCTCTGGTAGTTTGCATTCCGCTGCCATTTATCCGGTTCTTTTTGCGCATTTTTCATTTTAAGAGTGTCGATTCTACATAATTCGACGATGGTCTACAACTTTCGAATTAACATCTTTTGTCTATCTTGCTTAGTTTCGGAGTTAGATTTCCAAACTTTCCCCACTGGGGGCGCTGCGACCACTTTTAGTGAATCGGGCATGTCCACTTTACTATACATGCACCCATCGTTTATGATCGGGGAACCCCCCTTTGGCCATAAAATGGGCGTTGCACTCTGATTTCAATCTCGAATTATTCTAAGTTATATTTTAACCGACCCCTCAATGAAGGCAAAACAAATCTGAATGAATCCCAAACTTTGAAATTAAATATCTCAGTCAATTTTTGTCACACAGAAGTGAAACTTTTTGTGTTATGTTTGTCAGGATGAGTGTAAACTTTTACTAAATATCACTATAAGGAACGGGGGACTGTATAAAAAGTTAGATTTTGTAATTTTTACAGAATTGATTTTTTAAATTGATTAGTGATTTGAAATTAAATAATTGATTTAAAATTAAGTGATTGAAATTAAGTGATTTGAAATTACATAATTAGTAATTTGAAATTGACTAAGTGATTTGAAATTAAATATCTCAGTCAATTTTTGTCACACAGAAGTGAAACTTTTTGTGTTATGTTTGTCAGGATGAGTGTAAACTTTTACTAAATATCACTATAAGGAACGGGGGACTGTATAAAAAGTTAGATTTTGTAATTTTTACAGAATTGATTTTTAAATTTCAAAATGTCATAACATGAATGTTTACCTCATTTGAAACATTTTTGTAATTGGAAGTATATGTCTACGACCAACGGTTGCGAAAATAAAGGGTGGGCACGGACTTTGCGTTGCACCCTGTATACTAACAGTTGCAGCGTATTAAAAGCCAATTATTTTTATTTTCACTTAGACATCCCAAACCTCAACTATCCAACTACTCTATTACTAACAAGGATAATGATGGTTGGATCACTGTTTTGCTGAAGGAGAAACAGAGGCGAAGAGTTCAGCAGCCACAAATTAAGAGGTAAGGATGCTTTCTTTTTCTGGAATTATGACTTGATTATGTTAAATGTAGGTACCAATAACACCTACGATAGCCTTCACGGATGCTTCTCAAAATTTGAGGACCTGTTGCAAACCATTTTAAACCAAAATCAAGAGACATGCATTGTGATTTCAGCTTTGTTGTCTTGGGATCAGGATAAATACCTCTCCCCTGAAGAATAAACTGTAATGAGACCTTTACTTCAGAAATAAAAAATAACTTTTTCTAAGAACTGAAGTTTATTTTTCAAAAAAATATTAATCACAACTAGTATTTGAAATATATGACTAACAGTTCCAGCATAATAAAAGCCAATTCTTTTTATTTTCACTTAGACATCCAAAGCCTCAACTATCCGACTACTCTATTATTAACGAGGATAACAATGGCTGGATCACTGTTTTGCCGAAGGAGAAACAGAGACGAAGAGTTAAGCAGCCACAAATTAAGAGGTAAGGATGCTTTCTTTTTCTGGAATTATGACTTGATTATGTTAAATGTAGGTACCAATAACACCTACGATAGCCTTCACGGATGCTTCTCAAAATTTGAGGACCTGTTGCAAACCATTTTAAATCCAAATCAAGAGACATGCATCGTGATTTCAGCTTTGTTGTCTTGGGATCAGGATAAATATCTCTCCCCTGAAGAATAAAGCTGTAATGAGACCTTTACTTCAGAAATGAAAAATAACTTTTTCTAAGAACTGAAGTTTATTTTTCAAAAAAATATTAATCACAACTAGTATTTGAAATATATGACTAACAGTTCCAGCATAATAAAAGCCAATTCTTTTTATTTTCACTTAGACATCCAAAGCCTCAACTATCCGATTACTCTATTACTAACGAATATAACGATGGCTGGATCACTGTTTTGCCGAAGGAGAAACAGAGACGAAGAGTTAAGCAGCCACAAATTAAGAGATAAGGATTCTTTCTTTTTCTGGAATTCAGAAATGAAATTTCTCTTCAAAAATGCATGAATCACAACCTGTATTTTTAAAAAATGCAATGAATCATCACAGTATATAAAAATGTTATTTTTCCCATAGACATCCTAAACTTCAATCTGACTCTCCTAAGACCAGTTGTGAGGGCCATAATGGTTGCATCTCTGTTTCCCCAACGAGTGAACAAAAATCAAAGCCTGTGGAGTACAAGAGATGTGGTGGTGGTGGTAGCTGTGACGATATGGTGAATGGTAAGGATAATGAGGGAAGTGGTCTATGTTCTATTAATTTTTCCAAAACTTGCAAATCTAAAGTTTCCAAATCTGCAGAATTTGTTTGTAATAAGTGCCAAAAGGTATATAAACATCGAGGTAGTCTATTTAGGCATCAAAGAATTTGCCAAATTTCTGATAATAATAGTGATGGATATTATCCTTGTGTCTTTCCTGAATGTGATAAAGCTTTCCATTCGAAAAGTGTACGTGATAAACATATAGCTGATGTCGATGACAGTAACATAAAATTACAGGAATACCAGTTTGATTCTATGGAGCAGTTTCAGGCATGGTTAGATGAAGAAAGCTCCAAAACTTACAGTTACTTTTAAAAAAATCTGGAAGCAAATGTGTTCCTGGTAAAACTTACCATTATTATGAATGTCAGTTTTATTCATCTGAGTCCGAAATTCAACGTCTTGAACAAAGAACAAATTTAAAGCATAATATGCTTCCTAACTGCAACTGTCCATCAAGAATATCTGTATGTGAAGAAGTGGATCAAGTTAAAGTCAGTTTTTTCCCTGGACACAATCACGAATTAAATTTTGATAACACTAAATTTCAACCTTTGAGACAAAGTTATCGAGATCAAATTAAAGCTTATGTGGAATTGGGAATATCAACTTCCAAAATTCAAGCCATTTTACGAGATGGAACAGGATCACGAAATAACAGAGATTGCTTCAATGTGAAGACGTCATTCGTATCTCGAGAAACAATAAATTACTATATGAAACAAAATAAATCATTTTTATACCCCAATGATAATGACGCCCTTTCAGTAGCTGCTGTAGTTGAAAAACTCAGCAAAGAGTCTTATAATCCCATACTTATATATAACCCACAAGGGCAGCCTACTGTATATGGACCCAAAGGTCTTGATAAACTGCCCTCATCTCATGAGTCTTTTGCTCTTGGTTTACAAACTAGAGAACAAAAAGTTTGATGATTGAAGGAAGCACTAGGGTGTTGTGTATTGATTCGCCACATCAAACCAATCAATATAGGGTTTTTATTTATTAAATTTGATTGTTCCAGATGAATTTGGTTCTGGATTCCCTGTAGCCCACTTCATTGTAAACCATCTAGACCAGGATACATTGTACCATTTGTTTAAGAGCATTAAAATAGTAATTCCTGATTTGAAAGTCAATTGTGTAATGACAGATGATGACCATGTAACAGGGCCTGTATTCAAAAAAGTATTTGGTGAAAATGTTCCTCATTTATTATGTAAGTGGCATATTTTAAGAGCTTGGCAGCGTCAATTGTTGGCCAAAGTTTCCAATTGTAAATTGAAAGAAGAGTTATATTGTGCTCTATTAACATTGCTTGAAGAAAGAAATTAAATTAAGTTTCAAACAATGATGGACAATTTTTTGCAGAAGTTTCAGACAATTGCATCATCATTTATTGAGTATTTTGAAGAATATTATTACAGCAAAGCAAGTCTTTGGGCAATGGCTTATAGGAATTTTCCCCATGCCTTCACTGAAACGAACATGTATTGTGAATCATTTCACAACAAACTTAAAACGACTTATTTACAACGAAAATTTAACAGGCGATTAGATCAGCTGATTGAAACCCTCTTACAAATTGAAGAAGATATATTTATGACCCACAAGTATAATATTTTAACTAACTGCCCAAAGAGCATATATCCACCAACTTATCAAAGACGACATTTATCATCAATGAAAATTCCTGATCATCACGTACTTGAAATAAATTGTCAATCATGGATAATAAAATCTGCATCTAATGATCACACTGAATACATCGTAGAGCAGATTTACAAAGCATGTCCTCAAGAAGATCATTGTTTTTTAAAGTGCTTAGATGGGAAATGTTTAAGTCTATGCAGTCACTTGTATATTTGTATTTGTCCTGATAAAAACCCATTATGCAAGCATATTCATAAAATTCATTCAATTTCCTGTAGAGAGGCTTTGTGTATAAGTGATAATTCTATCGAAAAGATGAAAATTTGCTCCTCGTTAGAATTAGTGGCAAAACCCAAGATTTCTCCAGATGCTATGCCACATTTTGTTGAAGACAAGCTTGAGTCATGCAGAAATTTAATGTCTGAGCTACTTGCTCTTATTCATGATCCAACTGTTAAAAAAGTGTTATTGCCTAACATTACCAAAACGTTAAAAAATCTTGTATCTGAATGCAAAGGTGCAGTTAAATCAAAGACTTTGGAAGAGTTTAGTAATAAAATGCCATTTGTACCTATATCTCCAAATCAGAAGTTGACACACCAAAGCTTCTTTAAAACAACAGCCACTAAAGCTTCCAAACGCAAAGCAGGCAATTGTCCTACATTTACTAAAAAAAAGCCATGCAAGACAATTTGCTAGATTTGACTCAGAGTTATTTAAGTAAAGACAATAGCTTATTATTTCAAAAAGCATTTAATAATGAAAATACTACTGAAAATTACAAAACTTTTACTCCGAAACTTGATTTAAACAATATGACTAAGCCCATATTCTACACTGATGACATTTCCATTAGCTTGCTAGAAATTAACTCTCCCTATATTCCAAACGAAGAAATTTTGACCTTAACAACTGCAGCATCTGATTTCAAATGTGGCTGGCTTTATGACAGTGTTATTGATGGATTTTTAAGTAAGATCCTTTATGGTACTAATTTCTTGGCTGCCAGGTGCTTTGAAACGAATTATATCAGTAACACTAATGAAATATTGAATCGATTGGATGGAGTGCAATTTGCTCTTAGTGAATATTTATTTATACTTTTAAATAAAAATTATCATTGGGTTCTACTGGTTGGAAAAATTCAAGAGAAAAAATTTGATTTCTATGATCCTCTGGGTACAACTTCTGCTGAAAATTACAAAGATTCCATTCAATTTTGGAAAAATCAGAACTGTAAAGCTTTAAATCTTCATGAAGATTGGTTAATTTCATGCCCTCCTCACTTTAACCAGACAGATAGCACTAGTTGTGATGTCTTTGTATCATACTTTGTACATCAGATTGTTAAGAATTTAGATGTTAGAAAGGAATTTAATACTTTTGACTTTAGGAAATTTATTTTTGAAACTCTGTGTAGCTACTGACTATCCATGTAGCAATAAATTAGTTTTATTAAATGTTGAGAAGACAAGACAGCTACAGGTTTTGAAGATTTATTGCAATCATTTTGCATTGTCAAGATTATAAGATGTAATGAAAGATCAAGATTGTTTAATTAAATTGTCAAGAAATATTTTAGATGAGTAGCAAATAAATACAGGTTGATTCTAAAGTAACCTCACATATTCATAAGACTCTAGCTACTGCTAAGATTTTAGTGGGAAATTCGAGATGTATCCATTTCAAGATATACCCTTGAGATTTATGTAGGTCAAAAGCATGGTAACTACTTGAGGGTAAATGTAAACCAGTGTATCGAAAGAAATGATTAATTTTTGTTTCCAGAGTGCTACTCAAGAGGTTTGTATCATTGTACTTTTATGTAAAAAGAAGCAGAATTAATTTTTCTTTTTCAGGATGCAACTCGAGAGGTTTTATCATTGTATTTTTATGTAAAAAGAAACAATTTTATTTTTCAGGATGCAACTCAAGATTTCTATCATTTTATTTTTATGTAAGAGGACACAGAATTAATTTTTCTTTTTCAGGATACAACTCAAGAGGTTTCTATCATTGTATTGAAATTGATCTTTGCATGCAAATGGAAATACTGGTTTTCTTTTCTAGCTCGAATTTGCATTTTGTTTGAATCTAACTGAATATGGAAAGCTAAAATAATGCTGCAATTTTATGTCTCTTGATCATCCAGTATTCTGCTGTAAATAACTAGATGATGATTGTTTTTGGTGACCATTTTATATGGCATCGATAATAAATTTCTTTTAGTTAAGATAATCAGTAGATTATAGAAGTGCAACATTGGAAAGATGCAATAAACTCGTTAGAATTGAAATATATTCTTAGTGTTGCAAAGTTGTGATTTTTTCCTCAGTCATGAGTAAGATTTAACTTTAGACTTTATATGGTGTTAGGCTCAGCTTTTCAAAACTTTTATTTTACTATAATTTTAAAAAATCGCAGTGGTATTTCCACAGCTTTTCTGAAAATGACCCAAAATATACTAGAGAAACTCCCTCAAAGGAAAATATTTTATAAACTTCCCCAAACATACCAAACGCAATTTTTTAAAAATAAGTTATTCGAGTTTACCAGAATTTCAGGAAACAATTTTTTTTAATTTTACATTTTAGAAATTCTAGCTGCACTCAGGTAATTTTATCCTTTGCAAGGAAAAGTAAATGATAAGCGTCTGAAAAATAAAGGATGAAAGTTGAAAATACCTGTTTATAATTGAAAATCTACAAGGTGATACAAGGGAAGGAGGAATGCAGGATGTACGCATGCAAAAGCGGGCTTAATGTTTTCCTCGCCTGGGGGGTTGAGCCCTCTGGCCCCCCCATCCATTCAGTGGTCTTAGCAACATGCGAAAATTTGGCAAAGGAAATGTCCGCAGTCTGGTTTTCATTGAGATTAACGAGTTTTTCTCAGTGGGGAGTCAATGGAAAAGACATTCGCGCCAATCGATGGGGTGTGGAAGATTTCTCAGAAAAGTGTCGTATGTGGGGGAGACATAGGGGTCTGGATGTGGCCTTTTTTATCAAGACAGCCTCGGACATCGCCTTTGGCTATATAGCTGGTTTTTCTAGTGTGGAAAAAATACCTCATTCTCGCACCGAAGTGGACTATAGAGAAGGAATAATCTTTAACCTCTTCTGTCGTAGACGCCATGAGTGGTGAAGAAAATGTGGAGGTTGCTTCTACCATTTTGATTCAAATAACAAATTCCAGATACATGATATATATCCGGGATATGACAAAATATTCTCACTTTTAAAATCCCTAGAGCAAAAATGTTGCCGTTTTAAAGCAAACTCGTACCTTTTTTAGATAAAAGCAATTTATTGTGAAAGGAAATCGTTTTCTTTCAGTATGAAAAAAATCATGTCGTAGCCTTTAATTTTGTTCAGATATTAATGATTCAAAAACACTAAATACAATTCCTATTTCTGGGTACCTTGCATAATCCACGAAAACATCACACTTTTTGTGTGAGAGGGGAATACTTTGGTTTATATCTTTATTACAATGATAAATTGCCAACTCGATAACTTAACTCAGTACTAGATTATTTAGATTTAGGCATTCGAAAAATTATTAAATGCAATGCTCATAGAATGTTAGCTCAATTCTATTGGATTGAGGAAACGATAGAGGGAAGACCTAGTTATTCCGAAATTGTTTCTGATTATGTACCTGGGTTTGGGTTTACTTTTGGTTGGTCGCTCTATAGTAATTTTTTCCTAAATGAAAGCTAATTAGACTGGAATCTACGACTTAAAGTGGATTGCAAACCAATAGATATATTCTTTCTCAGATCAAGAATCGAACCCAGAGCTTTTTCAACCAAGGGTCAGGAATTCGTGTGTCTGGATAAGGAAATATTCCCGTTTCAGATAGACTCCGCTCATTCATTCTAATTCACTCGTTTAGTTCTAGGTTATCCAGAATTACAAAGGATAGTGAAATTTTTCGGGAGCTTGAGAATTACTTTTGTTGAATTGTGTAAAATTCAGTGCGGTTGTTTGACATTCCGGAAAGTTTAGTTAACTCATATATTAACATGTCAGTTGTTTAAGCTTTATTTTGTGAAGTTCCATGAACATAAGTTCAATCTCATTTAAAAGTGAGACTGAACTAAATAATTAAAAAAAATTAAAAATAAGGCATGGGTAACCTCAATGTCGAAAATAAAAGATATGCATAATAAGGAAAATAAAATGTATTAAACCTGAACCTATGAACTTAATATGAATCAAGTTACAAATAGTAAGATCTCGATAACTTTTTAATCTATGTTACCGGCAAAGTTTGAAACGCCGCCTTTGTATAGAATACCTAGGCATTTTATAGAATGCCCGGCGTTTTTAGGCAAAGTATGAAATATGAGAATTATTATATACTTTCCCTAGGTATTGTATATAATACCTAGGCATTCTATAGAATGACAAATGCTATTTAGGCAAAGTATGAAAAAAGGTCATGATAAGACTATTATTTAAAAACCGTTCATTCCTCAAAAATACAAATATTATTGAAGTTTCATGAAGTACGTGAAATAACTCAGTGTCCGTGACGTAATACTGTACAGTACTGACGCCTTCTTTAACAGGATAAATGAGTTTACTTTTGTTTTCCACAAACATCACATCATAGCGATTCAGCAACCAATAGTCCCGTGGTTCCTTCTTAGTAGTCATTTTGGCTTTTTTTACATCATTTATTAACTTCTGGTAAGTTGTTTCGGTTAAGAACAAACTGTTTTTTGCAGCATTAACTCGAAGCTTAGACAGTTCATCTTCGAATCGTCGTTGCATGTCTATTGACTGTGACTCCTTCTCCAACACTATATCTTGCTCTTCCATTTTCATACAGCACAGTATAAAACTAATTTTTTGTTGAACAAATTTAAGTAAAATCGCGTATTTTGACACTCCCGAACAAAGCGCAAAATGCAAATGTGTGACCGCGATTTCGCCGTTAAAAAAATTGTTCGCATCTCCACTGTCGACAAATGTGCCACTTTTATTAAGTCTTCTGTTTGAGGTGATAAGGAAAAGTTGTTATTGATCTGCAAATATGGTGGCCCAAACATTATAAGACGATGCTTTCCCATTGAATTTATCTTCCATCCCTTACAAATGAGCCAGCATATCGAATTCCTATCAAGGGGATAATTCCCCTAGAAAAAAATTGAAGATATAATTAGATATTACTCCAAAGCTAAGATTTCGATGGCATCTATAATTTTATGAAAACTGAATGAATAAAGCCTATGTGCATCTTCAAAAGAGAATGATTTTGTGTGGTCCGCCAACAAATTTTAAAGATCCTTTTAGGAAAAATATTTTTTTCGTCTATTACCAATGTTCAAGAAAGAGGTGAAACATGCAATTCAAGTTAAAAAATCATCTTTACAATTCTAGTGATGAATTACCCACTAGACGTGCGACAAGGATGTTTTATACAGATGGGCCTCACAACGGAAAAATATTGTATAAATAAGCATTTTTCATATTTCCAGCAAGAAAGAAAACTTTTTTTAATTTTACTTTTTGCTGCTTTCGTCGGACCGCTCCCAAATTTCTAAGAGGAAGGTACTGATAACTCAAAAATGTCTTTCTTCTCAATGGGTCAGATAGTCATTTTTGTTAACATATGTACGAAATATTCGTACTGTGCTGATACTCCTAACCAGTGGTCGATATAGACCCCAGGGGCGATAGAAAAATAGAAAACATCATTGTATGGGTAATATTAATTCGGTTCATATTTTCTACTTGGCTACCCTATTTTCAAAATTTAATGACATACCGACCCGTTTACAAGATAAACTATCACGATTATTCAAGCTTGGATGATTCTTTTAGATTTCCAAGCTAAATTAGCCTTATTTAAATCATCATTGTTACGAAAAGATTTTCAGAACTTTTCGAATCTACGGCAATTAAAAGTAAAAGAGGAAGACTTAGAAGTATACAAAAATATCTTCAAAATTTGAGCGATGATTTTAAAATGCGCTTTGCAGATTTTGAAAACATGCACATTCAAGATTGGGTTATCATTCCATTTTCTGCAGATATTGAAAACATCGAATGTAACAAACAAGATGAACTTATCGAATTGTCAGTTGATCTTGAAGCTAAGACGCTTTTTAAAAAAAGACTTTAAGTTACTTTTGGAAGAATATGAATGTTGTAGAAAAATATCCAAAACTTTTGCTTGCATTTCCGAACAATGGTTGAAGCTGGTTTCAGCCATGTTAATTCCATTTTAATAGAACAAAGAAATAAGCTATATATAGAATTCCGTGGTGTAATGAAATGAACATGAGTCGCTCTAGTTACAGTGGCGCTTCAAGTCTGAAACTTACTAATTTTGAATCCAGCATTGCTCATCTTGTCAAGAGTCACGAAGCACACCCTTTACATTGACAACGTTAGTAAATTGTATACTAAGTTAATAAGTCGGCAAGAAAGAGCATTTTTATTTCAAGTTTTGAGAGTATTCGTGAAAATATAGCTTATATGAATTGATTACGTGACTCCGATTTTTGGTGGGGCAGTGGTAGCCCGGTTGGAAGAATAGCGGATTAGCAATAGGAGGGTTGTGAGTTCGAAACTCGGTCTAAACAAAGTCAACGTGCAATGAGCAATGACAAAAAATTGTCATTGCTCATTCATCAATTCAGTTTAACCAGTTTTGTTCTGCTATATAGAACCATTGTGACAGATTTTGTCCAGAATAAGAAAACAGGAGTGTGTTTTGATCCTTTCAAGCCTTTCCAAGATTTGTCCACTAAAAATGGGAAATTTTGAAATTCCATTTTTTTTAGTGGATGCTCGTGGAGTACGTTGAAAAATCTAAATTTGTACTAAGGGATTCTCTGTAACATCTTACTAAAATTTGATCACTTTATTGTTTTGCCTAAAAAAGTTTAAGAGGAATCAGAATTTATAGTTGTGAAAAAATTCATTTTTCTATATTTACCAAAATTATGTATTAGGGAGACTAAAAGTTTTCTTGAGCTTGCTTTCTTGATCTTAGGAGGGTTTGAGGAGAATCGATTTACAACTCCCTGAGCCACAATGAGACACTTTATGTAGATGTATTCTACCGATACAAAATGATGATTCTGTGTTGTGTATGGTTTATCATCTTAGCAAAGGGAAAACGTATTTCAAGAAGTCTGTTGAAGCAACATCAATTTGAATTGCTTAGAATAAATAGACGCCCTTTACATTTTCTTTACAAAAGCAAGAAGCTCACGAGATTTACCTCTACAATGTTTTCTTTTCAAATTAAAGTTTACAACATTCAACAAAATCTATCGTCATTTAATAAACTTCAAAAAGGTGTTAAACAAATAATAAACAGGAAAAGGATAATGAATTGTCCTTAAAAAGAAATAAAGCGAAGGAAGTTTTACATAACTTTGAACTGACATTTCTTTATTACTCAAAACAAAGTGACCACATTTTTAATGATATAACTAAACATTTTGATGAATCCAACTTTTAGTATAGTGGTATAATTTTACTTTCACTCTTCAGTAAAATATTTTTCAAGAGTCCCCAAATTGAAATAGATCCATAGTTATTAATTGCAATGAAAAATGTAATAGGTATGTAATAAACTGTAAAAGCGTATTAAATTGCCTTTAAAAATAAATAGTAATAGTGGATTTATCATTTTATACTTAAATATTTCCTTAATTCGCAAAACAAAGTGATCAAATTTTTTATGTCAGAACTGAATAGAAGCCATGAAAAATTCAGATTTTGATTGTGTGTAAGCCATATATATACAGTAACTACTAGATTAAAATTTCTCTTTTTATCAGTGACAAAATTTTGCAAAGGCTCGAAACATTCCTGTTTTCTTACTCATGACAAAATCTTCTACTGTCACTGGTTCTTGCAAAAAAATATTATTTTAGTGCTTTTCCCTTCATGTAAATTTGTCTTTGAAATTAAAGACAAATCGCAAGTTTCAATCAGGAAAGTTTTTGAATACCTAATAATCAAAATTAAGCCAAAGTTCTATCAGGTGAAGTGAGTTTGTATTTTGTGATTTGCTCAATCAGGAGGGGAGTCAGCATTTTGTGTACTCCTCAATTGCAAAAATGGAGAGCTTCGCAGTTTCTTAAATTGCAAATGGTAAAGAAATCTCAAAAATAAAATAGATTTTTAATTTTCAAAACATGTACACACACAATTGTACAAAAAATGAAGATGTTTATAAATGATGCACCACCCTTTATTAAGATGGCGTCCCCACTCCCCTTGTAGAAGATTTCCAGATAATTCTATTCAGCGGCAATTCTTCGAAAGACTGGGAAAAGATGACTCACTAATGACTTCAGTGAGAAAATGTCTCAAAGAAGCCAAAGCCAAAAAATGCGCCAAAGCATTTGCCAAGAAAGCGATAACTAGTGAAATGTGACAGTTGCAAAGTACGATAACTTGCTAAATGTGATTAACCTGAACACACCCTAATTACCCGCCTCGGGCGCTGCATTTTCGCTCCCATTTGACAGACTAAATGTTTCCACATTCCTTCTTCCATAGCAAATACATTGAAAGTGAAAGCTAACATGGTTCTATCGCGCTGTGTACATGGATGTAATTACAAATTTATTAAAGGTGGAAACATTACTTTCACAGTTGATCGATTTACTTGTATTTTACATTTGTTTTTGTATTTTTCAGTATTTGCTAGTATGATAAAAATAGATGTTCTAACTTTGGAATTCTTAATAAAACCTGTTGGCATTTCCCGTTCTATAAAAAAATTTCATAGATTGCAATCAATATACTATAAATAAAATAATGTTTTTATAAAATAACTGATGTTCTAATGTGTTTATTATCGTAAATTGTACATCTTAAGGGCTTAAAATATTAAAAAAAATCAGACTTTAAAAATTGTGTGAAATCGTTTTGTCTTGGCGATGATTTTTTTGGCCCCAACTAGGAGCACTATATTCTTTCGTGTCTTATACGATAAAAATGTTATAAATTGAAAACATGAACGAAAGTAATAATTTATCCTGTTATTTCTTGCTGAAGAAAATTGTTTTGTATCTACCCATCTGTGGAATTATATAAGAATAGTAATTAAAATAAAAGATAAATTTTTAAAACTTTTACGAATTATAAATTAAATAAAAATCGATTTGTTAAAAATAGGATTAAATCATTTCATAAATCGAATTATAAATGTGAATCACATTTATGCGCTTTATGGAACTTTTTTTGATGTTTTAAAATATATATAAAATCTTTCATTATAAGATTGCATTTGATAAAAGAGCTTTTCTTTCAAATAATTTTCCTTGAACCTATAACTTTCTACTGGAATGGCGAAAAACAAATCGCCGTTCTCTTATGTGAAAAACAAAAACAGTGCTTGAACGGAAATTGAAATACTGTATCTGTTTTGGCATATTTTTATTCTTGTTAATGAAGCATACAATATAGCAAATTGGGAAAACAAAAAAATAGAGAACGAAATGAAACTTCTTTTGTACTAATTCCAAACAGTCCACGCAGCTAGAAAAGTTCCTTTTGTAAAAACCTCTGAGTAGATAGAAAATGCGGGTTCTAAATCAGTGGTGGAGAAGGTGGAGAAATCGAGTGGAGTTGAGTTGTACCGGAAGTGACGTCACGACCGGAAGTGACGTCATGACCGGAAGTGGAGTTGAGTTGTACCGGAAGTGACGTCATAACCGGAAGTGGAGTTGAGTTGTACCGGAAGTGACGTCATACCTAGTGGAGTTGAGTTGTTAGTTGCGTTTTCAATTTTGAGTTGAGTTTAGTTGTTTTCTTCCTGCTTCGAGTGGAGTTGAGTTGTTAGTTTCGGTTTCTCGGATTTCGTCGAATAACACGTGTTTACGTTTTGGACTTGCGAATTTCAGAGGGATTGGATTTAAGGCGAATTTCAGAGCGGTAGGATTTAAGAGCTGATTTTTCTGTAACTCGTAGCGCCATCTATTAGTACTTTTTGAGTAAAAAAATAATAAAATCTTTAAAACATATTTTTAAAACTAAAAGATGTGATATTTTTTGCTGGGATCGAACTGACTACCAAAAAGTACTCGTAGTCGAGTGTTAGTTGGATGAGAATATAACCATTCGGCCACGAATACCTGGTTACTTACCGAAATATAATCAATTTAAATCTGAATACATTAAGTGCGTAATTGGCTGTTAAAATAGTATAGATTGCTCCACCACATCCATAAGTTCGATCAGTTTTTATCTGCGTTTCTGACATAGAAAGGTGAATGTGGTGGAGAATGACATCATTCCAACGTGTTCAAACGTGGAATCAAACACGTGGTGGAGAATGACGTCAATCTAACGTGTTCAAATGTGGAATCAAACATGTGGTGGAGAATGACGTCAATCTAACGTGTTCAAACGTGGAATCAAACATGTGGTGGAGAATGTGGTGGAGAATGACGTCATTCCAACGTGTTCAAACGTGGAATCAAACACGTGGTGGAGAATGTGGTGGAGAATGACGTCAATCTAACGTGTTCAAACGTGGAATCAAACATGTGGTGGAGAATGTGGTGGAGAATGACGTCAATCTAACGTGTTCAAACGTGGAATCAAACATGTGGTGGAGAATGTGGTGGAGAATGACGTCAATCTAACGTGTTCAAACGTGAAATCAAACACATGTGGTAGGCAATGAAGTCACTCGAGAGTAGAGTAGAGTTGAGTAGTAAGTTTACCTCCGCGTTTCTGACATGAAAACGTGAATGTGGAGAGGAAAAGTTTTAGTACCGAATCTGGCAATGGTATGTAATAAGGTTATTTGTGGACTCGCAGAATGGCAACACCTGGACCCATTCTAACAGGTCTGACCAGTAAGATTCTTTTGACTGCAAAATATCCCAGAGGAGGACGTGTCGCTGCCCTGAAATCTTGGAAGTGATATCACTTGTATCTTCAAACGTGTTCATTCCTGTTCCTTAGTGCTTTTAGTGGAAAAACATGAAGCGATCATTTCCTTTTGGATATACTTTACCCTTTACAGATCAAAAAGTGAATATGCATTCTGGGGCCGATGTACTTTCATCTCAAGTATCTGATTCATCAATGAATGAACTAGGTCCAAATAGCTTCCATTTGGGTGATACCAAATTTGCTGTTGTCTCTTGCTTCAAGGGAATTATCCGCGTGCATATTCGTCATTATTACAGAGATCAGCAGGGAGTGCTGCAGCCTTCCAGAGAGGGAGTTTCTTTGCTTCCTAAAGTCTGGAAAGCCTTCTACGAAGCAATTCCTAGCTTTCGCTCAAAGAACGCTAGCGATGTTATTATCGTTTCAAGAAGCCTTTTACTCTCCAAAGAAATTCGGGGAAACGAGAAATGTGTGAGTTTTCAAAATATGTTTCAAAAGAAAGACTGTGCTTTTCAACTAACTGCAACGCGCATTCTTCTCTCTGTGAAACAATTGGATCGACTGGAAGCTGTATCGGAGGAAATTACTGAAGCCATTAATGAAGGATTTGTTAATGAATCCCTCGATTATTTTGTGAAAGAAGAATTCGTGAAACGTGGAGCAGGAACCGATGATAAATATTACGGCGATCCTGATAGATCTGAGAAAGTGAGCGAACTTACCGACAGAGTGGCTAAACATCTAAAAGTACTCATTTCGGAAAAAATAAAGAAAATGATGAATTGTTTTGGATGTGAAAACAACTTTGAAAATCAACTTGGGCATGAATGTATGACTATGAGTTTAAGTGAACGTTACGATCGGTATTTCCTAAACGCTTTATATGAAATCGACTGGAATAGATTCGGAGAAACTTTAACTTCGGAGAATATGTCCTTGAGGTATTTATTCTTTGATTTTGACGTTCTACGTTTTGTAAATACAACAACTCTGTACGAAACAGTACGGAGGCTTTATGTTAATGATAAATCTGATAGTTTTACATGTTAAAGAATATAAATATGTTTTGTATATATATATATATATGTATAATCAATAAATTCTTTGTTTATCTTTTTCAAATGTGTCTCTCTTTATTTTAAAATGTATAAGTACTTATTTTATTACTTTTCTTTTTTTTTTGTATTTGTATACATACTTTTACTTACTGCAGTGTCATTTGACACATTTAGAATTGTATATTATACAGTCTGTTATTAGAACTAAAAAAATGACAAACAAGTAACATATTTCTGTAAAAGACAAGTTTATTCAAACACAGACATGTACACAAAATAAACATTCCCTTACAAGCTTCCGTGTATTTAACATTTAATAGATTGCAAGTTCACAAATTGAATAGATTTGTAACATTGACATTTTTTTCTCTTTCAAAGATTTTCTGAAAAACTTTCTAGAGATCTTTGACGCGGCTGTTTCTGTTTTGGAGAATGAATTGTAATTTTTCTTTCTCCAGGTAGATGTAATTCCATTGTATCATTACACATATTTAAAGAGTAATCATCTATGATTCCATCACTATCACAAATTGTTACATAACCTTTATCGAGTATCATTGTAAGGCCAAATATGAATGCTGAGATTCCCATGAAAATAAGAACAGAAAATGCTCTTCTCTGGATGAGTTCCATTGCTTGAAATGAGACATAGACCTTGATTATAATCAATATATACTGCTTGAAACTTGAAAGCCTCATGGATTTTTTATAGCGGGGAAATAACTGATGATTTACAGAGGAAGCCAATTACAGACTCGTTTTGGGGTTGGGGTAGGCATCACTTCTTTCATTACCCTCACTGCCTTACCGAGTTGTTGAGGTATAGCAAATTTATTTTTTACAAAGGAACTGGGGAAGTTAATTTCCTTAAGTGCATCTTTAAACTGTTCTTGTCCATTCACGTACTTATCCATCTTTCTTTTTCGCACTAAACGGTCTATCAGGTCAACAATATTAGAACTTTTCACTATTTTACCTTTATACACAAATTCTCCATTAGGCATCCAAGAAACAACCTCTTTATTGCGTTTTAAATAAAGAATAATATTTGTAGTTAATCCAATTAAGTTTTTGGGAACGGTCTTGAGCACCATCTCCTCCACATTTAACGTTCTTTCTTTCTCATTCGCAATATCTGTTTCCTTCTCTGGATTATCTGACAGTTCTGAATTAATTGATACAGATGGTGGATTCAATACATTCACGTTAATCCTCCTCTGCAATACTTGATTGTATAACTTAATTTTTTCATCATCATCCATTTTATTAACTAAAATACTTTTCATCTCACAATCTAATTCACTCAGCTGTTCGTCTGAAGGTATATGTCTTGATAATCTCTCCTCTGGAACTAAAATCATTTTCCTTGCATATTGCATGTTTTTACTTGTTAAGTAGAGTAGTCAAGACAGTGAGTGCTGCGGGAATTAAGATATTTAAAAACCCTCCTTTTTGAATAATAATTTTTCGCTTTTTAGTGAGGGTTACTTTTTTATCTGCTAGGTCTCTAAGCGTATGCTTATGACGAGAAAGTTTTTTCTTCTGTTCATCTGTTAAAGGAACATTCCCTTTTAAAGTGTTCAAACAACATTCAGCTATGCAATGGATGCTAGATTTCGGAAGATTTTTTAAAAAGGCTTTCCGACATTTTGTGGGGCATACAGTTAAAAGTCTCATCCGTTGCACGTCTCCTTCTGTTAAAGGCATGATGAACAATGAATTATTTGCAAGTTGGGAGTTTATTTATTTTAACTGATAAACACAAGTTTCTTCTCCTGGAAGGATTTTTGTACGCAGTCGCATACTCTCTTCTGTTTCAGATTTCAAATCTACAAGTAAATAGCTGAAAGGCTTTTTCGTGGCGTCCTCAAACACTTCAAGAAAAAAATGTAAATTTCGAGGGTAGAGTTGTCGACCGAGGTGTATAATTTGACTTACATCACGTCGCGATTTAAATAAAAACATGTAATGACAGTTTAATGAAATTTCTCTGAATTCTTTTCCTTTATGAAACAAATTTTGCGTTACAGTCATCACAGATAAATTCATATGATGAGATCCTTTTGTATACAAGTTTGTTATTCTTTTATCACTGCCACATTCAGAAATTAAATCGTCATATATAAAAAGTGTATTATATCCTAAATATTGCTTAAAGTTTTCGGGTATTCCTTCTACAAAGATGATATTCGGCATCTCATCGTATAACTTTTGATAGATTCCATAAAACCACACTATTTTATCAAGGGTAGGATGAATTATATCTGTGTGGCTGTTTATCAATTTTTTCAAAAAATGCGACTTGCCTGATGATGTAGGTCCACAGACAAGAGCAGTGAAAGGATGCTTTAAAGCGAATGAATTCATGGTTACAAATGACAGAAGTAAAGACTAGGGCGATTACTTATACTTTTTTTATTGAAATAAAGGTACATGTATATTCGAAATTTTTTTCACAAAGTTATACACACGTATATCATTATTTGTAGACTGTCTATCAAATAATTTAACAGTAAATTCCATAGATCTACTTCTAGATCTTTGATACAAAAAGTATACACAATATTGTCCACAAACAGCAGTTTTAACACTTTGAAGAGGTATGTCGTTGTAGACCACATGCGGAACTTTTTTGAAGTAGTCATGTATGTAGCCCAAAAAATACGAAGGTGGTTGACCGAACGAATCGAAAAACTCTACACTTGTTGGTGATTTCATATAAACAGCTAACCAATGAGTCCCTGGTTTGTGATGAGGATCGGTGTTTAAAATAAATGCAGCCGGAAAACTCTTAAAATTCTTGGGAATTCGATCACTTGGGAAAACTCCAACAAAATATAAACGTGTGTATGCATCACTTCGTAAAATGTTATTCAATTGTACCACATTCATATCGAAAAATCACACAAAATATTTCTAGACTTCGTAATTTCGATCACGTTTTGAAATTCTGCATATACCAGCACTGAAACAGTTTTCGGTAAAGCGTTTGCAAACTTTATTTCAATGCGAAGATTTCCTTGATGAATTAAATTTAAATGGTTGCCATCACCCAAGTCTGGTGTTAAGTCAAAGGCATATAGCGTGTACCCTTCGGAAAACTCATCTCTGTTAATATAGATACCTTTATTGGATGAGAGTTTTTCACTTCCTAGGAGCAAACTATTGTAAGCACGAATAAATTGACCGTCGGCATAATTAGGATCCAAGGGTTTGTAGCTGATAGGATTTCCATCTACGTAAACGCCTATGAAATTTACATGGTTATGCTTGAGGTAAAATGGGTTTGTTGGGTAAGTGCCACTAAATGAATCATGATCGACACATGTTACAACTATCCGTTTCGGGAGTTGCCCAGAAAATATGTTATCCTGTGAAAATGAGAAAGAACCTTTCGATACTGAATATAGCTTACACAAAACTCGATCCATTGGATATTTTGCAGATGATTTTTCTAAGGCTTTGGCATGTCCAATTAAAACACCTGGACTGACTTTCACTTTCCGGATGAAAAGGGATGCATGTTCAATAACAACGTCATAATTTGCTTTTTGAGGAGCAATGAGACAAAACTCCGGTTTGCTGCGTATTAACTTTAACTTTAAGTCTACCAAGTTGAGTAATAGACGATCTTGATAAAACAAGTCGCAGTGTAAATTTCCAATCATATCTAAAACTTTACTCTTTTCAATCATAGAAGCCCGTTTCTTCAACCCTGCATTTTCACTTGAAGGATCGGTTTCATCAAAGTGTCCTGCTGTATCTTTGTAGAAGCATTCTGAAGTTAGGAAGCTTTTCTTATAATCAGAGCCGTAATTGAGCAAAGTCTCAATGTAAGCTCGGTAAGGGTAAGTGTTACTGGATGATGAAATTAGACGCTCATTCAAACTCACATCGACTTGGGAAAATAACGAGTGAAGAAATAAGTTACATGGAGCAACTTTTTCATTTTCTGGTAAAACTGCATTGTCCTTTACAACTTTAACTTTTACATAGAGTTGGGTTGCTGATAAATCGATGTATTCCTCACCACTACCAGATATGTTGAATTCGATAGGTCCACCATCACGAATATTAGCTATGGGATAAAATTCAGACCACTGCCCTTTTTCAATAGCTGTTTGAGTCGGTGGCATAAGAAATAAGTCCAGTTCAGATTTCACAGAGGGTAGGGAATCATTTCGTATTAAGGCCATGCTAAAGATTATGAGAATATGTCAGGTGCACACAGCTTGCGATACTTCTTTCGAATGATGCGTTTCTTATTTGTGCGTTTCCTTTTATTTCCTCCAACCATTGATTTCACTCGAGTGGATACTTTATCGGTTAAAGTTTTCGTTGCTTCTTTAGCTCGGTCTTTGATAGCTGACTTTACATCTTTACCTTGCAAGTAATCATTTGCAATATCCACCCCAGATCGAAGTGCTTGCTTTCCCAATGCTTTCGCACCTGATTTAAATAAAGGAAAAACCATCCTAAACATGCTTCGAAAAATTCCACCCAAGCCACTTCCTTTCTGCAGAGAGATGCCTTTGTAATATGACAAGCCATTACCTGCTTGCTGAGTATAATAGTCTTCAAATGTTTTGGTGCAACAACGATAAGGTTGATACATTTTGTTCTAGAGATTACAAATGTCTCAAGCGAAAATGTAGTTTCACTATCAACTTCCCGCGTTCAAATGAGACGTAACGACCAGTGTGTGTCCTTATAACGATTTCAATCGAGTCAAAATTTTTTCTGGAAACTGATAAATAATGAGGTCTCTCAAATTGTTCTTGAATCATGTCACCATCTCTTCCCTTCACTGTCAGAGTTCGTAAAAGAGGAGCTAAGACCCCACCAACAAATTCAGGCTGAATGATATCGGTGTAAACGTACAGCAAATGTAAATCAACATTAGGATCCGCAACAAAAGGACTCTCAGTGATTACTGTATCTATGCCTCCATTTCCTGGAATAATATTTCCTCCAATCACTTTATTAGGTTCAAAACCTAAGTTTTCAGCTAATCCCTTGGATAATCGCAGCTTTGCTCCGTTAGTGAGCTGCAACACCACCTTTTTTGTGTGTTTGTTATATTTCATTTGAATTTTTATGTGCTTCGGAAATGCATTTAAAATGTCAATCGGAGAATCATAAAATCCGCACGCTATTTTTCCATTCGTTTTTACTCCGTTTCCTAAATCATATTCGAAAGAATTTTCACCATCAATAATGTTATTCCACATTCTGGGATAAATTATTTCAACTAATCCAACTTCCCATTCACCTGAGAGTTCTAGACGTTTGGGGAGTTTCGTGTAGAAGTGAGACATTGTGTTGCCAGGATAAAACTCGATAGAGCTGTCGCTGGGCAGTGTGACGTAGAAACTCATTGTGGGTTATGGAAGCGAAACAAATTTAATGAGCAGACTCAATTTATCGAAAATAAGTCTTTGGAATGAATCCAGGCGTTAAATTTGCGAGGATAACCTCTAAACTTGACAAAGTATTCCAAACGTTTCTTAACTACTCTCTTCTTTAAAATTTTCTCAACATGAAAAGAATGCGATTTTTTAACTTTCTGCAGTTCTTCTGAGTAAAATATACCAGTGATTATTTCTCCCATTAAATCTTTTATCTTATATACTGGTAGCTTTCTACGTATACAACGCTGAATCGTAAATATTTCCTCGGACCAATTATTTTCATATCCTTTCTCAAATGTTAATTTAGTCTTTGCAACCCTAACGAAGTCTCCAACCTGAAATTTGAATGGAATCTCCTTAACATTAGTTTTATTTACATCTCCATATAAGGTATTCCACACTTGTTTTTGATTTTCAACTGTTACATTAATAGGTTCTTTTTTTATGCTGCGATGGAGTGTATGATTATAACTGTGTACGAGTTGGTCTAAGACATCTATAAATCGATAGGTGTTTTTATTGGTAAAGTATTTCCACATTTTCGTTTTCAAAGTACGATTGAATCTTTCAACAACACTAGCTTTGGTTTCATTATTTGTCGTGAAAAACTTTACTTGGACAGATTTTAAATAAGATTGAAATGATTTATTTGTAAATTCAGTTCCTTGATCTGTTTGTAATTTTTTCGGTTTTCTTTCCTTGAAAATTGACTTAAATGCATTTACAATGCTAGATCCATTTTTCCGTTTCAAAGGTATGACCCATGCATATTTAGAAAAAATATCTATACATGTTAACAGATATCGATAACCATCGTTGTATTTTACAACACTTAACATGTCTACTAAATCCGATTGCCATTGAAAATCGATTCCCCCAACAATAACTCTGTTTCGCAGAAAGTTGCGACGAACGCTTTTATGTAGGGTGTATGCATTCTGACTCTCCAACCATTCTTTGATAGTCTTTTTTGGAACTTTCCCTTTCATTGCTTGATACAAGGCATTTATTCCACCAAAGCTCCCTGGTAAGCTAGGGTCTTCATAATACTGAGCTAACTCGTCTTTACCCATTCAGTCCAGTTACAGAGATGCAACTTCTGTTACTTTACTGATATTTCTACTAGAAATAGTAAAAAAACTCAAACTATACTTCCTTAATTTCATCTACTTTCTATCAAAAAATATATATAAATCTTGTCCAATGGTAGATTATATATATACATGCTTTCAAAATAGTGGTAGAGAAATCAGTTTTCTAATGCAATAACTTTTTCATAACAAATTGCAGATTGTAACCATAACATGAGAAAAATACTTGTTTGTAAGTTTAAATAAAGAGAGAAACATTTTTTTAAAGAAAAAAATCGTTTATTAAATAATCATAATCAGAGCATGTATGTAAACAATAATGTACCCCTCAATACTAAACTGACCCATATGGCCAAGTCATTAATACTTCTTTTTTCTTTTTTTTATAAGCATAATTCCATGTTCCTTGACAAAAACACAATGAATTTCTGGGGTAAAGTTAGGGAAAATATTTTTAACATCTAGTATAGTAACACATAGAATTTATATATATATATATATATAAAATACATCTCATATTAATTTTTTTAAATCAAATACAAAAGCAATCAGTACAGCAAAATACGAAAGCATTCAGTACAGCAAAATACGAAAGCGTTCAGTATAGCACAATACGAAAGAATTTAGAGCAAATATACATATATACATTACATCAGACAAGCGAGTAATGCCCCCAAGGTAGCGTATGAATACCATCATCGAGAACGTATCGTTTGGAATCAGTGGAGGAGAGGGCAAGTTTATTTTGTGTTATTGAATACAAAGTATGATGCTTGGATTTGATTAGATTCATCTTTGCATGCTTATTTCGTTTATGTAATAGGCATTTTAGATAGTCATCAAAGTTAATGCTTTGTTCAATTGACTGTTTTTTGATGCCTTTCAGTTTCTTAACTACCTTCCTACCTTCGACTTTGTACGAGTACATTTTTGACCTTAACCCTACGAATTCGGTCATAATACTACCACTATTCTCGTCCTTCATTTTACCTACTATTTTCTTATTTAATTTGGGAATATCATATTTATTGTTTTCTGGGAAATCTGAAGTGTCATAAAGGTCCAAATTTTTTTTAATATCTTCGAAAAAATCATTTGTGCGAATATGATAAATAAAAGAGTCCGTATCAGTATACAATAGTTTTGCTTTTACGTCATATTCATTTTTTATCACATTATAGTGAAAATCAGTCATTAAAGTTTTGGATATGTCCAGTATTGACATACCAATACAGATGGGTTTGTTAAAAATTAGTTTAGTTTTTTGCATATGAATGGCTACTAAATTTTCTGAAAAAATTGTCCTGCGATTAAAATTAGGTTTAGCTATCAATTTTGAAGCGGACTTTTCGTTTGAGCATAACCGAATGTCAACTCTTCGTCGAATATTTTCGATGGTTTTTCCAAATATAGAGTTGTTCATGAGTTTAAAAAAATCTTTTTCAAAAGAGTTTTTAGCTATTGCTCTCATATTTGTATTCAGTTCTATATAAGTTTTTAACCAATCTGTTTCTATAAATTTTATAGCTCTGTTAATTTTTTTTAATTTTAGACCTAAATCCAAATAATGCAAAAGAGATTTATGATGAATAACATACCTCTCCTTGTGAGTGAGCGTTAGTAGTAAGCGATTTTCCTTATACCCAGGAGGAACGGCATTTAGGGCAGCTAATGGATAATCACTATGTAGATCATGGAGTTCCTGTGGATACTCCAAGTCCACATCTAAAATGTATCCATTTTGGTCATCATTACGCAGTGTATCTATATCAATAATGTTGCACCACTCAAATCCTTTGAGAGGTAGTTTCTGGGACATCGCCCAACCATACAAATTATTGGCGTCTAGGTAGAGAAGGTAGCTGGAGGGCTGAGAATCATCATAATTAGACATATATTTATTATTTGCTTTAGCATGTCGATGAGAACATTGAGAAACTCCTCCCCTGATTCCTTGTTCGACAAACATAAGCATGTCATAATCTGTTAAAAGTTCTATTTTCACTCCGGTACTCTTCAACATGGCATCCCAAGATAGTCCTGGAGCGGTATAATACCATGCAGGATCTAGCTTGTAGGATGCCATGCATAGTTTTCGAAAATTTTCGAAAACGTCGCAGAGCAGTAAAACATCAGTTTTAACATATAAGTCCGAATATTCTCCGAGGGTTTTAATGTTGAAAGATTTCCACACATTTTTTGCATGAGCGTAATCACTATCCGTAGTTGCTGTTTTATTTAACACATTATAAAATTTTTCTTGAGATGGAAGTTGTGTTTCGGAAAATTTATCCATGGAATCCATGTAATCATACGGGTACACACCCTTTCTTATCATAAGTTTCCAATTTGAAGGAAAATGATTCTTCGTATGGTGAAATTCATGTTGTAGGAGATTATTCGCGAGGGTATCTAAACTACTGGCCATGAATTTCATTGTGTCCAAAAACCTCAAATTAAATTTATTCCCGGTTTTTTTGCTAATCGAGATGTATCTTTCTTCTGTATTCGGAATCACGGTTATGTTTTTAGAGTCCTCCGCTAATTCCCGAATAAAAAGATGCGAGTCATAACCTGCGAGGTTATGGAGAAAAACCGGGATAAAATTTGGCAGTTTGTAGTTGAAATTACATGACGCATGTGCCGGTCCTCGGTAATTCCCAGTCACATGGTCATGATCCCTCACTTTTATGTCTCCAGCTGAGATTGGCTTCTGACAGATGAAGCACACATTTGATTCATGGAGTTTTTTCTGCGACTCATTCAATTCCTTCATCGGCACAAAGTTTGTGTACTTTGACTCGATGATCTGCGCCTCCATCTGAAGGCATTCTATGAATTTCCGCGAAGCATCTTCTCCTCTATAAACTACCGGAGGTTTGGTTTCTCCTCGACCGACTACGTAATAGCAGAAGCTTACAGGCTTGTGCTTTTCGTACACGTTAGTGTATGAGCAATCATCATCAAAAGGAGCACAGGTGGATACTTTTTCAGTCAATGTTTCAAAATCAGCATAAATAACGTAAGGCACGTATTGAGAATGCTTGAAATTATTAAAAAAAACCCACTTCTTCTCTTCAGAAGGCATCTCTATTTTGCAAGGAACATCATTTTGCAAAGCTCAGAGTGTAAAGTTAAACTATCGTTTGAACTAAAAAAGCTTAAACATCGTCTACAAATGAAATGTCTTCGCTTTCCTTTGGTTAATTGACTTGAAACAAGACGTGAAAGACTAGTAATTGTACAATAATGAGATTTTTCTTTCTCTTTAATAAATAAAAGATCAACGTGTTTATTTTTAATTTTGGGTGTGACTACTAATGGAAAAATCATCATATCTTTACAAAAAGAGTAAACGTTAATAGAAATATCATTATTGTTTTTTTCAAATATTTTTATTTCTTCTGGTTTTGTAGGGAAACTTATCCCAGAAAAGTTAAAAGCATCCTTAAAGTTGACATAGTTTGAAACTCTGGATGTATTTTGATCTGCTGGAAATAATGCAGCTAAAATGGCCCAACGAAAACATTCATTGTCTGAATTTCTAACATTTACAACCGCACGTTTTAATTTTATTTCATTTGGTAACTCTATAAAACTAGTTCCTCGTAAAGGTAAATATTTATTACATCGTATTTCCAATTTAACAATAGATTTAAGGGCCCAACCTGAATCCTTCATTTCAAATTCTTCGCTTTCTTTTAAAATTTTTTCTGAAGCAATACTGAAAGCGTAGTCAATTTCATTTATAGATAATAATGCAACATTTTTAGTTTTAAAAGAACACTCTTTGAAAAGTGAGCCTTCCGAGAAACGTTCATAGATACATATAAGTAGAAAATTTACCTTTACTGCATTCTGCTGATGAACAATTTCTGTAATTAGTTCCACAGCTGCGCTCCTCTTTGCCTCCATAAACTCGGAGACATCTAGTATGCCTTGCGGGTTCGAAAGAGTCCAAGTAGAGAGACGATTTCCAAACGCACTCTCTTTCCGTCGCACAGTTCGAGAAGAAGCTCCACTCGTTGATGTCGATGCTTCAGGATTCACTCCACCCGCTGATGTTGATGGTCCAGGATTCACTCCACCCGTTGATGGTCCAGGATTCACATTATTACCCCCTTGAAAGTTTTCACTGCGTCTGGGCCGCTTGCTTTTCTCAGGGTTAGCCTCGCCGGGTTTTTTTCTTTTTGGAGGTTGTTGATGGAGGCTTTTTTTATGTCGCGTAAGTGCGTCAAGTCTTGAAAATGCCTTATTGCACACATCACAACGGAAATCATTGTTTTCGTGTACACTGGCTACGTGTCGCTGAAGGGTTGATTTTCTATTAAAGTTTCGCTCACATAATATGCACGGAAATGACTCCTCGTTATGCGCGGAAGAAACATGACGTTCCAAATTAAACTTGGAGCTGTAGGTGTTGCTGCAAAGTCCACAAACGTGTGTATTCATTACATATGGTATACTGGCTTGCAAAGTTCTATGAGAAAAATGAGAATGCGTCCCTCTCTCACACACACAGGTTAAGTATAAGAGGCAGGAAAATGAGAAAGCGCTACACACGCTCACAGGATAGAATGAGAATGCGAAACGACTACACGTACTATCTTGAAATACAGGTAGGGGCCAATCCCTTGGAATGCAGGACAAGTACGTACAATGCTTTGGAATGCAGGAGGGTAGATAACAAAAGGCTAGTTTCTGACATGAAAGAGGGGTGTACTCAATGCCTTGGAGTTCAGAAGGGTAGATGACAAAAGGACTGGTTTCAGGACGAATCGGCCTCAGAAAGCATATCCACTTTTTGATCTGTAAAGGGTAAAGTATATCCAAAAGGAAATGATCGCTTCATGTTTTTCCACTAAAAGCACTAAGGAACAGGAATGAACACGTTTGAAGATACAAGTGATATCACTTCCAAGATTTCAGGGCAGCGACACGTCCTCCTCTGGGATATTTTGCAGTCAAAAGAATCTTACTGGTCAGACCTGTTAGAATGGGTCCAGGTGTTGCCATTCTGCGAGTCCACAAATAACCTTATTACATACCATTGCCAGATTCGGTACTAAAACTTTTCTTCTCCACATTCACGTTTTCATGTCAGAAACGCGGAGGTAAACTTACTACTCAACTCTACTCTACTCTCGAGTGACTTCATTGCCTACCACATGTGTTTGATTTCACGTTTGAACACGTTAGATTGACGTCATTCTCCACCACATGTTTGATTCCACGTTTGAACACGTTAGATTGACGTCATTCTCCACCACATTCTCCACCACATGTTTGATTCCACGTTTGAACACGTTAGATTGACGTCATTCTCCACCACATTCTCCACCACGTGTTTGATTCCACGTTTGAACACGTTGGAATGACGTCATTCTCCACCACATTCTCCACCACATGTTTGATTCCACGTTTGAACACGTTAGATTGACGTCATTCTCCACCACGTGTTTGATTCCACGTTTGAACACGTTGGAATGACGTCATTCTCCACCACATTCACCTTTCTATGTCAGAAACGCAGATAAAAACTGATCGAACTTATTGATGTGGTGGAGCAATCTATACTATTTTAACAGCCAATTACGCACTTAATGTATTCAGATTTAAATTGATTATATTTCGGTAAGTAACCAGGTATTCGTGGCCGAATGGTTATATTCTCATCCAACTAACACTCGACTACGAGTACTTTTTGGTAGTCAGTTCGATCCCAGCAAAAAAAATATCACATCTTTTAGTTTTAAAAATATGTTTTAAAGATTTTATTATTTTTTTACTCAAAAAGTACTAATAGATGGCGCTACGAGTTACAGAAAAATCAGCTCTTAAATCCAACCGCTCTGAAATTCGCCTTAAATCCAATCCCTCTGAAATTCGCAAGTCCAAAACGTAAACACGTGTTATTCGACGAAATCCGAGAAACCGAAACTAACAACTCAACTCCACTCGAAGCAGGAAGAAAACAACTAAACTCAACTCAACTCCACTCGAAGCAGGAAGAAAACAACTAAACTCAACTCAACATTGAAAACGAAACTAGCAACTCAACTCCACTAGGTATGACGTCACTTCCGGTACAACTCAACTCCACTTCCGGTTATGACGTCACTTCCGGTACAACTCAACTCCACTTCCGGTTATGACGTCACTTCCGGTCATGGCGTCACTTCCGGTACAACTCAACTCCACTCGATTTCACCACCTTCTCCACCACTGATTTAGAACCCGCATTTTCTATCTACTCCTCTGCTTAACACCCTGATTTTTTTGCTTAGTGTTTAAATAAACCTAACATTAAAATTTAATTATTTTCCACTTTAAACCAATTTCATCTTTCTTCCTTATATGTTTTAATCTTGAGAAAAATCATACTGAATTAGATTGTTTCGAATATTTGTGAACATTTCAATGTTTAAATCGTTCTTTAACCCGATAAATAAGCTTGGTGGTGATAAAAACACATTCTTCAGCGAAATGAAATCCTTCACTCTTTTGTTTTCGACCTCAAAAGGTGACACTTTCATTTCTTCTCTCTAAGTAGAATATTTGAACGAATTAAATATATTTGTGAAAATTTATGCACCCATAAAACATGCTCCTCAATCGAGCGAAACATTTATTTCTTACATTTTTTTAAGCTGAGAAAAAAAACTTTTTTTAAAGCATTAATTTGTGATAACTTAAACTCTTAAGATATTGTCCTTCAAACTATAGACATAATTTTGTATTTATGATTTTTAGAACCTATAACTAAAACAATTTGTATTTACTTGTAATAAGAGCTTGTAAATATGTGTACTTGCTAAAAATTCATGTATTCAGTTCTTATGTATTTAATATTATTATTTTGTTCCATATTAGTTTTCCCAAAGATGAAGAAATAAGATGGATAGTAAATGGCTACATGTTTCTATGAGTTTTATTCAGTGGATTTAAAGTGTGATGAATGTGACAAAAAATTTTATGAGTTTACCGTTTCTTATTTATCTTTCGTTTTTATAAAATATCTATTTCACACACGCAGTAAGTAATAGAAATTTAATATTAAAAGTCCTGCACAGTACTTTTGCACACACTTAAAATCATAAAAATTGTCAAGAGTTATTTACATGATCACTTTGATATATTTAAAATATAGATATAGATACACGGGTGTAACTTATTTAGTTTTTGAAGCAGAAATTTAAAATTGGCCAAAATAGCTAAGAACTTTAAGCATATGGTTAAAAAATTACTTCCCATCTTGTAAAGATTGTACATATAATTTTTCATGTTAATATTTTTATGCGTAACTGTCCTAAAATAAATTTGTGTTTACGAAAACATAAGCAATTAAGATCTATAATATAAATGAAAGTTTTCAGTGGTGACCTTGAATTGATTTTAGCATGCAACTTTATCTGTTTTCACTATTTTTATTTATGTTTTCACTACATTTATTATTGATTATGAGTGCAGCAATAAAAGAATTATTGAAGCAGTCATTTCCAAACATGCATTTATTCAATTTATTCCGACTTGTGTTAACCTCATTAAATTCAAACAAGGAAGTTTGAATTATTTTCTGCTATTAAATCTTTTAGTTAATTTCCCCAACATCTAATACTGGTAAAAGAAAAAATATACAATATATTGAATTAATTAAAGAACGTCAGGTTTAGGACAACTATCTTATACAAAATTTTAATTAGTGACGAAATACTTGTGAACATCCCCTAACCCTTTTGACATGTGCTCTTAATATACAATAGCAAACTTAATAGTCGAGCGATAAATCAAACCTGTACTACCGGGCCGATCTCAGCTGCTGGCCTGGTAAACCTGTGCGGAGGACAGTAGTATATGGGCCTCTTGAGCCCTTTTCCAAGATGGCCGCCGTTTGATAAGGAGTTGACTGCTGATAAGGAGTTGGGGAGGATTGCTGATAAGGGGGCTTTGAGGTGGTGACGTCGTTGTAAAGATGGCGTTGTTGTGTTGCCATGGTAATGAATCAAAAGTAGCTCCATCTGGTGGGGAAATGAGAAACCCTATTATTTTGAATTAAAAAGGAATTTCGTGGATTCGAACTGGGATCTGTAGTACAGTGCGCTATCCGTTAGGCTGTAAGAGAGTTAACTATAGGTGGTGAATTAATGTAGTGTTTGCTTTTTCTTAGTACTAGGAATGCGTTATGGGACTTGGTTTTATTTGATGATTTTTTATTTTGCAGTTAGTTGTAAGTGTGTTGGACTGGTGATGCCATCTAGTGATTTTAAAAGGTTAACGAATTTATTTTTGTCATTCATTCTGGGAATGTGCTATGTTTAGAAAATGGTTTGAACAATTGTGGTGGGGTTTAATAATTCTTTTAAAAGACATGTCAGCCAGGTGGAAGAAGTAACAAAAAAGATTTATTTTCTAGACTTGTAGCGTGATACTTTAGAATTAACTGGAGAATTTTTTTTTTTAAGAAAATTTTATAAAGACAGATTTGAACCCGGCAAAAGGTAATCGCGGCCGCCCGTTTTACACAAGCACTTTAACCGTTCGATCACCTACTTTTTAGAATACATATAGAATACTAGCTCTTGAAGTTACATCTTAAGGCAGTGAAAGTATGTGTTTTTTTCTTGAGAATAGTGCCCTTATGAAGAATGAATATGAACATAACGTTGAATTGACAAGTTTATATGCAAAGTCTGCGAATTGTATGTAATGACAGGGAAAGTATCAGAATCTGGAACTCTCTGGAACGTGTGACAATATGACTAAGGATTCATGTGTAGGTTAATTAAGATAACAGAAGGAGTTAAACACGTAGTCACCGATAGGATACAATCTTAAGTAAATGAGAAAGCTTTTAAACGCATTGCTATTTAGGAGAATGGTGTTGTTTTTCTGATTGTGAGAAAAGCAAATGAATGAAACTACATCACCCAATGAATCACATATGACATGCCCGAACTGGAACTTTCTATGACATTCTAAACCATAGCCAAGGTTTTAACTTTTTAAAAATGTATAGATACTGTGTGTTTTAGATATACATTTCATTTGTACTTGAGACACCATGAACGTAAGTGTGCAGCTGCGTAACTTTAAATTTAATTATTGCAATGACCAATCAGAAAATCAGACAAATTTATTTAGATCCAGCCCAGCCAGGAAGCTTTGGTGGTATCAATGCTGTTTTCAGTGCATTACAAAAAGGGAAAAGCAAAATACCCAGGAAACAGGTACAAGAATGGCTCAGAAAGCAAGATACTTACACACTTCACAAATCGGCCAGACGCAATTTCCTAAGAAACCGTGTTATTGTGGGAGGTATAGACGAGCAGTTTCAATCTGATTTAGTTGACTTGCAATCTCTAGCCAAGTTCAATAAAGGGTTTAAGTATTTACTGACTTGCATTGATATATTTTCAAAGTATGCGTGGGCAATACCCTTGAAAGACAAAACAGGTCATAGCATTTTAATGGCATTTAAAAAAATTTTTAATGAACGGAAACCTGATGTATTACAAACGGACAAGGGGACAGAATTTAAGAATAAAGTGGTACAAGGGTACTTTAAGAAAATGAATGTACACTTCTTTACGACAAGCAATGAAACCAAAGCGAGTGTAGTTGAAAGATTTAACCGTACCTTAAAAACTAAAATGTGGAAGTACTTTACTGAATACAATACACATAAATATGTAGATGTTATTGATAAATTGATTTACAGTTACAATAGAACATGGCATCGTAGTATCAAAATGGAACCCATAGCAGTGAATTTAAATAATCAGCAGCAAATCTGGAAAAATTTATATGGAGACGTAACAAAATCTGAAACAAAACACAAGTTTAATATAGGTGATACAGTACGTATAAGTAAAACAAAACGGCTTTTTGAGAAAAGTTATGAAAACAATTGGACTAGAGAGATTTTTACCATACATCAAATAATACCTAGAAAACCAGTAGTTTATAAACTAAAAGATTTAACGAATGAAATAATAGAGGGTACTTTTTATGAAAAGGAACTTCAAAAGGTGATGGATTCTGGATACTACCCTGTGGAAAAGGTATTAAAGAAACGTAAGACAGCCAATAAAACAGAGTATTTTGTGAAGTTTCTAGGCTACCCTGAAAAATTTAATACCTGGGTTTCTGATGTGAGGCACCTATAAATACTACAGAAGTGTATAATACTGACTTAGTCTTAAAATGTCTTTTTACGTGACGCTACCTTCGGATAGCTCCTTACAATATTTTCCAGGGAACAAGATTTCTAGCTATTCGACACAATTACCGACTCCTATAAGTTTAAATGGTGAATGGGAGGTAGGATTAGCTGAAATAATTTATCCGCACACGTGGTATAATATTAATGAAAGCAACAATATATTTGGTTTTGATTTAGGAGATGGAAAATTAATTACAAGAAAATTACCCCCAGGATGTTACGAATCCGTGCCAGAAATCTTACAAGCTATGTACATACCTGCTCATGAAAATAAAATAAAATTTAAGTTTAACAGCACAACCAAACGAGTTAAGATAAAAACTGAAAACGGAGCAAAAGTTATCTTGCAAGAGGGACTCAGTAATCTCATAGGGTTTTATCCTCAAGTTATAGAAGGTGCAAAGGAAAGCTCTTTTGTGGCCGATCCAAACATTTCCTACCCCCTATTATATGTGTATAGTGATATTGTAGAACCCCAAACAGTTGGCGATGTACAGGCTCCTCTTCTCAGAGTTGTTAAGATAACTGGTAATGATGGTGAAATAGTGAGTGCTTTGTACGATAGACCTCATTACGTACCTGTCATACGTCAGCATTTTCAAACCATTGAAATACAGCTGCGTCTAAATTCTGGAGAGTTAGTACCTTTTGAGAGGGGTAAACTGCTTGTAGTTTTACATTTCCGCATGCGACATTTACTATAAATACCATTGAAAAGTGTGAATGTAAACATTTTTAGTAATGAACACTGACCGTGTAACATCATGGCTTGTGTTCCGTATGTGTGTTGTTCTAAAAAGTTTGAAGAGCATTATGCGGGTCAGACGGGTTCCGGAATGGCTTTCTACAGGGGTAACAATATGCAGAAAGGGTATGGAATTGGCGGCATGTTTCGTCGTTTATTTCGTAAAGCTCTGCCGTTTCTTTTCAAAGGGGCTAAAACAGTAGGAAAATCAGTTTTAAGCACAGGAACACAAATAGTAAGCGATGTTTTGGAAGGGCAAGATTTAAAACAATCAGCACAGAGGCGCGTGCAAGAAGAGAGTAAAAGTTTAGCTCGGAGAGCTATCAATAAGGCTCAGCACATGTTAGGAAAAGGAAAGTATAAAAGAAAGCGTAAAACTGCAAAACGTCTCATTTCGTCCAAAAAAAGTAAAGTGAAAGCACGCGATATATTTGATCCATAATGGCGTTTGTTTTAAAGGACTCTCCTGAATGTGCCAAATCGGAATTGGAATTATTTCACCTACCACCCACCCAAACTGTTATACAAAGCGGGCAATGGGTACAATTTCACCCATTGTCGAACGTAGCGGACGGCGGACCCGTAGAATTTCAAGTATCAGGTAGTGGAGAGGATTATATCGATTTATCTCAAACACACTTGTATGTCAGAGCCAAAATTTTAAAAAGCGACGGAAAGACATTGACACCAGATGAGAACATTGGCCCTGTTAATTTGTTTCTGCATTCCTTGTTTTCACAAGTTGACGTTAATCTAAACGAACGTTTAGTTTCCAGTTCAAACAACATGTATCCTTACAGTGCCTATATAGAAACTTTACTGAATCACGGGTCTGATAGCAAAGCCTCGCAGTTAACCTCTGAATTATTTTACAAAGATACAGGCAATCATTTGGCCAATGAAACGAATGAGGGATTTACCAAACGATGCAGTTTTTGTAAGCACAGTTCAACTGTTGATATGATCGGTGCAATACACAGCGATTTATTTAACCAAGATAGACTTTTATTAAATCTAGTGGATTTAAAAATTAAACTCATACGCAGCAAGCCAGAGTTTTGTCTGATGGGCACAGGAGATTATAAAGTAGTTCTTGAACATGTCTCTTTATTTGTGCGCAAAGTGCGTGTTAGTGTAGGGGTTACTTTAGGCCATAGTAAGGCTTTGGAGAAAGAAACAGCTAAATATCCTATCAATAGAGTATTATGTAAAAGTTATTCCGTGCCAAAAGGAAATATGTCCCTTACCCAAGATAATATTTTTGTGGGTCAGATGCCTAAGAGAGTTGTAATTGGGTGTGTGGATAACGATGCATTTCATGGAACCTATGAAAAGTCTCCGTTTCAATTTAAACACTACAATTTAAATTTCATAGCACTCTATGTAGACGGCCAACCTACCCCCTATAATTCCCTTCAGCCGAACTTTGCCCATAACAATTACGTTCGAGCCTATCAGAGTTTGTTTTTAGGAACAGATAAAACAGGGGACAATTACGGAAACAACATTTCGAGGGAAGAATACCCCATAGGTTACACTCTGTTTGCTTTTGATTTGTCTCCTGATCTATGTGATGGTGAACACCTCAATCTCATTAAACATAGTAACATGAGGTTAGAAATGAAATTTAAAGAACCTTTGACACACACTGTTAACATAATAGTGTATGCAGAATTTGAAAACGTCATTGAAATCAACAAATCTAGAAATATTATTTACGACTTTAGCAATTAAGATGTATGCACACCAAATAAAGCGTATTTTATCCCAAGACCCCCAAACGGCTCCGTTATTTAAAGGTGTGTTTGCAGCAGACAGGATTCCTCATGTACGTGGAAGATGTGCAATGGTTATAAATGTGGATCCTCTATCTAAACCTGGATCGCATTGGTTAGCCCTGTACATAGAAGACAATACACTTGAGTTATTTGATTCATATGGTCGCTCCCCAGAAAACTTTAAAGGACCCATTTTGCGTTTTATTTCCAAATATGCTAAAGTGAACTGGAACCCGTTTCCTTTGCAAAGTGTCACTTCCAATGTATGTGGTCCTTATTGCATATATTATTTATTGAAAAGGTGTCAAGGAAAATCTATGTATTCTATTTGTGTGTGTAATTTTTTTTAATAATAAATAATCTGCGGAAGATATTTTTTATTTATAACTAATCCATTCATTCTTTTTAGCATACATTTTGGACTTTTTAACAAACATTTTAGGAACATGCTCCTTACTAGACAACATATATTTATTAACAATGTATTTAACAGGTAATTTTATTTCTTTTACAGCACTCATAAACACATTAGTTCCAAAGGGAGCTTTCTTTTTATTTCTTAAGATGTAGTTAATCAAGAGAACTATATTTGAACGGGGTATAATTTGGTTATTATAAATGATTTCCCCTTTTTCAGACCACCTTAAAGTATTTTGTGCATTCTTTAAAAAATCGTACATTTCTACAGCAACCTGCTTTTGCCTAACTGGTACAGTGTTTAGAACACTTTCCAAAATAGTATCCTTTTCCTCACTTTTAAGTGGTATTTTGTCTGAAAAATCATTGGGAGGTTCTTGTTGATTTGCCTTTTCTGTAGGAATTTCTGTCTGCTGAACCTTTTTGTCCTGAACTGGGGGGTTTTCTGTCTGGATTGGAAACTTTACGTAATGTTGCAAAATTTGCACAAATTGGAGGGCCTTTTCACTGTCACTCAAAGATTTTTGCTTTAGTATGTTGTGCATTTTTCTGTCCAGTTCGGATAAATGTTCATTCACAAAAGCGGGAAGCCTGTCTTCAGGCACAATCATTAATTTCTTACTGTACTCCATGGATAAGGGATCCTATCACCGAAATGGCTGCTGGCAATAATATACTTAAAATGCCTTCTCCTTTTTGGGAAATGAGAATTTTGCGCTTTTTGTACAAAGGGATTGATTTATCAGCTAGTTTTCTGATACTTTGCTTATACAGAGCAAGCTTGTGTTTTCTATACTTTGAAACAGGAACGTTACCCTTTAATAAATTTAATGCGCATTCGCACACAGATTTTATCGTACTATTCGAACACTTTCGCAAAAGAGCGGATTTTGCTTTACTCTTTAGTACCAGTTTCAGCTGTTCTAATTGCTGTCGTGTGCACTTAGTCATATTGATAGCAAATGAGAGCTATGCAAACTAAACAAGGGTATTTATATGCTGTTGGCACTAAAACTGCAAAGCATTAGATCTATGAGTTCTCTGATTCACTATCAGCAAGAATGTTTTGACAAATCACGTATTTACATTCTATTAGCGAGGTTGATAAAGATAGAAAGTATCTTCAGTAAAGAGACCAGTGCGTAAACGCCATGTGTCATCCGTATCTGGCTTCAAATCTATCAGCAAATAACCGTAAGGTTTACTTGTCGCGTCCTGAAACACTTCTTGAAAGAATTTAGTGTTTGAGGGGTACAGTTGCCGGCCTAAATGGGTTATCTGAGATCTGTCTCTAGGGTTTTTGAATAAAATCAAATAATGACTGTTTAAGGAAATATCTCTCATCTGAGAAGATTTATGGAACACATTTTGCACAATAAATACAATGCTTAAATTCCTATGGTGACTGCCCTTTGTGAACAGCTTAGTCAGCTTGGTGTCGTTTCCTAACTCTGTCATTAAATCGTCAATGACTACTAAAGCGTCCGAAACTGTGTTTAAGATAGCAGGCAATCCTTCGTGAAACTGTACCGTAGGCATTTGGGTATACAAATTTTGATAAGCACCATAGCACCAAAGTACTTTCGTTGGAAAATGATCTATAGTTTTCTGCTCAATAATGTTTTTGACAAAATAAGTCTTGCCACACCCCGTTGGGCCTGCAACTAACATAGTAAAAGGATGTTTTAACTTTAAGAGTTCCATGATATATGATTACATTTTAAGAAAGCTTGCCTTTTTTATACTCTGGCATAATACGTCTAGGCATCCTTCAAGTGTGCTTGCTACAAGATCACACTCGCTAAACGAATCCACTATGTTTTGAGTAAATTCTAAACAGTGGTTTTTAAATACATTTATAGAATTTTGTACTCGCATTTTAACAACTCGCATTGTGGCAGAACACTATGTGGTTGCGTTTTCCGATAACTTCAGCAATATACCTGGGCTCGCTAAAGTTGAAGGGCATTCTGTGCGGGTAACAGCTGACTGTTCCCCGAAAAGGCTACGACCATATCGGATACCTGTTGCATTGCAAGGGGAGGTTGACCGTCAGATTGATGACTTGTTACGGCTTGGGTTGATCGAACCAAGCAGTAGTGAGTGGGCCCATCCCATCGTCTGTGTGTCGAAAAGAATGGAAGTGTAAGGCTTTGTGTGGACTATAGACATCTCAACAGTTTTACAATACCTGACGCATATCCCATGCAGAACGCTAAAGACTTGCTATTCAAAGTTGGGAATGCGAAATTTATCAGCGTCAATGACCTCACTAAGGGATACTAGCAAATTCCCATGAAGGAAGAAGCAAAACCATTCACAGCATTTGTTACGCATGGTGGAAACTTCCAATTTCGCGTCATGCCGTTCGGAATGAAGAATGCGGGAAGTACATTCCAGCGATCCATGGAGAAGGTGTTGACACCTCACAAAAGGTATTGTCGATCCTACATTGATGATGTGGCAATATTTTTCGAATCATGGCAAGAACACATTACTCATCAAGAACAAGTCCTTCAGACCTTACGAGAAGTCGGACTTGCCGTCAACTTGGATAAATGTGAGTTTGGGAAAAGACGAGTAAAATTTTTGGGTCATGTTGTTGGATCTGGACAGCACTCACCTGATCCAGAAAAGGTTGAAGCAATAAGTAACATGACTAGACCCAGCACCAAGAGGGAACTTCGGAGCATTTTGGGTCTAGCTAGTTATTACCGTGACTATATCCAAAATTTCTCATTTATAGTTTTGCCTCTGACGAATTTAACTAAAAAGAACATTCCCAACGTCATTCCTTGGGATGAGAAAGCTGAGGAATCTTTCTTGAACTTAAAAAGAGAGATTGTGAAAATGCCGACACTTTATACCCCAGATTTGACAAGGCCCTTTCAATTGTATACCGATGCTTCAGGCATGGGCATGGGAGCATGTTTGGCTCAGTCCGATGACACCGGGAGGGAGAATCCGATAGCATTCTTCAGTAAAAAATTGACGGACACCCAAAAGAAATGGTCGACCATAGAAAGAGAGGCATACGGGGTAATCGAAGCATTAAAAAAATTCGACAACTGGATTTTCGGGCTAGGGTTGAAGTGATATCAGACCATAATCCATTGACTTACTTGACCCAGTCCGTTCCTAAAGGGGCCAAACTGACTCGTTGGACATTGGATTTACAACGATACAACGTCAGAGTAACGTATCGGAAGGGTAAAGGGTAGCAAACATGGAAACGCTGACTCCCTGTCTCAACTGCCCCTTGGTAAACAGTAACTTTATAAATATTTTTGTGTCTGAGTTTGTATTTTACTTATAATATTTGTGTGATTTATTCAGAGCCACTTTGGTCAACACTCATTTTTTTTCTTTTCTCTCTCGTACCTTGTATTTGTTGTGTTTTATTCTGTTCAGCTGCATAGTCTCTAAGGTGACGATGAGCTTTCCAAGGGGGGAGCGTGTAAGATTCGGATAAGATGACGTCGCGCCGTCAGTGCGGAGCTGTCATTTGGTGCGGGACAGTTTTTCTCCCATAGAACCCAGAGAAAGCGGGAAAAGGATAGCGTGGGTAGATGGAAGGGTGAAATGGCAGCGGCGTGTTGTTCGCTGCGTTGCTCTTTGGACTTACTTATCTATATTTCATTAAACTATGTATATAAAGTGTAAATATTAAATTTTGACTAAAATAAAAGGTTTAAACCTTATTAAATGATTCTTTCTTAAAATTTGATGGAAAGAACTTTATTTACTACTAGCTGAATTACCCGGCGTTGCTCGGGTTGAAATGGTTAAATGTTGCTTGAAAAGTGAATACGTTTTAACTTTTTCATAGCTTCTACAATATACTTCGGACGCAAATATATACATTTAATTCCTGAATATATTGCAATATGTAAAAGATTAAGACATAAATACAAACAGAAACGAAATTCAGACGAAAAAATGCAGAATTCTAAAAAAACGAAAGATGCGCAAAGTGCAGTTTCAACTGCTTCTGCTTAATACACTCGCAATCAAGTCGTGGCGCTCACTGGGAATGTTCTCTAGAGCAACAGAGACGGCACAGCAGCGTGAGGCCCGACTACAGGATAAGAGAGATAGAGCTACTACCTTTAGAGAAACAGTGACGGCACAGCAGCGTGAGGCCCGACTACAGGATAAGAGAGATAGAGCCAAACGATCACGGACTGCGCACCATTTTAGCTTAGCATTGGAAGGATTCCACTACGATTCACATAAAGACTACTCGCTGCATGCAAGTGTTACCATCGGGAAAATGGTAATGGTTTGTAGTTACTGTCAAGCCAAAAAGTTTAAATCAGAGTCTACTGGTATTTGCTGCAAAAATGGAAAAGTTAAACTCTGCCAACTGGAACCACCACCACAAGAACTTTTGAGTTATACATCAGGAGATACGTCAGAGTCGAAGCATTTTCTTAGTAACATCAGAAAATACAACTCATGTTTCCAAATGACATCATTCGGCGCCACATCAGTTGTTGGACAGCCCGGATTTCCGTCGACATTCAAGGTGCAAGGGCAGATTTACCATAGAGCGGGATTGTTGCTTCCGCTGCCAGATCAACCACCGAAATTTCTACAATTATATTTTATTCAAAACGAACAAGAGGGCCACGGTGGCCCGGTTGGAAGAGTAACGGACTAGCAACCGAAGGGTTGCGAGTTCGAATCCAGCCAAACACCGTCGTGTACAAAGGGGGCTGGTGCACGTTAAATCTGTCGTGGCCTCAAATGTCCTCACGTTGGCGTGGTGTGGAAGTTTGGAGAGTGGGGTGCCAGCTCAGGTGTTGCCTCGTCATCTGACCGTGGTTCAAAATTACGTGGTGCTGTCCTCGGATCTTTCCCTCTGGGATTGATCCCGGACCGTCACCAATAGCCCGTTGTGTTGCTCCAGTGTGACGTTAATTGAAAAAAAAAAAAAAAAAAATGGAAACTGATCAGAGGTGCGCCTACATCTCGGGAACAAGACGTCGGATTGTGTTAAACTTACAGAGGATGTTTCATGAGCACAATAATCTTATTAAAACGTTTGAAACAGCATTGGAACGTATGCCAACAGATGAATATAGTCATAAGAGCAGACCGAAGACCAGCAGGCGAACACGAGCAGCGCTTTAACTCTCCTTAAGCAGATGAAGTCGCGGTGATTATATCAGGTGATGAGTTCCATCAACGGGATATCGTTATTCAACGACGAGGTGAATCATTGCAGCGCATTTCGGAAACACATCGATCGTATGATGCTCTGCAGTACCCAGTGATATTCCCCCATGGTGAAGATGAATATCATTTTAATCTGAGGCAGATCAACCCAAGAACATGTGAAACAACCAGCAAGAAAGTTTCAGCGATGGATTTCTATGCGTACAGATTAATGGAGATACTGAGCGGAATCACGTATTGAACTGCAGGCAATTGTTTCATCAGTTCATCGTCGATATGTACGCAAAAGTCGAGAGTGAGCGTCTCCTTTACATTCGTCTAAATCAACGTAAACTGAGAGTTGACGAATATATTCACCTGAGAGATGCTGTGGCAAATGGCGGAAACGTTGAAAACCTCGGTGCCTTAGTCATACTACCAGCTACATTTACAGGCAGAGTCCCAGACACATGCACGAATACACGCAAGATGCTATGACGTGCGTGAGGACGTACGGGAGACCAGACTTATTTATCACCTTCACCTGCAATCTGACTTGGACGGAGATCAAGGAGGTGCTTACCAATGGTGAAGCCAAATTAAAAGAAGATATATTCTTTGGACCTCAGATTAGATTACTCAAAAATGAAAATTTTGACAGCAAGTTGAACAATGTAGAGAAGAATTTAAGGATCAAGCGGCATGGAAGTCATTTAAGGATCTAGTCCATGGCTGTCTTGGCAATAAAAAAGCGCACAATTGGGATCTTTTAGTACAAAATCTTTTGTTGAACTATAAAAATTTAGGCTGCCGGATGTCATTAAAAATTCATTTTTTGCATTCTTATCTGGACTTTTTCCCACCAAATTTGGGTGAAGTGAGTGACGAGCAGGGAGAACGCTTCCACCAGGACATATTGCAAATTGAGCAGCGTTACCAAGGTAGATGGGATGAATCAATGATGAGGGACTACTGTTGGTTTCTCCAAAGAGAGGACCCTACCGTACACAGAATGGTATTCGAGGATGGTAAGGTAGCCGTTGGCGAGAAATTATTGCTTAGGGATTTTTAGTCATTACGATAAGGAAATTTCTCAACCAATCACAAAAGTCTGACGATTTGCACAGACGTGACTAGCAGACGCTAATCTCTGGAACAGCTTTTTCGACCATCTGGAATGGGGAAGCGCTCTCTATCTTTATCTCTGCTCTATGGTCATACCTTCAGTGAAGCCTCTGTATCTTTTACTCTGTGGATACGCGTGTTTTAATACCGAAGTTGTGGCAACATAATTTTGATTGAAAGTGAAGTGTGAATTCAGTTGGACGTGAAAATTCCTTTTGTTGTGACTACTTGCTTCCAGTTATTGTAGCGTTAAATTAAATTAGTCAACATGTCAGACAAACTGGATATGTCTTTGGATGACATAATAAAACAGAGTAAAGGACAATTCCGATTAAGAGGTCGAGGTGGTGGAAGGGGACGAGGAGTTAGAGGGCGAACTCGTGGTGGTAATTTTGCCGGGAATTCTCTACGACCTCGAGCCTCTAGAGCTCGTTCACGTCCAGTACCGTATTCAAGAGTAAGTTATGAAGAAAAATTTCTTAATTCATTATCTTATAACATATCTAGATGTATGCAATGAAATTGTAAAGAATTGTTGTGAACTAGCTGACTTGTTCCTCAAAATGCTATGCTCTGTGTTAAATTTAAATTGTTTGGGAAGTGTTACGTATTATCGATTTTTTGTTTCTGTGGTCAAATGTTTCCATTGTAAGAATTGCGATCATTGTTATTCATATCGTTGACAGGAATTTTAGTGTTCTCAAACCATGTGCTAATACTACCATTTTGTTTGTAAACATTCTTAGGTAAATGGCTTGATGCACCCTGAGTAAAACAATAAAATTTCCACATTCTAAAATGAGATTAAAATTGAACATAGAAAATTACCTTTGACTTGTTTTCTGCATAGAATAGCTTAAATAAACACATTCAATACTTTAAAAATTGTTTTCCCAAAATTGACAGTTAATAACTGTTTACAGAAAAGACCATGTAAAGAACTGGTGAGCAATAGCTTTCTCTATATATTTCTGAAAGTTTCACATTTCTTAGCAGTTTTATTTCAAAGTTATTTAGCTCCTAATATTGGTAATGTTTGAAAATTTAACATCCAACCCTACTTGAAAATAGAAAGATGCAAATTCAGTGGATAAAAAACATGTACATCATCAGGCCAAGGGGTAACCTAACCCTAACTATTGAAGATCTTGGACTAAAAAATTTGATTTTGAGAAAAATAAGTCATGTTTAGCTTTCTGACAAACTTGTGTACCTAGGAATATGGAAAAATATATGGAAGGATAAGTGGAACAGCTGCAGTATAGACCCCCCTCCCTTTGGCGACTTTTTTTTGTCGCCAACCCTGACGTTACTTGGTGCCTTTTTTTAACAGACGTATTACATAAAAATGTACATAAGTTGAATATAAGTTATTCTAATCTTTTAACAGATTTCACAGTAAATGAGGGTTTCCTGTTTAAACTGAGCTTCCAGTTGTGAACTGAACCCTCAGTCGCACCCCATTAGGTGTTTTGTAAAATGAAAAACGAAATTTCAAAGCAACCATTATAGAAACCCTGGCGTTTTTTTTATGTGCAAAGAAATTGCACATTCGCCATAATAAATAATGTTAATCTTGATTATATATAAAAATAGTTATCACAGTCAATATATAAGTCTGGGTTAAATATGTCTATATATACATAGCGTAGGGACGCTGTGGGGTTGCTAGAATGGAGTGGAAAAAAGTGGGGGGTTACCAAAAACAACGAATCGCAATTGAAGGTTGGCGACAAAAAAAGTCGCCAAATGGATTGGGGGGTCTATACTACAGCTGTTCCGGATAAGTAAGTCCATTTTATAAGCTGGAAGTTGATTTTTAGTTCCAGCTTATAAACTCAGAAATGGTCCACTTTTAGTGGAGGTCATTTTTCCGAAAATTTCATATGCATGAATATCCATGAATGGATTGATATTTTGCAACTCTTGTTGAATGACAATATTTTAAAAATAAGTAAGTTGAATTCTAATTTTTAGAAAATATGCGCAATGAATCCTTATCCATCTACTAATATAGCACATTGTGTTGTACTATGTAAATTTAACTACCTACCTTCCTTATCTATCTACAATAGTTGAAATAAAATAATTAATAGTTATTATATATATATATATAATATATATACCATATATATATATATATATATGGTAAAATGATCTCATATCCCAGAAAAGGTTCTTATCAAAGGTTTGTACCCTATTTTTAAACTTAGGATATCTTAAAAAGCTATGAAAATGTTGATCTTTGCAATTTTCTTTATTCCTTTCCCCTTACTGATGAATAATAATCAGTCTGATTTATTTTATGTTGTATGTATAAGGTGAATAAATTGTCCATTTTTAGTGTATTCCTACATTGTAACAGAAAGGGATGGAATAACATTAGTTTAAAGGGAAGTGTGTGTTTCAAGTTATAGACATTAACATGTACTTTTTACATGTAGTTTGATGGATTTAGCCTTCATCTACTATTAGACTGAAAATGTGTTCAGTAATCCAATTGTTTTGATCTACATCAGTGTTGTCATGGGCCTTGTAAAAACTAAGGCTTCTAAAATTTTTTAAAGAACATTGCATATTTTGTTTCACCTGCATTCTAAAACCAAGATCAAGTATTATAAAAAATTAATGGATTAATATTTATAAGTTAAAAAAACTCGGTCCATGTGACCATTTCATGACCCAAACCTTGGACTCATGAAAGCTACTTCACCTGTGATCTTGTGGATTAATCCATTGGAATCTATGATATGTGGGACATCATGGCTTAGTGAGTTTGTCCACTGTAATAGTAGCCTGTGAATTAATGCACAGTAATAGTGCAAGTTTGATTCTGCATCTTACCCTATGTGTATTTCTCTTGTCAGTAAAAACTTTCCTTGTGAGTATCTATTTACTTAACAGCTGTCTTGTGTTTGGTGCAGCTTTTCTAAATTTGACCCAACCAGCCATGTCAAATATATCATTAAAAGTGAAAAATAGCCTCGAAGGCCCTAATTTTTTGCTTGTAGTGAGAATCCTGTACATGAATTTCAGCATTGCCTGGTCCAGCTGATTGGTAGCCACAGTAGTTCGTTATTTCAATTTCTTCAATGGGTTCTGTTCACAGGATGAGGAAAAAATCACATACCGTTAAGTTTAGTGTTTGAGTTACCCAGACAAATGTAGTCGATCATCGACAAATGTACCAATTCACATGTTGGATAACTTCTCATTCTAATTAATTCAAATGTCTTAGAAAGGGAGTGGAGCTTTATCGAGTGTGAGAAAAGCAAATCTCTTCCAATCATATGCTTGTAATTTTTATAGCTTGCTAAAATCTCCATGACCATTATAAATAGAGTGAAAAAAAATTGATTTTTTAAAAATATGAAAATTCGATTGCATTTTTATGATTTTAATAAAGTTGTTGCCCTAATATGTCAACCTGTTAAACATGAGACATAAACGGTGTTGTTTCTTGATAGTATAGATTTAAGCTAAACATTAATACAAATGAGGATTTAGGAAATGTAGCATAACAAATGTATGAAAGATAAAACAATAAAAATTATTCTTGGGCCTTGTTGCTTTTATTCTTTCATTTAAATTTTATTTCATGATACAAATACCATAATATTTGAAATTCTTAATGAGTAAACATTTTAACAAGGAGAGATGAAACGTAATTTAAAATTTTGTAAATGTTTAGAAATTATAAAAATAATACATTTTAATTTTCCTGTCTTTTCGATATCTAATTTAATTTCACATGTAAACACTTGTATTAAAGTGAAAATATTCTTTCTACAAATACAGTAGTGGTGGTAAGATGGCTTTATGAATGGTCTTGTTTTCTACACAAATCAGAGTGAAAAAATCATGATTTTTTAAACTTCAGAAACTTAGATTTTTTAATTTAAATTAGCGACTGTTCGCGGTGGCTCACCCATTGGGTGCTGTTGCCAGCAGGTGGGAATTGCTGTTTCGCCTCTTGTGCCAAAGGCCAAATGGTTGGGCTTAAAAAAATTCAGATTTTTATTTTAATTTCTTGTCCCAATAAATTTAAACTTGCTGGACACAAGACATACAAAACACTGTTGTCTCTAGATAGTATTGATTTATATTAAACATTAATATATATAATGGCTTAGGAAATATGAAAATAGCAAGGCAAATTTTTTAGATTAAAACAATTAAAATTATCCTTGGGCCACTATTGCTTTTGTTCTCATTTGAATTCTATTTTGATGCAAACCCATGATGCTTAATATTTTAATAGGTTTAGAGATAATTTAATTTTAAATTTATAAATCATAATTAAAATTTTTTAAGTTTCTTGCCTTTTCACTACCCAACTTGTTTTAAGTATAAAAACTGCAAGTTAGACTTGAAAATATTCTTCAAATACGGTACTTTTTTGCAAATGGGTCCCCCAATAATTTCTGCAAGTGGGGGACACTGCATTCCAATCAATTCTGTGATCTCTAGAGTGTTCTTAAAATCTGAAGATATTATATTCAGTTAAAAAAAGGTTAGTCTTGGGGATGTTGCCGAATAGAAGCAAATTTTTAAGCTTTGTATAAAACAAGCACCTGGTCCCAGGTTATTTCATTTTCAATATTGCTATTAAACTTTAATAAAGAAAGAAGAAAATTTAAATTTTAATTTGAATCAGAATTTTTAATAAAAATCTTCATTTAAATTGGTATATTTTGATAAGCAAGGTAGATTTTATTCGAAACATTGCTGTCTTTATTCTTGTTCATTTTCTTGTGATATTAGAGTCAAAAGTTAAGCTTTTAATTTAATGCTGCAAATTTTTAACTTCCAGCCAAAGGATACACCAGATAGATGGCAACATGATCTATTTGATGGTGGAGTCAGTCCTAGAGCAGGTATTACAACAGGTCTCACAAAACTTCTTGTTTCAAACTTGGATTATGGAGTCTCAGATGGAGACATAAAGGTACATTAAAAGTATTTTATTGATCTGAGTATGAATAAGTAAGAATGTTGATTGAATGCATAAAATGTGTTGTATTGGAAGTAGGTTGGTTTTGATGGAAAATGAGGTAAAATGAAAAAAAAATTGTACACTTCAAATGGTATCAACGCAAAATCTTGCCTTCATACTTATACCAAATTCTTGTTTCCTTGCAAATTCCTTTGTTTGGTTCTGGCACAGCTAACAATCCATTTTCAGAGAAGGGTTCTATGCAAATTTGCAGTATATGGCTTACAAAATCACATGTTGTCAATCTTACTGGTTTCTTATACTAAGAGCCGACTAATCGGGCTGGTGATCAGGGTACTGGCTAGATCGAAATATTCCTGGTTCGAATCTGGGGTGAGTCATGGATGTTTGTCTGGAGTGAATGTGTGGCCTTTCTATAAATGGGTTGTGCTTTGTAAGTATGGCATATATGAGATGCAACATGAACCCATCCCATGGTGCATCAGGCTAATGCTAAGTGGTTCACAATTCCACTCTTGTGCCATGATAAGTAAAGCACTTCTAACAGATTCAAATTGGCTGGCTGTGGTTAAAAAAACTTGTATTAAGTTTGAAATATGTAGTTATTTTTTCCTGGTATTTCTGCTTTGTTCAATTTGAAAGTCAAGAAGCATTACTTCTTTTGGTTTATTAACTGGAATCAAACCAGGATTTTCGGATCCACATACTCATTGAAAAAGAAATATATGTGTGCTTTCTAGCCTCTAGCAGACTAGTTTACTCAATTAAGATTGGATTTTTTATGCATTTTGTTTGAAAGGATTTAATGAACTCAGCAAATTTGATCTTTGTAAAACTGGATTCTATTTTTATGAATAAATATTCAATTTTTTTTTATAGAGTAATTATCAACATGTGACTTATTTTTAGGAACTTTTTGCTGAGTTTGGTCCCCTAAGGAAAGCAGCAGTTCACTATGACAGATCTGGACGATCATTGGGGACAGCAGATGTTATTTTTGAAAGGCGTTTAGATGCTGTAAAAGCAATGAAACAATACAATGGTGTTCCATTAGATGGTAATTTACATCAATTTTTAATTTGTGGTGTATATGTCACCATGGTCCAGTACTTTTAAGTATAGTATATGCTTATATATATAAATTATGCTTTTAGGTAGGCCTATGAGTATTCAAATTACAAGCTCTTCAGTCCCAAGTTCAGGAAGAGGAAGAAGTTCAGGTGGTGGTGGAGGTAGTTCTGGTGGAGGAACTTCTCAAAGACCTTTCAATAGGTAAGTGGTAGATAGTTCTAGAAATATATTTTATTTGACTCATTTATTCTTTTGCTTCGTATTCTAAAAAGTTAATTTTAAGGGGTAGTGCTGTTTTCTATTAATCTTTAAGTCACTATGCTCATGTGTAACTGCAATTGTTTTTCTTCAAAAATTGTCATACTTAATGCTTGTAAATACATACTTATGTCACCAAATAAAATTGACATTTTGTAAGGCTTTATCATTATTTTTCAATTAAAACTTTTTAAACCATCCCCAGATTTATAAATAATTAACATGTTTTTCACTGGACTCAAATTAGCAGCATTTGTTAAAAGCAGACACAGCTTTTTCTAGCTTAATAAGCTAATCATAGCTTAATATTATGCTTATTGTATAATTAAAAGTTAATGAATATTGTAGTCAGTTAAGCCCCTCAGGGGGTTTACTTTCTTCAAATTAACATGGGCATAACAATCACAAAGTATCCTAGTGATCTGACCCTTCTGTTTTACCCTTACTTTCTCAGGTGTTTCCATCTCCCGTCGTATTTAAAAAAATTTAAAGTTGATTTTGTTCATCCTGTATTTGGCTCAGCTTGGCTTGGCCATGCATGGCCCTTGTGCCATTAAAATCCAACTAACTGTACTTGGTTATGAGTAAAGTCTATTATATATTATGTATTTACAAACTTAATTTTTAAAGCTCACAACACAATGATCTAAAATCCTAATTATGTCCCCAAAACTCCAGTGTGATTTTTATCTTCAGATTTATTTTAAGTAAAAATGTCTTTATTAGTATAATTATTTTAAGTAAAAATGTCTTTATTAGTATAAAATTTAAAAAGATTGAAACAGGTTATTCTTTAAGAAGAGTTGGACTTGTTTTTGTTGTATTAATTTTGAACAGTTTACTAGTCTTTTTTAACACTTGCTAATTTTGTATTGTGGAATTTTGCTTTAAATAACTTGTTTTTATTATGCAGAGGTCGATTAAGTGGAAGTAATAATCGGGGCAGACCCGGCAGAGGGGGAGCATCTCAACGTAAAGTTCCCACAGCTGAAGAACTAGATGCAGAACTAGATGCTTATGTAAATAAAGTAAGCATTTGTGTATGTTTGTATATATAACTTACATAATTTTCAATAATGGGTTGGCAAAAAAATTGCTAAGATCATATATCACATACAAAAGTGTACAGTACTTTCAAGCAAAGAAAAAAGGTAATTTCAGATTTGGAAAAATATATCAGGTTTTGTTTCTGAAATTTTTTTATACTCTTTTCAGTGTTGAATTCTGATCTAAATGTACATAATTATTTTTTATATTAAAATTTGTGCTTCTAAAATAACATGAGTTGGGAAAATGAAAAGCTGTAATTTTAACCCTCACGTTTTTATTTAATTTCTATCTTTCTGTTGATTCAAATTGAAAGATCCAGAAATAAGAGATTTTTCTATTTTGCTTTTACCAATGATGTCAGTGTAGTTCAGGGCTGCCACAGATGATTGCAAGCTACTTTTTGCTTCTATTTTTCAACCTTGGTGACTAGGGGTTTCCCTTTTTAAGCAAAATCATCTCAAGTGCTACTAATTTCAAAATTTTGGCAACTTAGAAAATTTTGGCAATGTTTTTGAAAATTTACCGAAGTCAGGGTTCCCACGCTCCTTAGAAACTCCTTATTTTTAGCTATCATTTCTAAGAGCCCTTAAAAACTCCTTAGTTTTAAAATCAAGAGTCCTTAAAACTCCTTGTTTTTCCCAAAATTAGAACACTCAATTTTTCTGATGGCAGACATTTCCGATTTCTCTCGTTTTCGAGCTTTGTTGTCCGATCTTGAACGGGAAGCGGCAGGTTTCACCGGGAGACAACGTTTATCCTCCCCTCTTCAGAAACGAATACAAAGAGGACCGCTGATTGACCCTCCAAAGGGGTGTGTGACTGCGGTTGATTGACAGGAAATGACCATTAGTTCATTCAGTCTGGGGAGATAGATGACTTCCATGGATAGATTTGCTCATGCTTCGTGTTCTCGCGTTTATCGGCTTTTCCCCAGATGTTTTCACATAGTTTTACAATGACAAAGAAGAAAAAGCACCTAAATAACAATCTTTATTTCCACATTGTCCCCACAAGCAAAATACATGGCAGATGGTTTGCATTAGGTGCTTCGTGAGAAATGAAGAACTTCGAGGAGAAACAACTTGGTTCAACTGATAAGGACTGGCAATTTTGAACAGACTTCGATGCAGAGACGAAGCTTTTGGAGGGTTATAAAAGTATGCCTGGGAAATGTGTTTTTAACAGCTTATGGACTACAAATGAAAGGTATCGAGAATGCTTCAACTGATCGCCATAAAGCAAAATGCCATGTTTGCCAAAAAGAAGTGACATTGGAACAATGGGGGAAAGTGCTGTTAAAGCTCATAACTGGGAAGTAAATTGAGTAACTGTTTTATTTGATGATTGTTAGCTGTTGTGAAAGCCTTTTTGTTCACATTTTTTACACATAAAAATGTGTAAAACAATCAAGTTTTCTAAACACGTTAATTTATTTATATGTGCTGATATTCGAAAAATGTGCTCCAATAAGTAGTAAATTAACGAACAAAAACATTCCTTTTAAAATGGAAAACAAATAGAAAACTCAGATGGATGTATATGGGGGGGGGGCGAATGGATTGTAAAACCATACTTAGGAATATAATTTTTAAATGATGCATGTGCTGTACATTAGTCATTTTGCAATCATTAGTGATCATTTTTACATGTAAAATAAAATTATAAATGTATTCACTAAATGAATTATTTTTAGAGCCTATTCCAAAAATGCACCCCGTTTAATTAGAAATTAACAAAAAAAAGTTCTTTATGACAACGAAAATAAAAAACTTCAGATGTAAATCCGGATTTGGGTTCTAATATATTTTTAAATCATGCACATCTGGGCATAATCCATTTTACAATCGGAAAAAAATTTTAATAAAATAAAATTAATAACGTGCCCAAAATGATTTTTGCCTATACTCCGAAAATTCGCTCCGATATTATAAAATTAACAACAAAAAATTTCTTTTTGAAAATTAAAATAAATAGAAAAACTCATAGATGGAAATGGATTGCAAAATTATTAAGGTACTAATATAATGAAAAATAGTGCAGCGTCGTGCTATTATCATTTTCCAAAGAAATGTAATAATTTTCACAAAATGAAATACAATTTTTGAAAAACAAGAAAATTTTCTGTGTGCATATATTACTTATTCTGTGTGCATTATTAAGATTCTCCTGCAAGAAGGTAAGATTTCAGTAATTTGTCGGATGTCAAGGAGCTTCCCTTAACGTTTCGTGGTCATAGATGGCTAGAGAATGTCCCAGTTGTAGAACGTGCAATTGTAATTTGGACTGATGTTATCAAATATATTAGAAGTGTAGGAAAGGGTACTTTGAATAAAGTAAATTGCAAGTCTTTTCTGACAGTACGAGACACTACAAAGGATGAGTTAATTCTGGCAAAGTTTAATTTTTTTCTTAGCTGTGGCAAAATTATTGCAACCATTCCTTGAATTTTATCAAAATGATAAACCATTGTAGCCTTTTTATGGAGATGATATGTGAAAGCTTGTAAAGCAATGTGTGGAATACTTTAAATCTTTTAAAACCAGAAGAAAAAGTTAATATTATAAGTACCATTCAGAAGCTTTCCAAATTTGATTTTTCTGACTAATTGTTATTCTCCTGTGGACAAAATCAATATAGGGTTCATTGGGGAAAGAATAGTAAAGGAAGAGTTAAAGGAGAAAATATAACGCCTTGTGCTGCCTTTGATTTGCGGCAGGATTGCAGTAGTTTTGTTATACAAATTCTATGTCTCATGGCTAAATCTCCTGCAGCATATTTGCTTGTTCGAAATGCTTCATGTCTTGATCCTAGACGTATGGTTAAAGATCTGACCAAGTTCATGAACTCCATGAAGCTTGTACTATCACACTTTACTCAGAAAAAGATCGTCACAGAAAAAGATTGGTGATATATTACTTCAATTCAAAGATTTTATGGAAAGCACCATTTTCAAATCCGCTTCATTGTTTCATAATTTTGAACCAAAAAGAATGCGTTTAGATAATTTTTAAATGACTTTCTTAGTATAGATGATACAAATGGAAAACTTTGGAAAGTTATTAAAACCATAATGATCTTACCTCATGGCCAGGCTTCTGTGGAACGTGGATTTAATATCAAGTCCTTAGAAGTTAAAAATTTAAAAGGGGACTCCTATGTTGCAGACTTATTTATGAAAATGCTAATGATATTCCAAATTTAGTAATTAAAGAAATGAGAAAATTTGTTTCTTCAAGGCAGAAATATGTTTTGCATTTAGAAGAACAACGCAAAAGTGCGAAGAAGACAAATTTAGAAAAGAAAAGAAAACTTGAGCTACGAGAACTTAATTCCTTAAAATCAAAGAATTTGTCTTGAGGGTGATATAATGAGAATGAAAAAGTCAGCTGAATAACTGGCTAATGAGGCAGAAGCTTCTGAGGACTTTTCTCTTTTAAAAAGTGCAAATGCATACGTAAAGAAATTGAAGGAAAAGCAGCTGAAATAAAGGAATTAGACAAAATAATTTCTAAAAAACCCAAATCAATTGAAATTTATTCGTAAGACTTTTTTCTCGGGCAATATTTAACAAGATAAATATATTTGTATTTAAAATGGTAAATAAATCTTTGTTATTAAAATTCTTTCTTATTTTCCAAAAAATGCAATGATTTTTAGAATTTCATTTCTTTTTCCCCCTTGAGATGACATCCTTAAAAATTAGTTTTATTGTGGTTAAATGGGGCTAGAAAGCTTATAGGTATAAAATAGTCATCTTTTTTGTGCATTGTTTTTAAAAAGTTAACTTCCAAACACACAATGTATTTAAGAGACAACATTAAAAAATTAACTTTTAAGTTACTATAAATCTGCCAATGGTCCTTCATACAGCCCTAATTTTTGTCCTACTAGGTTGACTCATACAATGAAGGTTGAATATGGTTTTTGGTAAATCTCGATTAGTCCTTATAAAAAAATTATTTGTGTCCTTAGAAACTCTTATATTTTATTTTGAAAAAAGAGTGGGAACCCTGAAAGGTCAATGTAAATTTAATCTCTTTAAGTAATAGTGGATGGAAATAATATTTTTCAAATTTTTCTTTAGGGAGAAAATTGTCCAAGGGATGGTAATTTCGAAGTTTTGGCGCTGAGCTACAGCAACCATGATAAAAAGGCATCAGAATCTGTGTCTGCTAGAATAAGATTGTCAGGAAACTTCATTTTATAAGATCTTCAACATCTGTTTCATGCTTAACTAGCACATTTTGTGCTGTAGCCGATTCATTTCGTATCTGAACAACTAAAATTGCTACTAAAACAGGATTTAAGAGGAGACTCATTTGCCACTATTTTTAAAAATTTATGCTACTACTATTTCACGAGTGCTTTGGCTGTGGCAGCCCTCTGGTAGACAAATACAAAACAAGTAGAAGTTTATTTTAGCTTGGTTTCAAACTCATTTGCTTATTTGAGAAGCCTTGAAATATTTCTTCTAGAAGTAATTTAACTGAAATACGGGTTATAAGATCTTATTTATCTATGATATAGTGTTATACCAATGACTGACATCCTATCTAGTGATCTGTCCTCCCTTCCATTTTGTTGGCTGCAGAATTGTGTTTCCTAACACCATAGTTACGGAATTCATACTTCCTGCTCCGTTTACACTGCTGAAGCGGTGGCAATTTATTGCACCCTTCAGCAGATATCCTCTAGCACCCACTGTGAGTACTGCATTACAACAGCTAGAGCAATATACCATCACTTGCCATTCTGTCGTATCAAATATTTTTACCATCTTGCTTACTTTTCAGAGCAAGGGTTTCGATATTCTGTTTTGTTGGGTCCCTAGTCATGTGGGCATTAGGGTGGGTCACCGTCGTATGGAGAAATTTTTTTTTCTGTTTTCTATCCGGCACAGCAAGAAAAGGGTGCCAAATGATGTTTTTAGCTCACATATAAAATTTGATTAGAATGGGATATCATCTTATGCCTCCGGATTGACTTTAAAGAACACATATTTTGAAAAAAAAACAACTTATTTTTGAGGAGTTGTCACAGCAAGGTTAAAAAAGTTTAAAAATGTGTCTATGAAACAAATTGAAATTGTATGAGTAACATTTATTTATTAAAACAAAATTTACAAAAATGACATTTATAATATTATTATAATATTTCAAATAGCGCGAAAATGCTTCTTGCTATCGAATTTCAGCATGGCTTTTCGAGACTGGTTTTTTTTATGAAGCCTTCTCTCAGATTTTTTGCACAATGTGGCTGAACCTTCTTTCAGTCTTGACTGCCCTTTCAACAGCTTGTGTGTGACATTGCAGGCGTAGTAAAGACAGTCCTGCGTTTTGGGCGACAAACAGTTGGATGTCTTCGTCAGGTATGGATTTCAATATTGGTGGATCAGTTATATTCCCCGGCTAGTTAATGAGATCGGTATAAGATGATGCATCAAATTTTACAGTAGGAAGTTGAAACAGTCGGAGTCTATTTTCCTGAATGCTGCCGACTTTCAAAATGCGACAGGCTGTCAGTTCACGGGATGTACGGTTCAAAGTCGGTCAGTATTGCGATCCATAAATTTTCGGGGTGTGCGAAGTAACTGTTTCTTTGAATTACGGGATCTATTTTGGCTTTAGTTCTGCGGGCAAATATCTTGTTGCAGCAATGCTTTTTCACACATTTCTAGATCTTTGCCGATTCTCCCTGAAGATGACCTGTGTCCCGATGTGCTTTCATCAATATATAGAAACAAGTGTTGGAAGGGTAATTCGTTCATATGGCATTAGGCAGAAAATCCACTGTAACGGTTTGTCTAACCTTTTTTCAAGCAGACGTATGACACCTCCATATTTACTAACGTTCACGTTAGTTCCATCACACCCAACTGCCACCAAAGACTTCATAGATATTTCTGATTCCAGGAAGAAATCAGTGATTGCTTGTTCTATGCATTCAGATGTGCCAAAAGCTGGTGCAATATAACCCAAGAACTCCAACTCTGGTTCCATTATCAATGAAATATGCTCTCAAGAATGCTCTGTCTATACATTATTCTGTCCTTCACTGATATAATTAAAGTTTTGTCTTTCCGTCCGCCGAAGTATAAAGCAGGTATTTGTAGGACTTTATCTTCTTCCGCGACCAATTTTCGTGCTACCTTAAGTTTCCGGCGAAGCTAATTTTTATCAATAATTTCCGAAGTGGAAGTGTGAAGAACAGCTGAAGCAATAGCTGCCCCAGCCCTGTCTGATACTTCGTATCTATCACACGTTCTTGAAAGTAAAGCTTATTCTACTGTACTGTTTGTAGCGGTAGTCTTATCGGCAGGAGCCACCGACGTTGAGGCTTGTGACTAGCTGGAATACATCGTCACTGTCCGATTGACTAGATTCAGATGAAGTCGACATATTAAGATTCTCTTTTTGAGACTGAAACTGATTTTTGCCGTAGCATTTTCCTTTTCAAAGTGTTCGTTATTTTATTCGTTGTAACAATATCTACGGTTCCGATCACCATTCTTCTAGTGGTTCATTGGTCGATTAGGAAGCTTTTCTCTCTGACAGGTAGTTTTTTGTGTTTGGGACAAATGCACTCATCGATGTTCTTACACTTGCAGGATGAAATGTCAAACAATATCTCTTTACTGGTACGCGAAACTCTTCTAATTTCTTCGGTATTTTAGGGTGTGATTTTAAAAGTTTTTTGCATTTCAGATGATACGCCTTCAACATCGCTTTCACTCGTTTATGTTGCACAGCAGGAATGGAAGCTCTTGACCATATTTCTTCAATTTTTGCCACGACGATGACCTCTATTTCCTTATACGTGGGTTCTTTATTAGATGTATTATCACGTTTTATCTAATGCCGGTTCCACTCATAGAACTTCATAACATCTTCGTAAATTGCATATAATATCACTTGAATCACCAAACGGACATTTCCACTCTGAACGAGTACGATTCATGGTAAAAATGGCGCAAACGAGAGCAGCACAACCTCGCCTTATTGCAGCCGGAGCTATACTGGAAACGTGGGAGGGGCACGCGCACGCTCAGGGTGTTCCTCGACCCACCCACTCCTCACACCTGCAATCATGACACATTGTCCATGTATGAAGAAAGTAACGTTTATTGGAACACTAATTGGAAAAAATCGCAACTTTGCTATCAATCTGGAGGCATGAGAATGTAATAATTTTTCACACATGTTATTTTGAGACCATTTAGCACCTTTTTATCGCTGTGCCCCTTGAAAAAAAGATGACCCACCCTAGTGGGCATACAGGGTAACGAGCTTGCTGATAGTGCTGTGAAGGCAGCTTCCTTTCCATTGCATTCCATCTAAGCCATTCCTCTAAATGACATCAAGCAAAGGAGTTTGTCGACCTTGTGGCAAGAGTCGTGGAACCTGCACGTCACCAACCAATTGTATTGTATAAAACCCATCATTCATCAGTAGCCAGTGTCTCATCATCAGTGCGTCCATTCATCAGTAGCCAGGACGAATGTCAAACTGACCCACCTTCGCATTGGACACACACATTTTGAACATTATTTTTTATTAGGAGAGAGCACACCATTTGCAACAGTTGCTCTACTCCATTTTCTGTTTATCACGTTTTAATTATCTGTCCTATTTTTCATCAACGTATCACCTTTTTTAAAAGCACAATTTTAAATCTGCGAGATTTGATTGGGGAAAATCCCCATTCAAACCTTTTCTTGTTTTTACGTTCAGTTGGTTTTTAAACCTCATCTAATTTTTTACCATCTTTTAAATTTCACACTCAAAATTTTATACATTTGTAAATTAAATTATTCATCATTAGTTCTGTTGCAGTTGATGATCGTGTTTTATTATCCAACTATTGTTTGAATATTTTAATTCTGATCTCTATTTTTCATGTTTTAAATCTATCTTTTTTTATTATTTTGGACTTTTAGTTCTTAAATATTTTATATTTTTATTGGGTTGTGTTCAGTTTTGTGTTTGGCACAGCTTGTCCGCTTTTGAACCTTGCATCATAAAACCCTGACATCCAATCCTTCCTACCATTTTATCCTCAAATAATTATGCTTTTGTCTTTTTTTGACTAAAATGTTTTTAATTACTTCAATTATTTTGATATAAAATAATTGGTCCAAGACTTGCTTTTGAGAAAAATCGTCACCAATAAAGTAAAAGGAACTTGCATCTTGAAAAATTCCTACTTCTCATTTATTTTTAGCCTGCAAAAATAACTTATTGGTGAAAAATTGTTAATTTTTGTAAGTTAACAGTAAAAAATGAGAAGACATGAAAATACATAAATTTGAAATCAGACATGTCTATTTTTCAAATTCTTTGAACATTGACAAGTATTTCATAGGTATATTTTAAGCACAAAAAGGGTTTATATCAAACAAAAAATGCTTTTCTCTATGAACAGCATAAAACAAGTATAATAGAATCCTCCAGAACATGGCAATTCAGTGGAATTTTGAGTTTGCAATAAAAAATTATCAATTCCAATTGCTTTCTGCTTCAAACCATTATCTTCTCAACATACTCAATTATCAGATGAGTGAATTAACTTTTACATTCCAAATTTCAATTCCATAAGTATTGCATAATTATTCTAGCAGTGTAAAGATTTCTAAGGGATCAATGCATACAATATCCCAATAAATTGAAATAAAAATTAACCCATATATTACAAAAACAAAATGAAACTATTAAAGTTTCCAATTATAAAGATTTATGTGCAAAATTGGAATGCTTTGTGATACTGAAGAAAATATTTTTGTTGTGTGAGTGTTTTTATATAAAGACTACAATACTAAATAAATAACTAGAACATCTTAAAGAAAACAAATTACCACAATTTTAATAATTTGAGTGAATATATTTCGAGCATCTTCACTCAACGCATGGTGAATGGTTTAAAATTGGCCATGTGCGATTTATAATCACACGGAATGTTTAAAACAAAACCAACACTGATGACCAGGCTTGTGAGTGACACTTGTTGTTGGTCAATGGCCCAAGATGAAAATACTTGTCTGGTAATTATGATCCCAATCAGAAAATACTGTTATTTAGTGTCTTCAAAGGGAGGATGATTTTCAATATAATTTGGTGGTGAACTCAGTATGAGTGAAGTTCTTAACTTATTTGAATAAAATAACATGCATCTTTAGTATTTCATTTTCAATATTATAACAGAAAGAAAAATGAAATTTAAAATTTTGATTTAAATCAATGATTTTTTTTAATAAGAATCACTTGATTTAAATCGGCATACCCTGGTGATCAATTACTGGTCCAATCAGTGAACTTTGAGATAAAATTTCTGAAAAGCTATCAAATACTGAGAATTCTGCTATAGCTCATTTTAGTCACCATCTTTACAAAACACTAAGTACAAGAATTCTGAAAGTGCAATTGCAAATTAGCTCGGGAAATTTTGTGACAAAAAAATTAGCACTAATTGAATTACTGTCTGGTTCACCATATGTTCCGAACTATTCCTAGTGATTCCGAGAGCTAATAATATCAACAAAGTTTCATCATACAAATAAATTTTTTAAATTTAGTACCAATCTGATACCATACTAGTATTTGAAAATCCTTAGTCTGAATTCAGGTGTCGTTTGAAGAATAAAAGGGAACTTCAACTTTTATATCAATATTTATAATTTCGAAGGGGAAATAACGATACACACAAGTACAAAAATGGGCATTCTCTTTTAAAATATCATGTGTAACATGTTTTCTACTTTAATGTCAAGAATCACAATGTTTATTCTTATTGCTTTTTTAATTTTCATATTCTACTGTTTGCTCTCACTGGGGATACTCTGGTGAACCAGTATATTCTGCGAACCAGAACATCACATCTGGGGATATCTATTTCGTATAAAATGTCATCAAGTTTTTCTGATTCAGATAAGAACAGTTGAAAATGCATAGTGGCAAGAATACTGTAGTTTAGCACAGAATGAAATATGTCGTTCATCTTGGTTTGTTGACGAACTATCACTTCATTTGCAAAAAAATACTGTACATGCGTTACCCTCAACCAAGTGTTAAGCAGTCAATTTCAGACAATAGAAATTAAGCACTGAAGCAGTGGTTTAAACCTTGAATCAGGTATTGTGAATACATTTTTTTGATAACTTTAGGATTATCATTATCTGCAGCTTAACTCGGACTTGTGAATACAACAATAAGTGTCCCAATACTAGTTATATTAGGGAAGTTTGTTATATCCTGGACCTGTTGTGGCTTCCATAATAAGCTGGATGACTTAAAAACCTGACTTTCAAAGTACCATCCTGCCTGTGTCGCACTTCAAGAAAGATACCTAAAATCAGCTGACACTGAAGATCTGTTGATATAATTATATTTGGATAACATAGTGATGAAAGCTTTGGGAAGTGTTGCTCTTTTCACCTCATGCATACCTCTCAGTACACTGTTACAGGCTGTCACCATACAAATGCAATTACAATGTATGATTACCATTTGTATTCACCACTAAATCATTCCAAGTTGTAATTTAATTGTTTTTATGTATTTTAATACACCTCCTGTATGTGCATTTTTTACATTCTTAGTCTTAATATGCTATAAGAGCAAAATTTTTTGTTTATTTCGAAGTTTTTAATTTGATGGGTTGAGTCAGACAGCCTATATACTTTCTTTATTCTCAAATGTGGAACTACCTGCACTTCAGTAGTTTCTTTTGCCTTCCTATCTGATCGCAGACATTAACCACTTAAACTTTGACATAGAATGTACTTTTTGGTGCTCTTATATTATAAAAACTGAATCTGTGAGATCTAAACCTAACACTTGTTGTAGGTTTCTTCATCTGTACATTCACTTGGTAATCTACAATTTATGGTAATGTTATGTTTTTCTCGCAACTAAAAGTTTACTTTTTGTGGTGGTAGGCAAACTTACGGGACTGAGGGAGTAGTTAATCGTTTTTTTTTGTTACGAGTTGTGTTGCGATAAAGAGCAGTCTTAAGTATAAAAAATCATAAAATTGCCTAGAAAGGCCCCACTTTTCTTTTGCTTTAGAGTAGGTACCTTGTATACTCAAGTCAATTATTTAACAATATTTCAAAACCACATATGTTGCACCCAGTTGAATGAACTTGCAAAAATCAGCCTCTTTTTTGCATAAAATAAAACTAAATTGAAATGAATTGCACAAATTTTATTCACTTAATTATTTTGGTATTTACAAATTCAAACATTCTATTACAAATTGAATTTTTTGTTTTAGATGGAATGAATGTTTTATATTGACATCAAAGAGAAGGATGATAGAAACTGAGCATAATATGAAACTCAAGGCTCTTTGGACCAGTCAAGCCACTTTTCAGTCTTATTCAAAAGATGGAAATAACTCTCATCTTGTCTTGTTATGTATTTAAAAGTGTCCATGATTTATGGAAAATATGTATTCCTTTATCTTAGACTTTGTTAAATATTTGAAAATAATTTTCCCACATAAGACAATATGGCTTTGACCTGTGTCCTTTTAATTATTTCTTTCATCTTATCATTCATGCATCATTCTGTGTAAAACTTTCTATATGTTACCAAGATCCATTAAAAGCACATTCATTTTATATGGTTGTTTGTATAATATTTCTTGGTTTTACACCTATTTTCAGGAAGTATTAAGGACTGAAATTGAAAAGATGTACACCTTGAGAAAATTAAAGCTTATTTTTGGTTCAAATCCATAATATATCTTCAACAGTTTGTTTACTCTTCAGATTAAAGCACTAATCGAAACAAAAATAAAAAAATGGATCTGTCAATGTCAGGATTCTGAAAAAATTTTAACTAGAAAATTTAGCATTTGAAAAGTACTAGAATTTTACCTGACAATTTTAAACAAAATTTGCTTGCAACTAAGCTTTTATATCCATGCATATTTTGACTTATGTTCCTTTTTATTATATTTTGCTTATTTAAAATTTCGTTTAAATTTACTTGCATAATGATTTATATCAAAATATTTTGCATTATATTTACATTTTTATGCCATGTGTCTATTTTATTTAGTATCTTCATAATGAATTGAGGCCCTTGAAAATATTTTGAAAGTTCTTAGAAATTAATTGGTTTTGGTGAAATAGTTGTCCCCTGTAAAGATAAGTTCAAACTACTAAAAATTCAAAATAATCTAGTATTCACAATTTTTTGTTTTCCAAAATTATACGTAACCTGCTAACTTTTATGTATTGTGTGCAAAATGTATGTGTAATACTGTTTTATGACTGCAATTAGTTATGAATTTTTACCACTTTCTTTTCATTCAATGAGGACATGAACAATAATCATAATTGGATTCTGCTTTCTTGCTGAATTATTCATATAACTTTCCTTTGAAAGGACAAATGCTTTAAGATATGGAATAAAAAAGGATAGGATGTAAAGGAGTAATAGATTTCACTGAAAATTAAGTCCTTTAAATTGCCAATATTATTGGAGATCAGTATTGTATACAACCTATAAACCAAGAAAATTGCTCATACTCATCCTAACAATCAAATTCTTGAACGAATACATATTTCGATACATTGCATGGTTTGAATAGGGTTGCAGAGAAGAATAATTAAGAATGTGAATAATGGTACTCAGACTGACAAAATATTGCTTCTACACATGCTCTGGCAGAATGAAACAAGTTTGTTTTCATTTAGTGTATTGACTTTCCAAAATACACAATATTTTGAAGAAATCTTGCATTTAGAATTTTTTTGGTACATGCCCATTTTTCAAAGTAGGCATCTATGACACTAGTTATTCACTCAATAGCTCATTTAAAAAATTGTTGAATACGTAACTTAATAGAGTAGTAATAGTACATAACCTAGTAGTAGTTGTGGTATTTCCAGATAAATGATTGAAATACTGGCTCTGCAGTTTTTTAGTTTTAGGTAGCCGAATACAAAAATGATCATGAAATCAGATTAGTTCTAGTTTTAAACTATAAAAATAAGTTTTATACATTTGTCTATACCCTTTTTTGTATTAATTATCTAATGAGATGGCAGTGTTTTGTTCTAATTTATATAATCAGTTTCTGAAGTATTTTCAAGTGTCTAGCAATAATCTGCTATATTTCATTCTATTGGTATTTTTTTCCTCGAGAAAAAATATAAGATAATTTTGCTGTGCTTTTCGCTGACATCAGTTGCAGAAGAGGAAATTTTAACGGTATTAAAAGTAATATCCATTTTAGTTTCATGTAGCATTGCTTTGGGGTTTTTATGGTTGGTAGTTTAAAGAACATTTTCCTTGTCTATAAAATTTGGCAACTTGGGAAAACTTTCAAGTTATTTTTCAAATCGTGAGGACATGAACATGCTGTCTTTGATAACAGATATAAGTTATCAGACTAAGAAAATCTTAAGACCAGATTTTTCGTTTTATAAGGGACATTAATATTTGCTTATAAATTCTTGAAAAGCCCAATTTCTTAATGAGGCTGTATGTTTTAGTCATTTGAAAACCAAAATCAATGATTTTTCCAAGGTCAGATGTGCTTGAATTTGGTTTCAGTGAGCATGAGGGAAAAGATCTATTGGAAGGGAATTCCCAAGATTCCTCATGCCTATCAGATCAAATAATACTTTTTGTGTGGAACTAAGCCTTCAAAAATAACTCAATTCATTTGTGTACTTTCATCGACATGTTTTCTTTAGATATATTGATAGATTGGGTGCATAAAAGTAGACAAGAAAAATTTTCTACCATATAAATCTAACCTTCATTGGTAATTTTATTACAACTGTGCAAGGGTACATAAATAATTGGTAGTATAACATGCTGCATTTAAAGTTATTTTATGGGAAACTGCCTAAAATATTGTAAAAACAGTATTTTTTGTATTGATTTCATATTTGTTTTAATGTATTTTAAGTAGTGAAATTTTAACACTGCCTTCCAAAAGTTAGGATAAAATGTTTTTATGCTATAATTTATTACAAAACTAGACACGAGTATGAAATTTGGCTAAAGAAATGACTAGTGTATGCTTGAAATTAAAAAAAAAATTGTTGATGGAAAAATGAGAAGCTTTTTATAAAAATGACAATAAATTTTAATGTGGTAAGTAAATTTGCAAATCTATCTTATCAAGTGACCACTGGTGTTGCAATTTGCATTTTTACTTTTAACATTTCATTTGTAAGCAGTACACTTTGAACATCAGTGTATTTATTTACTTAACACTATGCAGAAAGCACTCTAGAATATTTTTAGTTGAGCTACACTTGGTGAGTTAGCTCTAGAAAAGTTATGGAGGTTGAAAATCGATGTTTCATCTCATTCTATAGGAATTTCATTGTTCTTAATTGCTAAATATTGATGTTTCCTTCCAATAAAAATTCTAGTGTTAAATAAATTGCTTTAGAGTGGGGAAAAAAGAAAATGTACGTCCCTGGCATCGCTTGAATTATGTCTAATGCCAGGTTATCTTCATCAAATTGTGTTAAATGTAATTAAAAAAAATGGAAAAATAGTCTTGAAAATCTCCTAATTGTTTCAAGGAAAATCTACACATTTTTAGGCATTCTTGTCCAATCAATGGGAAGTAGGTGCATTGAATTGACCAAAGGTTAAAACATTGGAGTTAAATTTATTAAATTGAATAGGAGTACCAAACTTTAAACAAGAATCTATTTTCTTAAAACCTTAATCCACTTCAAATTTTTGTTTATGAATAAACATTTCCTTTTATTAGGCTCATAAGTGCAAAGTTAAGTAAGCTCTTTTTTCAGTTTCAAAATTGATTGAATGTTTTCTGATCTATTCCCAAGGAACACTGATATCTAACTCACTCGCTATATTGGAATGTCTTCCCATTACATATCTTTTTTCACGGATCGCGATAGTGAGCTTTGGAAAATACAGGGATTGGCATATGCAGGAGGGATGGGCTTATAAGAATTATAGCCCAGTGATTCCTTCATTACCATTGGTTTTATATAAATGCACTGTACATTCTTACATTTACAATCTGACTTGAGACAAAAATTAGAAAGATTGAAAAAATTTCTCGGTCCCAAGATCTGAGTTAAAAATATGTGCAAATTGGAAGTTTTATTTCATCTTTATATGTTCAAGAGTTCAGAATTCGGTAAAAAATATTCATTGATGTGAAAATTTATTATATATTTACTATGAAGACAACTGTATATTTATGAGCAATATAAATAAAATTAGATTGCTTTATGCTTATGAATTTAATTAGATTTCAAAAATTCAAGTATGTTGGGGATAAACAAGATTAATCCTGTATGCTTAATTGTTGAAGTTAGTTACAATAATTAACCAATCTCACACCAGTAAATAAATTATTTCAATCTCTTTCAAAAGGAAAAATAATTGAACAAAATTTTGTAATTGATATAATTTAATTTTCATGTCTTTTATTTATGTGAATTTAAAATCTCAATAACAAATCTAATTTAAATTTTCTATCTGACATAAAAGTAAAAGGTAAATGTTAACAATTTTTTGCTGTAGATAGAGCACACAAATCACCCATCAAAATTTAAATCTCAGTATTGAGATGTCAATAAACCATGAGAAATTAGAAAAAATAGAACACTTAATGATTTAAGACATTTTATTTCTGTGGTAATACAGAGGATAGCAGCATTTTAATTATAACATGATATAGAACAGCATAGAAATATCTAAGTTTCTTACAAATTTTAAAATTAAATTTTAGTTTTCTTAAACAGACAAAAATTTAAAGTCCACAGATGAAATTCATCTAATTTCATTAATGATCACTATCATCCAGATATTCATGAGAGCTGAATTTTCCAGGAGCATAAGAATTTCGATTTAAGCCATATGGTGTCTCAGATAACAAGTTTGGTTTTGGATGGAATCTGGTAGAGGCCTGCAACAATATAAAAATCATGTATAACATTTCATTCAATAATCCTAATGACCAAATAAATTGAAACTAACCTTTCAAACACAGATAGCAAATGTAATTTGAAAAAAAATTATAGCAATTTAAATGTTTTATTGAACATGAAACAAAGATTCATGCCAAAGTTACTTTTTTGCAAAAGGATCAAAACAAATTACAAATATTTAATAATTAAGATTTAATTACAGCTCTAAATAATTTTTTTACTGATATGTACATATAACTTTGAATTCATCAGTATACACAAGTTGATGTCTCATAATACCTAAATTTTAGTTGGTAAGCTTAAGAATTGATTAAAGAAAACCAGTGTAAGTCCAATTGAAATATTCTATATTACTAATATAACAAAAGGGGAACAGATTATGTCTGATTTCAGTTTAACTATTCAATTCTGAAGGCATTTCTATTCATTTTTACTAAAACATCAGTGTTAAAATATTGTGTAATGATAACGTAACATGAAGATATATAGATTTAATGCCTCAAGATTGTATTGTTTCAATATTGTATAAATGGGCAATATTTTAAGATAAGATTTCTATTCCAATTTATAATATATATTGCATAAAATTATGATCTTTATAAACTATGTTATTGGTTTAATTACCTGTAGATGAAAATTCTTTTTAGTTTTGTTATCTTTTAATGTGTTTCTAAAACAGGTTTTTAACTATAGTTAAGCTAATCTTGGATTTATATTGAAATACATAAAATATGAAAATTTTAAAACATTTTTCAACGTATTAGCATGCAATTAAATTTCCAACTTACATATGTATGCGTAAAAATGTTATTTTAATACCCAATTGGTTTCAAAGTAAATAAATATTAGATGCATGCCTTCAAAAAATTGAAAAACATTTTTAACAAATTCAAGCCATAAAATTGATATTAGTTTCTTATTGAACAGCAAAACGTAAATATCTAGTTTCAATTTGGAATATGAAAAATTTATTGTTTGCCTCCACTATGGTAGGAGCTCAAAGTAAATATAAAATTCTGAGATACAAGTTACTCAAAAACAACCTTTGCCAAATTCAATTAAAAAGCATTTCAAAAAGGGTACACTTAAGTTATGTAAACAAAAACATGAAATACTTGAAAAGACGAAAATTGTCTTAGCATTGTCTAACACTTTACACATAGCAGGACTTTCATCAAATAAAAGCTTTAAAAATATAGCAGCTGTATGCAGGCCTCATTCAAATAGAGTAACACTCTCACCTACAACAGAAGATAACACCAACAGTCGGTAATTTAGTCATCAGATGCTTTGGTTTTGCGAGAAATAGGTTTCACAATGGGCTATGTGTGAAACGAAGGGTAAGCAGTGGTCGTAGAACAGATATTCATTAAATAATTTAATTTACTGATATAGAAAATTACAATAGAACACTTTCATATAATATTAATATATTCTTGAATTGATAAATACTTTTTATTGAATTTAAATATTGTAGTTAAATAAATACATATATGCTAATTGACTAAGATAATGTTATAGAAATTTGTATTAAAACTATAAAGACTATAATAGCATTTTCTAATCGGATAGATAAATCTCAATATGCTTAGCAGAAGGAAAATGAAATACTATAAACTTACTCCAGGGCTGATACCTCGCCCAGTTGAAACAGAGCTCCTATTTTTAGCCCTCAATTTCGCCAATGCATTTTCAGACATATCAGCTCGTTCTTCAGCATCCTCAAGCTCTTGCTGTACTTTTCTGTATTTTGCAAGGTTCAGAGCAGCTATCTCCTCCTAAGTATATAAAAACAAAGATATTGTAATCAAGCCATAAACTTAAATGAGCTGATTTCAAATACATTGAGAACATAAAACAAATAATTAATACATACAGCTTCTTCTATTTGCCTTTTGTATGTCTTAATCTTTTGCTGAAGTTTATCTACAAGATCCTGCATTCGCTCATGATTTTTACGATCTTCATCCATTTGGAACTGAATCTCCTTGAGTCGTCTTTCTGACTTGCGATAGTTTTTGGAAGCCTCAGCATGTTTTCTTTGTTCATTTTCCAATTCGTTCTCCAATTCTCTAACCTGTAAAACACAGTATTAAATTGCAATTTTCCAATTTATGGGAAATGGAGGAGTCTAAGCTTGTAGGCAATTTGAATGAGAGATTGAACAAATCGAGTTTTTACCAGTACTTAGAGTGAAATACAGCAAAATTTAGAAATTATTTCCCAACCAACAAGGCTAGCACCAGAATGATAAGGATATTGACAAAATTTAGTTCCATGTAATGAGTGAATTTTTTTACAATTATTCTTCAAAACATTTTCAAAACTATCAGTTTCAAAATGTAACATTACTTTTTATTCGAAAAAGGAAAGCATAAATTGATGCATTTTCAATTAGTTAAAATTAAATGTTTCGTTATAAATATTATATTATACAAAACGAGAGGTGCATATACAATTATAAAAATTAAATTTAGCTGTAATCTATGGACTATGAATGTTGTATTTAAAATAAATTAGTATAGCACATTTACAAACTAGATATAGAACACCAAAAAAATAAAAATTACAATCAACAGAATCAAAAATTCGAATTATTTAGATATTTTCAAACAACCTGAATCGAATAAGGTATTTAATGACACTCAAACTTATTAAACACTCAATAAGGTTTTTAATAAAATACCTTTTGTTCAAGTTTTTGGATAATCTTCTTTCCACCTTTCAGTGCAGCTGCTTCTGCTTCATCTAACCTGACCTGCAAATCTTTCATTTGTTGTTCAAGAGTTTTTCGCATCTTCTCTTGTTGTAAAGCATGCTCTTGCTCTGATCTCAATTCATCTGCCAAGCGTGCAGCATCTACCATAGCTTTCTTGGCTTTTTCTTCAGAATTCTTGGCTTCATTTAGCATCTCATCAAGGTCAGCCTTAAAATATTTTTATAAGATTAATAACATACAAGGTAACATTTATTCATAAAAACTTTTACACTATTCAGATCATTATCAAAATTTCATGAACTAAAACACAGCAAAAATGAGTTAATCAGATACAGAGATTTGCTCAATGCTGTTTTAAAGAATGAATTTTATCAGATATTTCTATTCAGAATGTCATTAAATAAAACCAAATTTCTATTAAGAACTAGAATGTGACTGCATTTTAAAATTATACAAAACAATATACATTGAAAATAGGTTCACAGTTTAGTCATTAATTTTTTTAGATTACTTCATATTCTAAGTAAAGAAAACCTAAAGAATATAAAAGCAAAGGGTTCATATACATTTTAGCTTATTTTCTGCATGAACTCACTCATTTTAAGATTGATATTTATCAAATTAATGTAATCTAAATAAACATTTAAAAATTATTCTTACTTTACCCAAGACCTTATATTAAACTTGTAAAAATTGATCTGATCTGAATCTTAATAAATGAGCAAAATCAATAAAATGTTCTTAATTGGTAAGGTAAAATATGATTAAAAAAATCCTTCATGGGAAAATAACTAAGAGACTTTTATATTACAAAAAACTTATAAAGCATACTTTCTGTTAACCCTTTCGGGCCTAATGGGCATATACGTCCCAGAGATTAGATTTCATTCCCTATTGGGTAAATAAATCCCACTTTTGAATGGGTTTTTATGTTTTCAGTGTTCTTAAGGAATTAGGGAATAAAAATATGACCAAGGAAACCTGGCAATACTTTCAGATTGCAAATGGCGGATTTATGTTTTTGAGCACGCCCATTCATTCTGATGAATTAGTGACCGTGGTTCGGAAACAAAAAGATGGTACAAAATTAGACGTTAGTTGCCCAGAAGCCATTTCCCACTACAATATGTACATGAATGTAGTTGACCGCTGTGATGAAATGGCTACTTTTTATGGTCATGACAGAAAATCAGACAAGTGGTGGAAAAAGATTTTTTGGAACTTAGTTATGATTTCTGTTGTGAATGCATGGATTACGAAGTGTAATGTGGAACATAAAACAGAACCACTATTATCATTCATGGTCCACTTACCTGAGCAACTAATAAATGTTGGAAGGGAGAAAGCAAACACAAAAAGAATGCGAAAGAACGGTCGTCCGTCAAAAAGAGCAAAAACTACTAAATTAAACTACTTTCATAGTTAAATTTTAATCATGCAAAAGTCGGGGCGAAAGGGTTAAAAGAAATATATATTATACTATTAAAAAATAAAACTACTTTCATGGCTCTTACACCATACTGAGTAGCAAAGGTGCACTTACATGTAATGCCTGCATTTCTCCTTCCAGTTTCCTCTTAGCCATAGAAAGGGATGCATTATTGGCAGTAAGTTCATTCAATTGCTCTCGTGCTTCATTTAATTCTGATTCAGCTGATCGACGAGCTCTGTCAGACTAAAAAAAATAATAAAACAAAAGCTAAAATTATCTGAGGACATAAAATTATAATTATCGACCTTCAAACATAAGAAATAACGATTAACGTATTAATGATTAAAAGCTCAATATTAACGATTAGAAGTTCAATACTTGTTCCATCAATTGACGGCTTTCCTCCAGTTCACCATGAAGAGCATTGCAATGTCTTTCGGACATAGCATACTGTTCTCTCAGCTCATCTCTAGCTCGTGTCTCTTCTTCTAATGCAGCTTGGACTTCTTTCAAATTCAGTTGGTACTTCTTAAGATTCTTTTGTGCTTCAGCATTGGCCTTATTGGCATGATCAAGAGCAATCTCCAGTTCATTAATGTCACTTTCCAATTTCTTTTTCAACCTCAAAGCCTCAGCTTTGCCACGGGCTTCAGCTTCTAAGCTGGCTTGCATGGAATCAATAGCTCTTTGGTGATTTTTCCTGAAAACAAAATATTTTGCAGTTACATGCCTTGTGTGTAAAGAGGAATCAATTGCATATAAACATTTCAGACAGTAACAGGCATATCCTTTTTGACTCTATGAGAGAAAAATATGAAAAAGAAAAATGAAGTATTTAAACTGAAAAAAAAATTAAATATGAATTCACAAAATTATAAAATGAATTGAGTTGAAATGGTTACCTAGTATTTTCAAACTCCTCTTCTTTTTCTTGTAAACGTCTATCAATTTCTTGCCTGATCTGAGAAAGTTCCAGTTGTGCACGGAGTACTTTGTTCTCCTCTTGTTCTAATGCAGCTTCAGCTTCTTCAAGGGCAGCCTGTAATTCTTCCTTTTCCATTTCAAGGCGTTTACGCAATTTTTCAAGCTCATGAACGCTCCTTCCACCTTCACCAAGTTGATCCATCAAATCTTTGATTTCATCTGCAATATAAATTATTAGTCTTTCAGAACATATTTTAAGCAATGCTCAGGGAATGGAATGCATGATACTTGAATGTGAAATGAGTATTTATTTAATCAAAATAAATGTAACAAAAAATATAACATTAATGAATGCCAGAAGAGTCTAAATATTGAATTAGGTACTTATTCATACCTTGAAGATTCTTGTTTTCTCTTTTTACAGATTCATACTGCTCCTGGCTTTCTTCATATTGTGTCCTAAGCTTGAAAACTTCAGTTGAATAATTTCTGCACTCTCTTTGAGATCCATCCAATTCAGCTGCTAGATCATCAACTCGTTGCTTCCACTCGGCAATAACCTTATCAAATGATTTCTGTTTCTTCTCCAAAGCATTTGCAAGAGAATTAGCCTATTTAAGTAAAGCATGATAAATTATTTACTCCTCCTTAATAACTGTCTAAGAAATGTTTCAGTATTTTTCATTGTTATCTCACCTTTTCAACTTCTATAGACATGTCTTCAAGTT